>QEWY01000051.1:186286-374474 GCA_006503575.1 Baylisascaris schroederi | reverse complement strand
CAGCTCATATTTTTATCTCCTCCCCGGTCAGCTTATATTTTTATCTCCTCCGTCAGCTCACCTGGTTGGATTTCCGTAGTTTTTCACTTTTACGCAGGTGTCATTGCGATTCTTAATATCATTAATCCTTATTTAATAGGTAGTACTTCCTAACAGTGATGATAATCTCTGTTCAATGAGCTATTTCTATGATATCTGAAACGATATTAGGAGATCCTTTATGAGAATAAAAGTTTCAGAAGATGAGACGACATCAGAGCTACTATTCACCGCTGATTCAGGAGCCGAAAGTTTGCCAAAAAGTTGTAGAAGGCTAACAGGTGTGCAAGCTGATAAATTCCTTCAAAATCTTCCGTTGAGGCATTCAGAGCGCTTGCGAAAATTTGTTGAAGGAAACGAACCCACAGAAGGTGAACACTATGTATGGATTCGTAACAATACAACATCACAGGTACTCGATTCGTTTGCTTCCTTCATCGACAACTTCCTTCGGGTTATATTGCTAATAGAATAATGTGTCTGCAATAAGTTAGACCTGAAAAAAATCCGAATAAGCGTTCCATCCAATGTCTTCTATGCGGAAAAGTAAAGGTATAAACTGTGTTAAATGTCGAAATTCACACTTCCCACTGAACTTGCACTTCAAATTTTGATATCACTGAAATCCGGAATTCGGAGACATTGGAAATCCGAACTTGAAGCCACTAGAATCCAGAATTTGAAGTCACTGGAATCTGGGTTTTGAAGTTACTGCAAGGCAACGCTACCAGCAAATATAAGGCCTAACGGTGGAAGAATCCTGCCGCAATAGATTTCTTCATGTTATGCATATGTTTCCTGATAAGAATTACTCTAACGCATTTAAACTTATCAATCCTTTGTTGAGCACTGCGCCCAATAAGAGATAAGATTTTCGACGTAAACGGTGTCAAATTGATGAAAAAAAATCTTATTGCAAAATAATTTGCAAAAATCAGCGTTAGCAATAATCATAGCTTCAATATTAAAATAATAATATTTACATCGTTGCAATAATAATAATTCATCTGGAATAAAATCGACAATACTTATCGATTGCAGATCACTTTATTAAGTCTACAAACCGTATTGAATTATATGAAGAACGCATCGTTAGTGAAACGAGTTAAATGGCGGCATTTATCTCTCGATCGTATCACCATCTATCGTTACAGTGTGCCAAGTATTGCATCGACGAAAGAACGCATACATCTCCTAGCATGTCTTCTTAAACACCAACGTTGTTTACTGCTTATTCTGTGGTTAACAATTGTATTATTGCTTATTGCATCAATTATTTTTGGATCGTTGTATTCGTCAAATAACGTAACGAACAGTACACAGATAACGCTGAATTTTTCACAATATTTCACTCGTTATTAATACACATTAGCAATCACCTCTGATCGTTCATAGTCGAACGTTATCCATCTTAATGAGGTTTATAGCCATGACGGCATATATTGGCGGAGGTGCCCATATAAGTCTCACTGCACATTAGTTTCATCTTGATCGTTAATGAGCTTTTAAAAACAATGAAACTGGTCTATCGACTCCGAGGTGCTCCAAAAAAACTCCAAAATTATGGACATCAAAAATTCGCTAAGGAAGTTCCTATATATAAGCACATTTTAGAAGTGATCAGTTTGAAAGCGCGGAAAAACTAATGTCTTCGAGAGGAGTCTGTGATCCGATTCCTCTAAAATGCGTCAAGTATATTTTATTATTCGCTGGGGATTTATAAAATCTGTCCATTTGTCGGAATGACATGCCAAATGATATTTAATGTCAGTTCTTCCTGCATACATCATTTTGCTTCTTCAAATTCGAGTGATCGATTTGAATGAATGGTTGATGAATGCTTCATTGTCGATTAATTAAATCTGTTCGTTCTTAGTGATGATTGTATGAGTTATTCTTTATGTTTTTGTTGCTACTGCATTGTTTATATTCACATCACTTGATCAGTGAACTTTAATTGCAAAGAATTATAATATACAAATATTTATTGATTTCAATATTGTGGAATATGTTTACAACATCAATAAACAATTAAAATGAATCATTTATTACGACAAACAATAACCTGTATTTATATACAGGCACGTGCCTAATATTTCGAACTCGAAATTCTCTTACGGAACCTGACCACTCTGATAGAACTTTGTTGCCTCATCAAGTTTAACCTATTTGCGGCAATTAAAGTGTAATTCATCTTTCAAAGAAGAATTTATTAACATTTTTTACAAAACCCATTACAGTCAATGGCTTCGCCACATAGATGGTACAATGGAAGTCATGCATGACGCAGATAGTAGCAACAGGTATCATTTGTTACGATTACAGAGAACGATTTATTACGATTGCCATGTTGGCACTTCCCCCCCCCCCCCCCCCCCCCCCCCCTCCCCCACCTTATCATATTGCATTGAGGATGTAACATCGGTTATTCAAAAATGTTCTGCATTTCTCATTCATGTTTTATATATGCACCCAATCAATGCCTCTTTTTGAATGGCATAAATTTTGTAAGCCATAGTTTTCCCGTTCCCTCCATATTTTCGACGGAGAAGAGAAAATGTGCACCGATCGGCGCCCATTCACAGATTCATTAAATCGATGCAGGTCTTCCCTCCCCCCGCCACCGCCCCCCTCCCTCTCCACTGCCACACTGTACCAAAAACGATAGCTCATGCACTCTGGCGGTTCCATTTCTTTACCATATTCACTAAAACCTCCGCTTCAATGCTCTCCGACGCACCATTCAGTGCACACACAAACCCCAACTTTCATTTTGGCACACTTCTAATGTACAGCCTAAACGGGTTTCGGGTTTCACTAGGCTTATAGCCTAAACACCATGCAACGATGATGTCTTTGCCGGTTGACATTCTTTGCAATCCAGAAATGAACGGAAGAACTGTCGCTTTCGATCGCTAGAATCTAATAACGAACTGTAGTTGTTGTGTGCAATGGTGCATCTCCTAAACTAAAATATTTCACTAGCAATCAAAAATATATTTCTTCTTTAATTATTTATTTGCTTATGCGTTACGATCTTAAAATGCCTCTCGATAGCGTTAACGTTGTACTGAAATTGCCCTATTTTTTACATTGTTGAGTGTGTGATAAACAATACTGCGGGACGGGAGGAAGGGAGGGGTCAAAGGAAACGTAGATGATGCTCGATGGAAGATTTACACACGGTGTGAAGTCGTCCATCTCATTTGCTGCTATTTTTGTTTAGTTTTGATCATCGCGTACAACTCAGGCCAAGCCGGTCGCTTCCATCTGAACCTGGATGCTCGGCCGCTTGACCAGCGGAGCTTGAGTGCAGAATCTTCTAGCTTGAGCTGCTCCTTACGAGAGTTGGTCGAGTTGCCGCTGCGAATGTAACAGTTCGCAAAGCACGGTTATGATCTCCTGTAGCACAAAAATATACGGATGCATTCCGACGGATATCTGTCAGCGTGGAAGGTATCATCAACTCTACTGCAATTGTACACTGTGTGCATTGAAGCCTGAAAGATGATCGAACCGTCGCCGGTTTAGCGTCGGGGAATTTGGGGCCTTACCTGTTCAATTTTGGTGAGACGGTAACCCTTTGCGAACTGTTGCATTGGCAATAGCAATTTGACTAAGTGCTGCGACCATAGTTACACGAAGCGCAAAGATTAAGCTCGTTTGATTTCCTCGCGGATACTGCGCGTAGATGGGCAAGACATGTTGCTTAGAACGTCGATGTTGGCTTGTAAATCGTGCTACGTTAATGATGCGTTTTCTGTTGTGTGCCATAAGTTGCTATGCCATGCGAGGATAAGATGAAGTATAGACAGCGTGAGGGATAAGGAAGCCAGCGTAGGATGTTTGGAAATAGTTTTAGGTTTAAATTGAATTGGGGAGGATGCGTAAGACTAGTCGAATATGTTTGGGTAAATAGGCTGCGGACCAGGAGGAGGGAGCCGAATCGCTGTAAAAAAGGATGTAATCCTTCTCTATAGATAAAATTAGGCAAGCCTTAACATTATCATCGATGTTCCCCGAGGAAGTGTGCTTTCACTGTTTTTGTTTGCTTTGCGCATAAATGTAACATATCTAACAACTTACCTGGTGATTACAGATCGTTCGATGCTGTTCTGAAATTTCGCCGTTGTTTTCATGGGTTTGTCATTTGTTTCATAGGCCACAATTGACCTCATGCTGTTGTCAAATGTGTGTTGAGGTTGGCAATCGTGAGTTTTTTTATAATTCGCGAGGTGTTTTTTGAAACTTACAGTGCTCGTGAGTTATTATAAAGTTCTGTAAGGTATTCGTCAGGTTCCATGTAATCGTTGATACCAGAAGATTCAAAATTTCCAACCTCGGATTTAGGGCATCGTCGGATAAAATTTGATTTATCCTTGAGTTAAAGGTCGTCATGGGCTTTTTTGCAATCTCATTCTCATATAGCCTATAGAGATACTTTCACAAATCCGATGACGTTTGTTGTGAACGAAGCCAAAATATGAATTCGACGACTATATTTTGCGTAATTAGTGTCCTTCCGGGTGAATTTTAATTGAGGTCGTAGGGCTCATGTGTGGTACCCAGAAATGAGCATATGGCTATAAATAAATTCAATAATCATATTCAGCATATGCAATAGCCCCTTATTTTCATTCGAAACAATTTTTTAATTAAATCCTGTGATCTAAAGTTCAGGTCACGAAATGATGCCCTTTCAATGTGGAAAGGTGTGTTATTTCTATAAGGTATATGTCAACAATCCTCATTGCGTTCGTAAAGAGTGAATTTGTAAAGCGCTTCTGCACTAGAGGTGATCACATCTTAATGTGCCTTCAACTTTATCGTTTTTAAATTGAATGTTGATAAATTTAAAAATTTGCAGAGTTTGCCTTGAAGAGGGAAAGTTTATTATGGCAGCCGATGATAACCAGTTGTCGGATAGCGAGAAACTACGAATCGTTTCCGGATTCCTTTTGCATGCACCACCCGGAGAATTCAATGAGGTTGGATTTCTTGATTTTCTTTTCTTTTTTCTTGAAATAATGCTCCACTTATTCCGTTTTAATTTACTGTTGTTCAGGCGATTATAGCATAGGCGTTTTCATTATGTTCAATCATTATGGTCATAGGTCTTGCATGGCGCTGATTTTTATCGGGAAGCACATCACCTCTATTTTTTGATGTTGTTAAACACTGAGAAGCTCATCACATCTGTATTCAATGTTGATAAAATTAAAACGTCATTTGAAACACATAAAACGTACTCTTATAAATTTCATCACCTGAAAACAGCGTTGATTAAGCTTTGCCCAGTGCAAAAATACGCAGAAAGTTTTGTTGCAACGATGGCTTTTCAAGGTTAAATGGGCAAATCGTTTTTTTAATAAGTAATTGAGTGCGAATTACCGAAAAAATGCAAACGTTTTAGTTTGGATTATACTCAGTCCATCTGTCAGATATTTTCCAAGCCCAAATACTCGCATACGAACTACACCCGTGTATGCAAATAGGTTGAGGCAGACGCCAGGTGTGTTGTTTAACTTGGATGGCTACCTTTGTGTACAAACTTTATGTAAGTTGTGTTATTTTAAAGGTGTTCAACGATGTACGCATGTTACTGAACAATGATCCACTGCTTAAAGAGGGTTGTGCGAGTGCGTTCGCACAGTACAACAAGGAGCAATTTATGCCTGTCAAACTTGAAGGTGTTGATAAGCCGGTCAGTTGTTGTCTTCTTTTCTTGTTTAGTCACTTCTTGTAAGTATTTACCGATCGCATAGGATGATTGTCGAGCTACCATGAAAACAATCATGAAATTTTCCTGAAAATGTGCTGTTTTCCGGTTTATACTGTGTCCGGATTGAGGTTAACGGCCTTCGGAAGGATGATTAACGTGCGATTGTTTAAATGCTTTCCAGAAGCGAAGCAAATGGCGTGGAAATATTTGTGCGGTTGTTGAGTTGACCTATATTTTAATATCCGTGCTCGAGCATTGATTATTTATTATTACTGTTGAAAAAAATCGCTTAAATACTTTATGAAAGCTTGCTGCATATGCGAGTGTCTTAATGCCAAGTTTTTTAAAATAAATATTCAAGGAAGAGGGGGTTCCTTGGAGAGGTGGCTTGCCTTTCCGGACTTGTTTTCATGTTCGAATGAACTGCCGGTTGTATCTTTGTCGATAATGGTCTAATATTATCCTTTGTTATGAGATTTTGCCAATTCGGATTCGACAAGGTCGTCCCTATATCTGCATAAGCGATGTCTATGTTTTCTCTAGTTCGTATGTAATCGTAACATTTCTGTCATAGATGTTATTACAACATTATCCAGCTTATGCTGTCATGACGTTTTCCAGATTATCATAAAATTGTCTGGTAAAATTAGCATAGCAAATGTTTAATTCAGCAAATGCTCTCTTACGGTTCAATATGTAAATTTTAGACGTTAATAACGCCATTCAATGAACTACCAAATGGTCGATTTGCCGATCCGAAATCGCGCAAAACATTCAAATATGACCATTTGCGTAAGGAAGCAAGCGATATACAGTCGGAGAATACCAGTGACATCAATATGGAATTGTGGCGGAAAGCACTTCAGGAGGTGCCTTTTTTAAATTGATGCCTGAGAATGCTTTATACTGAGTGGACTCATCGTTGGTTATGTCTATTTTGGAAACCTGCTATAATTTATATTTGAAAATTCGTAGGTAGAGAGCAGATGCAACTTGATTAAGTCCATTACCCTGGCAACGTATATATCGTTTGGCATTGTTTCTTTCCATGCAATGTATCTTCTTATATGAGAGAGTGGTAAATTTTTCTCTGAAACTACTGGAAGCCATTGAAGAAAATGCAATTCTAGAAACCTAAAACTATGTTGAACACAAAAAACATTGGCAGGTAACAATGGAAATTTTTTCCCTGCTAATATTTAACAGTAAATTCGATCTTTTTCTTTAAAAAATATCAATTGTAAATTCCTTCTTTTTGGGAATAAAATTTTTGGACTTGTAGTAGCTGTTCAGCTTATCGTTTTCAGGAAGCTGACAAATATATAGATAGTCATTACTTGGAGACAGGTATAGCGACAGTGTTCACCTATAACAGTGCGGTGACATTATGCATCGAAAGTCATCGCTATCAGCCGAAAAACTTCTGGTGAGTTTTGTTTATCCGTTTACATATCTCGCTTGATTTCTTTGCTTTTATTACGATATCACCTTTCTAATTTATGTAGCATACAATGATTCAATTTGTTGTTTCTGAACAAAGAAAGTAATAGAAATTTGCTGTGCGGTATCCATGCCTACCTTGATTACTGCATTGTGTTACTGAAATAATCTGGTGATAAACTGTTAATCCATCAGGCTAGGGCGCTACTTATATTGCACTCCTCCACTAGTTTTGTTACCTATGATCCTTTGCTAGTGTTTTTTTCTTGCTTTGAACTGTGGTTCTTTTCGAAAATGATAACACACGAGACAGGGAATAGGTGGCGATAGCATCGTTTGGTTTGGAGGTTCTGTTAATGGTGATTTTTTAGGAATGGTCGTTGGCGCTCGCAGTGGACGATCCCTGTAGGAGGCAGCAAGTCGGGTCAGCAGGAGTTGAAGGGACTTCTTAAAGTGCAAGTGCACTATTATGAGGACGGTAACGTGCAGCTCGTCTCCACTAAGGAGATCACCGCAAAAGTGAACATCTCGGTTGGTTTTTCTGTAAACTTTTCCTTAATTTTGCGCCGACCTTCTCATTATAGGGCTCTCTGGATCGGAAGCTTTTATAGAAGAGATCAAGAAATATCTTCATGCGAACAGTAGTAACAACAGTTTGAATTATATAACGCAAAAATTAAGCAATAAAATATGCAAGTTCTTCGAGAGGAAAGAGGACACACAAACAGTCCGACTACCCTTGATTTACAGCTCAAAATATGTTAGGTAGATTTGCACTCACTGGTGAGGAGAGGGGTCTGCTCTTGGGGTAATCTTCTTGCCTTTAATCTCTTTCATCCTATTCTCTCCTCTTCTCCCTCGTTGCTGCCCTTAGGTAGGGGAGGTGAACTATATAGGGAACGACCACGGAGGGTCGCATGGACTGCATCCAGGATGTCATCCCATGCGTGCAGTTTTCATTCAAATGACCACTCGTTCGGTCCAACTAAAGGAATTGGAGATGTCATTACTTGCTCTGCCATGCATACCTGTATGTTTTTTATTGCTTCATTTTTGTAGATGTCATTCCTGCTAAACTGTCCATTATGATTTATTGACCTCATTGAAATGATTTGTGAAATTTCATTTTTTTTCTGCGTTCAATTTGAGTCTTCATTCCTTCTTCTCTTTTCTAAAACTTTTCCTAAACTACCAACAAAAAGTGACATGTTGAGCAGGTCAGGAACTTGTATTCGGGAACTCTTCCACTCATCCAGTAATACGACATCGGTTAGCAGCTGTTGCGATTATTGACGAACATTTAGTTTTTGTTCTATTTTATCGTTGTTTCTATGCATAAAGGTTTTTTGCAGGCTGATTATACGCAAACCTCAAAGGATATCTTTAAGATAATTTGCGAGGAGGAATCTAAATATGAGGTTCGTTTTGTTCATTTTATAGTTACAGGTTACTCAACGTTTGAGGCGAATACCTGCTGGGCATGTTTTTGGTCGCTGGCCTAACTTTCACATAAATGAAGGAGGTAGTCGCTGCTCGAATTTTGTGGAATGGTCTTTTGCCGGTGCAGTATTTGTCAGATCACTGAATAATTGCTGGAATATTTGCATTCGTTCAGTATTCATGAGCCTTTTATTGACTTTGCACGGGCGTTACTCGCCTAGAGGTAGCTGTGAAGTAGTAAAGAACTTTATGAGTATGCATATGCAGTAGGTATACTTTGTGCTTACTTTACACTCTCTGATCCCTGCACTTGAGAGAGAATCAATCAGTCGTTTAGAATATCAAGATGTTCTCATCAGCAATCATAACTGAGCCGTGATTGCTTCCACTGTTAGATAGCGCACTGCCATCTCTTATGACTTGAGCTCGAACTTTGTGGTCACGTGTGATTTCTTTGAGATCATTTAACAATGCAGTTTTTTTGCCTGTGGAATTCTGAGACGTCTGTAGGATGCTGTGCTGGAGAACTATCAGCAGATGTCATCGACGACCTTCAAAGCTCTGCGACGTCAGCTGCCGGTGACAGGCGTTAAATTCGATTGGAACAATACGCATGCCTACAGAATTGGCAAAGATCTTAAACCGCAGTAAATGAATGCTTGGCAAATGCGCCGTTCGTTGATTATAGGCGTCCAGCATGGGACCTATTTCGCCTCCAGCAATCTTCCACGCGAATTTGTTCAGTTGCTTGGTCTACCTTTTTCGCGTTACCGTTTAATATGCTGGATGATGTTCGTTGCTTGTAGCTTCACAATTCAAAAGTATTGAAAGCTTTCAATAGAATTGGAAGTTGATGTAGAGGGAGGTGATATGGTGCGTATGGGCAATTTTTATTCCTTTGAGGAAGGGAGGGGGATTTAATTTGTTTTGTGTAAACTTCACGATGGTGCTTTGGGATTGCTTTATAAGCCATAAAACAGAGCTCTTCCAAGAAGATAAAATTCCTACTTGGCTGACGCTTGATTAAAAGATGTTTGGATTATGTGAAACTACCAGGCGTAATTATATTGCATTGTGCACTTGCGTCGCTTTATTGATAATGTGCTGAACACAGGATGGAAATGCTCGTTTTTGATGCAAAAGAGGTTACCTGTAATTTTCGAAAAGGTATGCCGTGAGGTGAAAAAATTGCACTCTCTGCACACTCAATGCTTCGTTGTCAATGTTGATTGAAATCATGTTCAAGAATGGGTGTAGTTGTCTATTCTTTTGAATGCGATTGAAAGCTTGATTGTTGCGATGTGGAGAAAGCAACCATCCGTTCTTTAGGGATTTTTCTTCTGGACGTCGACAATTACGAGATGACGGATTGCTATCCCCGTTCGAAAGTTTTTCCCAATTTAGTGGTCATATTCGGTTCATCATACCTTCAGGTGTTCATCACCGAGCAAATTTCTTGTTTTCATATATTCGATTCTTTAAAAAAAATTTTTTTAGCTGACACAATGAAATGATTAGAACTGATCAGCTCTAGCGAGGGAGCTATCAATTCCCTCATACAAAATATCTCCATGTAAAGCGTCTATCTTTTTTTTTTCAAAAACGAACATTTCTATTCCGTCTACTCGTCTGTCTCTTTTTATCGTTTTCATAAATCGAATGCATGGCAATTGTGAAATTTTATTTGTGCTAGTGCCACAATATTTTTTCATCATTTACCGATTTTATTTTCGACTTATTCGACCACGATTGTTGCAGCGTGGTTGCATTATTTGATTGGGTATAGCACTAAATTGTTTCAATATTGGGATATATATTAGCATTCCTTTCATCCTATGAGTACTGCTTCATGTATTACCCTCAGTAAAGCTTGAAAATCGGATTCGTTGCATCTCTTAAGCGACACTCAAAGGTGACGCACATGCACCCTGTTAGTTAATACTTTTGGCGACGTTGTTGTACTCATATTATATATATTAAAATCAACTTATGAGAACATTTCTTTGAAAATATTGCATTGTTTTTGACGCAAACATTTGAGTACAGTTGAGTGGTGAAGTTTATTCTCCATAAGAGTTGTGGTGGATGGGAAGGTGGTATTAAAAATTGGCTTCAATATTTTTTATCGCTGCTGGGATGTAGTTTCTATCGGCGCTTAAAAGCGCTTCTGTAGTTCGAGAAATTTGAGAGTGATTTTGAAATTAGAGAAGCTTGAAAGTATTGCTGAAGAAGGAGGTTTCGATAGTGTTTCATTCGATGGGTGGGCGTTGGGTTCACCCACGAAAAATATTTTACGAATTGCAGTGGACGCAAATTTGTTTTCTTCTTTGTGCTCTCTCATAATGCTTTTTTAGGTAAAATTGAATATCAATGATGTTATCACATAAATTAAAACCTGGCTTAATTCGATAATATTACTTACAAAAGAAAACATAAAACGGTATATTCAACACTATAGAATTCATTTTAATTCTTATGAAATATATAATGCCTATTCTTATCAACTTCAATAAATCTGCATTGACTCGCATTCGCTCTATATTGTACTATTTTTAAATCATCGTGTTCCCTCACTTATAACCCCTATGGCTTACAACGCTGATAGCTGTTCAAGACGGACACACAGTCGGGCAATCGGTAGTGAGTGAATTATGGATTGAGGCTTATGTGGTTGTCAAATTCTATGAGAGGTGCTATATCTAAGATAAAGTGAAAACGATCCGTTTATTTCCACCACGGTGCATAATTTAGTTTTTCATTCTGCAGATTGATTTCTTCCCTGCTATCCCATTATTTCATCGTCCTCATTTTGGCATTCTTATTATCTACGATACATCTCAAGTGTTTCGCTGGCAAATCCATATCCCTATTATCATGTCATGCCCCACATGTATGATAAGAAATCAAATTCTAGGTGGGGAATCAAAAGAAATCAAACTTTTATATTCCATAAAAATTACTGCACCTAGGAGGCGTATATCAGGTGAGTTGTCCTTTTTTACCTGCCAAAATATCTATGCCTAGGATGTCGGCAAAGTTATAGAAAGTTATGTCAACTGAAGATGGGGTTTGTTTCATTTAGATATCCGTAAACTTCATATATTTTCCCTGAGATAGCGTATATTCAAGGGGTTGGGCTTCTAAACGAAGGAATACGGTGGATTGGGTGTTGCGTTCATCTCGGATATCTTAATCACTCGTCGTTGCCGATGTAGGCTTGAATAGAAAAAATAGCTATGATTAAGTGCTCATTTTATTTAAAATCTTTTTTATTGAATAATAAAGGATTTTATAAAATAACTGGAAGAACGAGAGGGCAGACACGCAGAGGTGAAAGAGTATCACCGGAAAAGTATGCAGCAGGCAAACAACAGCTATAATGCGGCGAGCGGTGAATTTGATTTTTTCGGTAATTTTTCTCGATGTGGACCCATAATAAGTGAGCATAGATGCTGGACGTGTGGAAACTTCTCATAAACCATCGGAGGGAGGGTAAGCGGAAGGTCTCTTAAATGACTGGAGGCTTGGGGTACAACTCAAGAAAGGTGAGGTTCTCGTCTAACAACTTACGGTCTTAACCTTGCAACCTTGTCAGGTATGAAACTCTGCGAGCACAACCTGGGATGTAAAGGTACCAAACTGTAATATACACTTTCTTAAAGGCTGTATTATTGTTCAAGCTTTATAGGACCAGCCTTTTATTTATGAATTATCTACGATGTTGTTGAATTATTGATGGAGCGTTATTTCGTTTGTTGAAGTTTTCTTTGAAATATCGTTATATGACATATTTCTTTATAATTTTTCCCTATTCTATTTGATGAATAATGTCATTTAAGTATATTTTCAATGAAAATGAAAACTTAATCGTGCAATAATTATTCATAAAAAGTGGTCGGATTTATAATTTATTTATTGAAGGGTTCCATATTGGCGACGTCGAGGATAGGCATAAAAACCGGCTATAGTGGTTGAGACAATGGTGTTCGCATTCGTATGTGGGATTTTCTTTGGAGTGATGCTTGTTCTCGTCGTCGCCTACATTTATTTCTTTAGTCCATTTGCATCGGATGTTCCCAATACGCTATTCGCTGATCAATTTCAACCGATTCGATTACCTCCGGTTAGTAATCGGTCTCTTTTATTTTGTTTACTCTTTTATCATCCTCAAATATATATTCTCTCAGTTGTAATAGCGCTTAATATTAGCCTTTTATATTAAAGTAGTTTATTTATTTCCATATCCCCGTCACACCTGTACGTGAAATCTTGCGCTAATAATAATATACATTACCTTCGATGTATATAAATTTTTGGAATTTTTTGCGAGGAAACTTGATGACATCGAAAAAACTATTGAATTTCTTTTGCTTTGCTGTTTGAGATTAGAAGATTATAAGATGAAGGAAATAGTCATCGTTGCTGTCGAATTAGAATTTGATCGAAATGGGGTAGGGGAGGGGGAGGAGGAAGAATTTGCTCATTTATGTCACCACATGATCGTTCGTCGAATGGTCATTTGCATTTTTAGCTCTCTTACTGGATTTGCCCATTCTACTTTTCTTTATTAGAGGTGGCTGTCCTATTTTCCCATCAATATGCATTCAAGAATTAGCAGTCACTTCAGAATTAGTAGAATTGGTTGTTTCATTTTTACATGGCCTATTAATGGATTGCTTTATCCTTAATATGGTGCAATCTGCGCTGGATACGCGGCGTCCCTTTTGTAGTCCTAAAAGGGAAATATTGTACCTGACCTTTGCATTAATTCGAACCCAGGTGATGCAGAATTATCGTAGGCTTATAGATGTAATGCAACTACTAAGTAAACACCGTTCTGTAAATGTTTGCCCAATCCATTTTTGTCCTTATTTTTTTAATTCTTGTAGTGCTGTTTTCCTTTTACCCAGTGACTTCTTTATTAGTACTCGATCATTATTGGCTAATTAGCAGCCATAATAAAGTAAAGTTATGTTAGATTTTATTTTTCCACGACTGGCATTGGCGTTCTTCAGGTGTTACGCAACTTTCTGAGGTCGGCGAAAGGCAATGAGGTTGCGTCGAAATGGGAATCGTGTTTCACCCTTAGTCTGATACTGCATTTCCTGTATCAGGAGCACAAAGATACACGTCGTTTCCGTAGGTAATTTTGTGCAGGATGTTTTTTGCTTTCTTAGATGTGGGAAATCTTTGTGAACTGTGGGAAGGGATATGGTTAACAGGTGTATGCAAAGCAGTTACGGTAAAGGTAATAAGTTAAGGATGGGCAATAGTTCTGCTCATTCCGTTGACCGGAGAGGTAGCTCAAGTTTTATGTCACTTTTCTTTGTTCTAATGGTCTTCTATAAAGGAACACCTCTCATGCACAGGTGCGAGATTGTGATATGCGTGCTGTTGCGTTATTATCTTGCTTCTGAATCCTTTTGACGGTGTCTTTATCGTTGCTTTTGTCATCTCATTTCATAAAATTTTCCTCTTAGCAGTGTAACATTCACCGAGATAGCAGACATTTAAGCTTAGCCACTTAAAACTTGAAATTAGGCGTTTTTTTTGTGAACATAAAGTTAGAATTAAGAAATGTTTATGCGTCCTCATGTGCTGTAATGCGTTTATGTTGAGGTGGTTCCATAAGAGATTGCAACTGGAACTCAACGATCTGGTGACACGATCGGCTGCTGGTCGGCTCATACAGGTTCTGTTTATATTTCGCATTTTCCGGTTTGAGAGAGTGTTGCTGTATCATTAGAACCGTATCAGTTGATTTTGATGGAGCGGTTTCTTGCTATTTGAGGAAAGGTCACTTTTGGTGTTATTTTGCTTTCTATCAATGCGGATCAGTTTAATGGAAAGGGACAGCTGTAAGGCTTATCCACGGTGAAGTTTGGTGGCGTCCACTTTGAAGCTTGATTAACAACAGCAATTTTCCTGTTCATTTATTACGGCGTTTCACTTTCATCTTGTCGGATGTGATATCGACGTTAAGTTTCATATATAGCCATGCTTGTGTTGCACATTCGATGGTGATGATTTGTGTATAGTTGAGCATCCTGTTTGCATGAATATTTGTTTTGCATACGCTGAGACCGAACTTTATTGCTGCTGGATGATATGATAACACTAGAATGATACTAGTTTATTTGTTACGGAAGGTATTTTATCAATGAGTACTTGTATTTTGTTACAAATACGATGGAGTAAAGAGAGAGGGGGTGGCTGACAAGCTCGAGAATAGGCGAATATAGGGGAGGGAATTATTTAAGAGTACTGTTGGAGCATATTTTTCTACGTAGTTTGACCCCAAGAAGCGAATGAATTTTCCTTTTATGTTCGTGGAATTTCGCTATGTTTTCTTTTTGGAATTTTCTAAGGAAGCAGTCTCTCATAATATTTCACATTTCTCTTTTGCGATATCGTGTTTGTGTTTTATTTATTTATTTATTTTTTTATTTATTTATTTGTTTATTTATTTATTTATTTCTTCTTGGCGGCAACCGTTAGAGTGACGCATAATGGAAAAAATGCCATGGAAAAGTAAACGGCTGTAAAAGGAAAAGGGTTCAAACAGATAACTAAAGTTAACACACCTGTCTTTATTTGCTAATGGGTGCCATTATGACGTGTACCATTGAAACTGTTTATTCCACTTAAGTTTAAATAATAAATTCAACTTAAGTTTAAGTGATCAAATTTGCATAAATTATGCATTACGGCTTTCGAGTATGCTGTTTATATGGAATTTACTATCGTGTTGATGGTTTAACTTTGTTTTTATGTTTTGATCGACACTCACCTTTGATTTTTAGGATATCCGCGTTAGGGATCTCTCGACGGGATCGCAGTTTCCAGTACTGAAAGGCGCTCTCGTGGAGAGTTATCGAATGTCAGAAGACAACGAAAGCTTTGAAGTGAGTGAATAGTTGTCTTTTTTGAAACCAAAGGTTTTTTGGAGAGGTGGTTATGGCAGGTTAAAGGTGAATTGGCTGAAAGATCACTAGCATTGTGTGGGTATTCAACTACATTACTTTATTGGTAAAATGGTAAAGTTTTCCTCGGACTACAGCAGTTTAGCATGGCGACGCTTCGGCAGCTTACCATATTCGGTTTAAAAGAATGAAATTTATTCATTCTTTGCGCATTAGCAAATGCGCTTTGCAAAAATACGTAATGGCGACGTTATATATCTGCTTACCTCTGTATAGTGGTTTAAGCTTGTTGAAGTTAGAAACCAGTCAAATTGGAGTCAGAAAGTTTGCTCGGGCATAACGTATACTAAAGGCCGACTACTGGTACTATTATTCACCTGGCATTTTTGAAAAAAGTTGTAAGCATTGAAAGATGGGAAACTATTCAAAGGATTCTTATCAGTGATTGATGCCAGATGTGGCAAAAGCTGAGTGTTGATACTCTAGCTTAATGTCACTCGATAGGGTATGCAGAGTCTCGCGCGGACCTTAATTGCCGCTGGCAATAACCCTAATTAAGTGTAGCAGTCAGTCTGTGAAAAAATTCCATTCTCACCTAGTTGACTTCGGCAGGCAAGAAGCGATGTTTGCTTGGTCGGTTAGGTTAAGTCAGCGATCAGTCAAGCAAATCTTATAAGATATTTAAATATGATCGTTGCAACAAGGTCAGTACATGACTGAGTCCAAGGAGATATAGCGAAGGGAAAGATGAGTCTTTTTTTAGGGATGAGAGCATTTTTTGATTCGTATTTTCTGGTGATGGTCTTTTCGAAGCTTTAGAGGAGTCGGAAAGAAAACGCGAATGGGCTTGCTCGAATTTCAACATTGTGTAAATTAAACATCATTATACACTCTGGTGAAGCTGTCACGTGCAAGGAGATCGTTTTCAGTACTGTTTGCGTTCGGGTTTTCAGTCCGATCACCTCTTCTGGTGATTAGGAAGGAAAGAAATGGGAATCCTACCTTTTCATCCTTCGTCCATCCTTGCTTAAACTACTCTCCCCTCTTTTCATTTCAGACTTTGAATATGCTCGTAGACGTTGACTATACCGGCGGATTTCAAGCATCGGTCGACGTATCGATGCTGTTTGGACGATTCGCACAGCTCTCTGTTAAGGTAACCCATTTTCCATCTCTTTTGGCATATTATCTTTGGACAGACTAGAGAGATTAGGTGCATGTTTAATCCGATGGTGTTTATCCCGTTTAATTCAGTTGTAGTTATCGATATTGCTGGAATTCGATCCCTGATATTCCTGAATTTATTCGATTATCTTGTTATTGCAATGATCCTATCGATTACTCACGTCTATTACTCGCCGAAAATGTCTTTTCTTAGCTTATTTATTTCCTGTTTATTCTATTTGGAAAGCTCAACTGGTGGAGATTTCACTATGCGATCGATGCACGTGATGTAGAATTCAGTGAAAAGGTCATTGTTTTTACTAAAAATCGATTTCGGACAGCAAAATTTATTGGCACATTTTTGCCGATTAGTGAGTGAATATGGAGCTTGTTGACTTCATTTCCGTTTATTTATGGATTACAGAAGCGCAGGTAATTGCGTTTTTAAATGCATCTGTAAAAGATGCCTATTAATTCCTCCTCCCTCAACCCTCCAACTCCTCCTCCCTCTTATATGTGGTTCACTAAAAACCTCTACCCATCCAAAATTGTTGCATAAAGCGAAGGTTCCAAATGTTTATGCATGCGAGCTTCATAATGCAAATGGTGTTTCGTATGCAAATGTTTTTTGGACATTAATTGAAATGTTGAAATGTCACATATAAGGCTTCTTTAATCAATGAATGATCTCGATTGAGGTTTTCTACGATCGGCCCTAGTCTACGTGTTCCGACTACTTCGCTGCCTATCAATTATTTAAAACGCTTGCGAGAGTTTTAATGCGTATGGGTAGAGATCTTTCGACTTCTTTGTGTCTTAGACGAAACACTACTCCATTGCGGATTTGCGCTGTATTCTTTAGATAAGCGCTTACAATCTGTGTATTATTTCTTATCTTTATTGTAAAGTTATGCATATAAAATCCATTTTTGATAGCTGTCACATCTATCGGGTAAAGTGCGATTGACGTTAACACGTGAGCCGTTCACTCATTGGACAGTGGCCTTTATCGAGATGCCTGTTCTCGATTTTAAGGTTCTTTTTCCTCTTTTTTTTTTTTAAATTTGACATGATATTTATTGATGAGACGGTATTTGTATCGGTAGTTTTAAATTTGTCATCAGTAGGTATTTGTAAAATTTGGCAAACGTAAGAAAGTTGGCAGCAATTCAGGTATGGTTTCTAATGATTTTTGCACGAACAGATTTTCGACTGTGAATCCATTTTTGAAATATTTGTTACGATATCAGTCGCATTTTTTGCATCAAATTAGAAGAGGTTAACTTGTAGCTGAGTTGCTCAAAAATACATCGGGAAGTTCTTTATGACTGAAAGCAATGTGAGCATGAATTCAGCTTTTAAATAGTCTTTTGTTTTGTTTATTGTGGAAGGTGTATTAGAGAGGTATCGTGTTTATCGAATTCTTGTAAAAAATTCCATGTAATTCTTAGAATATTTTGACAGGGGATTGACTGAGATGTGATTGTGATTATTCAAGGGGATTAACGAAAGTTCCCTTACGAAGCTGACAGTTTATTTTGCTAGGATGGTATGGTAAGATATGTGGGCTAAGTTGTTCAGAGGGATAGACGGTTGCTCAAGGCGAGAGTGGTAGATGGTTGTTTTGCCCAGGGAGGAAGTGGTGAATGGTTGTCCAAGGAGGAAGTGGTAGACGGTTGCCCAGGGAGGAAGTGATAGACGACGTATTTTTATGTGAATCCTAAGAAATTAAGGGAGTACATGTTATTGACGGTAACATATTCACTGACATATGCTTAATTTTACATCACACTCTTTGTTGAGGTGGAATCGCAGTGGCAAGGAAGGCAGGTCAAGCATATCATACCGTTGATTACGCAGCAGTTCCGTCGTATAATTCAGCGCAAGCATGTGCTGCCCAGCTATAAAATTCGTTATCGACCCTTTTTCACGAATCCTCATCTTATGCCATCACCTCCTGTTGGTATGAACATTGCTTTCTTTACCTTTAATAATCTTAAAATTATATATATTTTCAATTTTTGAAGCGAAAATATCTCTTAGATTCGCTTGTAGCATTGTTGAATTTATGATGATAAAGTCTTCTCATTTATTCGCTCAAAGATATTTAAATATTAGATTTGTTTTGTTGTTTATTTGGAAACGTTTGCCGATTACCCTCTGATTGAAAACTTGCCGGATAGGTGCCAGCTTGTTTTTCAAGTTAACATATAAAATTTCCTTTAGCGATTTAAGTGTGTGTGTGTGTGTGAATGTTTTCAGATGCATTCGATCATATCGAAACAGTGGGTGGTCTCGAGGTGACTGTACTTCAGTGCACTCGTCTGAATACATCGGTGGCAGCAGTGGATCATAATGAAGCCTATTGCACTTTAACACTTGTTAAGTTGTCGTTTTGTTTAGATAGCGAATCGAAGCATGAAGATACCTTTTTATGATACTGAATGATCGGTGATGCTGCCAGCAAATTTTCATGTTTGGTAGCAATGCGCCGAATCATGTCACCGACTCGATTCGACGGTAGACTAAAGAAACTGTACTCAGTTGATCTTTATTCTGGTGATTTTATTTGAAGGCAACCAAAATTTTGTTGATAAACACTTCATGCCTCCTTGTTAGTGATTCTGTATTGGTTTACCTTGAGTACACCCTATGGCGCTTTCGTAGGGAGGGGTAATTGAATAGGTTGTAGGTAATAATAGGTGTAATGGGGTCGATCAGTAGCAAGTCTAATCACTGAAGTTGTGGTGTGTAATGTTGACATTCGGGACGCTTTATAAATTTGACATGGCAGTATCCGGATGACGGATCGGCATTTTGCTCTTGAGGATTTTTTCAGTGAATGACGATAACACTCGCAAATGTGCGATTTTAGATTTTAGAAGGGATACTCGCAAATGGTAGCCTCAATTGAGCATTTAAAAGGCAATAAATATGGTGGAATATTTTGAAAGAATTTTAAGGATAATCTGAAAGTAGAACGAAAAATATTTCGCGCTTTTAGCATCGTATCAGATGTTTATTTGGGCGTTGCGAAACGGATTTATGAGAAGTGGGGGGGGCATTGGATTTGATTAAAAGTAAAGATTCCATCGCTTAATTGCTGAGTCGACTATTTTGCTAGCCAACAAAATTGATAAGTCATTAAGTAGCTACATTCAGATTTGTTCAGCATATTTCAAATTGCTAAGAAAAATGCGGTAAGGACGAGCCTAAAGTTTGCCCTTATTTTGTTGTTGTTTTTTTCATGAAAATTGTTTTCTTTTAGGTTCGTGGATATCCATGAAATCCTTGAAAATTTCCATTGTGCTGTGGATGTGCATCCAAATTATTTCTTTCATTCATGTATATCTTGCAAATTTCTTTAAGGAGCCGTTTTTATTTTCTTTAAGAAGTCGTTTTTATGTTTTTCTTGGTTTTAGATGGCGATATGAATTTTGCCCGATTGGGAGCGGCTCAAGGAATAAGAGATAAGTGGCTGGTGGGAAAAATATTTTAATCGTAAAGTAAACAAGTATTTCTGCGGAATGATTGAAATTGAAATTGGGCAAGCTGCTAAGATGTTCACGGAGAATGTGACGAGTTTTCTTTGTGAATGACTGCACTTTTATGTAATCTCCAACATGGTCAAGTTTATTTTGTAGAGCAGCGCCCATTCTTGCACAGCGCTAAGGCGAATTCGGTTCACTGCGTGACAGTATTGTTGAATTTTGTACGACATGCACTGGCAGAACCGACCGGGCTCACCTTTAAAAGGGTGAGTTGCTGTTTACACCTGTTCCACTTTGTGTTTCCGTTTTGTGGGGCATTGCAGTAATGACTGTCAGTGAGATGTATTTTCACCTCGGATCGGCACCATAAAAATGTATAGCCATCGCAGCCGTAGTTGTCCTAGAGTAGCCCAGTTGAAATTTTTTAAAAGGTTGTGTAATTGATCCGAGGAAATAATTGCCCACCCAGGGCACATTGCTTTTGCATTTATTCGGGCACATTGCAGAATTTATCATTAGTTTATTTTCCGCAGCTTGTTTGATGCAGTTCCCTATAAAATGTACAAAAAGGTGCTAGTTTTTGCATAGGAGCACTTTTTGATTAATGCTGTCCACTTATTTGGATCGTAACTGAAATATATAAAAAGCGTGAAATAAATGGAAGTTTGAAATACAAGAATAGAGTAACTTGTTGCAAGGGCATTGTTGCAAGGATTTAATGGCGCAAAAGAAACGATATCTTGATGATGGAGTAAGGAAATTAGTGAAATAGAAAACCTTTATAGTTGCTTTCATGTTGTGCTATAATTAATTAGTGCGGTGTTATGTACTTGATTTACAAGTTTTTTGGTTTAATGAGTGGGAGTGTTATATTGTCATTTATGTTTCGATATATTTTTTTCGGTATTACGCACCATATTCTTTTTTTTAAACCAATTATTGTTGTTAGCAGTTTTGTTGCAACTCATTCAAGTGTTATGCTGAGCTATTTTGTTATTTTAACACAATAAAAAATTAAGCACTCATGCATCGAGCTTAGCTGTTGTCTTGGATGTCTTTATCCATTCACATTAATTCGCCCATTTTCTCATCCTTCCTCTTTTTAGCATTTTTTTTTTGCAATGGTACTTCATATTTTTATCATCAGACTTGCAATTTTATGTTCATCCAAACCTGACCCAGCTTTTTAATCGGAATTGAAATGATCCAATGCCCTCAACTTTTGCACCCTTTATGTAAAATAAATAGTAGAATTTCAGTCAATTGTTGAACTCGGCTTAAGGGTTGTGCAGATTGACTCCGTTGATGCGGGTTCTGCGGCTGAAAAATGCGGTTTTTTGCCAGGTAAATTGAATTTTCACCTGAGTGCATTATTATGAGTGATTCATCGGAAAATACCTCTCTGATGCAAATGTGTGATAGGGTTGTAGTCTACGGTTTGCTAACTCCAAAAAACGCTGACCGTGAGACCTTTACATCATAGGTCATTTCCGCCGTAACGGAAATGTTCGGAGCATAATATGATCGCACGCTTGTGTTTCGAAAGTTTGGCAATAATGGGCGTCGTTACTGTAATTACAGTGGCCAAATGAAACAGCATTTACAGTAGTGGCACATTAGCATTGATGCCTGACCAATCTAAGCATATGCGAATTGATTTATGGCGTATCTTTGTTGGTGAACGATTATGTAAGTCTTCGTCCCGGGGGATTCTTTCATGTTTTATTGCATACTGATTTGGTACCACCATTACATGATCAGAGGGTAACGGAAAGAAGTGAAGGTGAGAGGTGAAGGGTGAAGTGAGAGCTCAATCCGCGGTAAAGATTTGATTCCCCAGGACGATGGGGTATTGCATAAGAAAGTTGAAAGCATATTTAGGTGTTTTCACTTTGAATCGAATCTGTATAGTATGAATGCGTTGAAACTTAAAGAATGAACTGTCAAAAAGATGTTTTACGTGGGTTGAAAAATTCCTATAATGTTTGCCGGAAATTTTTCTGGTGTGTTTAATTTCTGCTTGTTTAATTTCAATAATAACTTCTGCGATTAAGCATTTATCAGTTACTGAGCTTCTTTTGCAGGAATTATCAAAGCATTTGAGTTTTTAGATATATTTATCCTGCGACGATACAACTCAAATAAATTGTTGATTGAGAGTATCTTAGGGTGTCCTGTTTATTTTGGTTTTATCTAAGGTTACTATCGTATCACAGGTTATCATAAGAATCTTAAATGGAATCACCCGAATTTCCTTCTTTAATTCTGTCATGAGCATGTCGAACCTTATTATGATCATTGAAGATGATATCATTCTGGCGGTGAATAATGTACCTATACAAAGTGAACGACAAGCGCATAGATTGTTATGTGGTACGGCGGGTGAGCTGAATGTACTAGTCGAACGGAGTCTCACTGAGTCGAATGGTACTTCCTCAACGGTTATCGTTGATCGTGAGTTAGTTTATGTTTGATACTGAGGTGATATGATGCTGTAAAGCGAAGAAAATATCCGATTATGAGGCACGGATATATTGTACATCCACTAGATTCCCGCTCGAAAGTTTTTGTGGTGAAGCACTTAAAGGTTTGCTATGGTTTGAACTGAAAATGTTGTGCATATATTTCATTTCTATGAAAACTGAGTTCCTTTGGACTGCTCATTTATATCTCTCCTCCTTCCACTTTCTGCTTAAAGAAAGAAACTGTATGGAAATATGAAGAACATCGGTTTGTCATAAGTCAGTCGCTCACCATCGCACGGATTTTGCTCGCTTATTTAGATCGTTCTTTCTTTCTATCTTTCATTCTTATTAAATGACGTTGCATTTACTAAGTTCAAGTCGCTTTCACAGTGTAGAAGGGTAAATGTAGAGTGGAGTACGAAACTTGTAAACTCCTCTTTATTATTTACCACTCCCAGATCCCTCACTGGAGAGCAACAGATTAAGAAAATGCGTACGAGGGATTATTTGCCTGAGGGTAGCAATTTTTCGATAGGGAGCGAAAAGCACGAAGGATAAGGGAGAAGGCTTGAAGTTTTATTTATTTATTTATTAGTTTATTCAAAAAGTGGACTCACTTTTCGAAGTGGTGGTTGCAAGGTCTCAGGCACCAGATATTTGTACATTCAGTTACAGGTGACCATTTGGTTTCATGCTTAGTCCACTTGTTGCTTTCGATTTCGTTACCTTTGCGTAACGGCATTCATTTTCCCCTATAACCTTCAACTTTGTCGTCACACCGTTACAACTCCTTTGTGGCCATTCTTCAGTAATTCTGCTTATCCATTATTGGTTGCTTAGCTGATGGTCCTTTTAAATCATCCCCTGTATTTCTCGATTGTAGAATGTCAGTGACAGCAGTGTATGTTATACACTTTTTTTTCTGTTACACCTGGATGGTTTTTGGGCGGAATAGTGCTCTGAACTCATAGGACTTCCTGAGCTCATCATCGTCGTTCTTTCTTATAAGCAGAGACTTCCTTAATCGTACGGTTTACTGCCTCCCTGTTTTATCTAGGTTGGAGCCGATCCGTCAGTTTCGTTTAGCTACGTTGATCTTCAATGAAGCCTCGTTCCAAAGCCCTAGCACTTCACTGAACGTGCCGTTAAGTTTCGTGGAACTGTGCGATACGGTACAACTGGTGGCTTTTAATCTCAAGAATTCGGGGAGGGGGAGATTTGGAGGGAATTCGGTATTTCCTCATCCTTGCAAGACACCGATGTAACTAACAAGACACAAGCTTTAAATCCAACTTGTTTTGAATAATGAGTGTTCAAGTACTCTAAGGGAATATAGTTGCTGGTCGAAATTGCAGCTGAGGACGTGGTTATTCAGAATGGCGTATATGACGAAGGGTTTTTGGTGATTGGAGGTGCTGCCGAGATGAGAAGCACGCTTAAGCCTGTCGATGACGGGCAACTCTCAACTTTTGAACGTATGAAGACACCAGGTAATGCATACTCTTCGTTAATTTGCATTTGCAAAGCATATATGACAGCGTACTACCCGTACGCATGTTTTTATGTCTGTCATGTGAAAGAATCGCAGAAGCTAGAGTTACGTAATTAAGCAGGTGTAATGTGCACCATAGATTTCTAATATGTTATCTTTATTACGCATCATTCAATTCCGGAGGGAGTTGTGAACGTTTAAGGATGTCAGAATGTTACTTGCTTTTTGCACCGACCGGATTTCATTTTGGAAGAATCGGTCAGTAGAAAAATGAATATTCAGCGGGTAGTTTGTATGAGATGCCGAGTCAGTTGAAGCAAGAATTCCTTGATAAATAAGGTATATTATCTATAGGCAGTTTATGAATCAGTTTGTCGTTCTGTGCAAAGCGTTACTCATTAGCTACTCTGGCATATTCATTCTATGAATTTTATTTCCCATTCCCCCTGTGGGTAAAATCTGCGATTGTCCATCTGAACTACTCCTTAAGCATATCTTCTTAACTTCATGATTGCGAAAAGGTTTGTATAAAATGGGCAGTGAAAGAAGCATTTCTTATATTATAGTATTACTTCATTTTATTTGTGCCTCATTCCAAGATGGCGGCGAAATAATGTATGTGAAAACCCCCGAGACTATAAATTTTCCAATTTTTTAAGGGACTTCTTTGAAGGCATGGGGTGGAATATTGAGGCAATGGTTTTGTGTTTCTGAAATTGCAACAGTCACCACCGAGAGGACGTCATGTATCTGAATTGTTGGAAAGCGTATATGATAGCAAGAGGTGTAGGGTTGCTGGGAGGATTAGGAAGTTCAGTTTCTAAATTTTACGAGTTTTTTATTTTTTTCATTTTAGGCTACCTAAATTTTGTATAGGCTACTCCTAAATTTTATAAGCTTGGAGGGATTTATTGGAGTTGACGTGATATGTAGACTTCCACTGTAACGTTTGTAATTAACGTAATGGTTGCAGTAATTCGTCGTAGAAGCCACAGCACATCACATCTAGTTGATGGAATGGTGAAGAGGGAATTCGGGATCGAAGAAGAGAAAGTCTCGGAAGTTAAGGCCAACATTGGCTCATTACCGGCCACCTTGTCTTCGCATATGAACACTGATCGTCAAGAAGACTCAACTGACACTTTGGAAGCCAAGTTTAATATAAGAAAAGTCAGGTCAGTGATTTCATTGAAATGCTTTTTATTTTATTTTTTTTGTCATAGAACCATTTTTCAATTTCACATCATAGGTGGTTTAATGTGAGACACGATATGTCTATTTAAAACCGTTCATTTAAATGCTTGGTGAGGTTCTATGCTCTTTGAACTTTGCCCATTTAACCAGCTAAATTTTTTCGCTTCAAGTTAACATCGGAAGATACCGACTATGACGATCAAGTTTATTTGTGGAACTTTCAGACTTTCGCTTTTGCTAGCTATCGTTCACATGCAAACTTTAGATTTCCATCATTATTCATTTAAGGGGAAGAGAAAGAAAGAGTTATTGGGAATTATTTCTGGTTTTATCCGCTTCTATCTTCCTTCCCTTCCAGTGAGGGTATTGCGTATAAGGTGTAGAAAAGAAAACTATGAAATGCTTCTCTGAAGTGAAGCACGGCATTTATGAGGGATGCACCTCATCTCCGGGGAACATAAAAAAATTAATAACGAATCATGTTTTTGTAAGCAAATGCCTTCTACCTGCCCACTTGTATGCATTCGTTGGCGTGCCAGAGACTGACAATTCACTAGGAGAAGCTTTATTGAAATGATGCAGTATCGCTTGCATATAGGTTGGAAGAAGTGGCTAGCAAGTTGATTTCTTACAGTGAATGAGCTAGCCTTTGTAATCCACACTTTGTACGTTGGGATACTTGAAGGGATGACAGTATCGCCTGAGAGAGATGACAGTTAATATTATCTACTTTAGTTTAGAATGCGGTAGCAATAGATCAGCTGTTCCATTCGTTAGCCGAATCGAATAGTTAAGGGGGAATTTCAATCAACGTTCATCTTTTTTATGTACTCAGCTACTAATTCAATTTTTGTCCATTCTTTTAGTTTATCATTCCTCGGTGGCACATTGGCGACTGCAGCCTCCACATCTTAGGTTTTTCCTCAGGTAGATCTCAAGTTTATAAAAATAGCTTTGTGCTTGTGCTTCGTCATGACGTATTGCGGTGAGCAGCGAATGAAGTGCGCTTTCGGGGAGAGGAATCATTGAAGTAGCATGCTAAAACTGTTCATTTTGCGAAAGGTTTGCTTGCTCTGTCTAGCCAGCTACCGGAAATGATTGCAGATCGGCGACTGAACTTGTTCGACCACAAGCATCTTCGCAGTCCCAAATAAAGCCAGTGATTATTGAGACGCTTGTAGCGACACCTGTGCAGGAGGCTGTGCCAATTTCTTCTGCGACTTTTCTTGACTCAGAGCAGGTTATCTGATCTTTTTATTCCATCCATAAATGCGGCCAAAAATAAAAGATTCGCATAGGGGTCCCACCGTACTAGGTGTAACGCGGACTCTAATCATATTTGAATATGACAGATTTTGGCTTACAACTATACCTTACCTAATCGGCGGACCAGTTTCCTTCCATTCATATTCACTGGCGCGTTGGTATCGAGACTATTTATTCACTGAGAAATTTTTACTCTTCGCGCTTCGAATTCTCAAAGATTAAGCAATAAGGCAATGATGCTTATTTCAAATTCTTTTCGTAGATTTCGGTCAGATTTCCACCACAGATGCCATTTTGTTTAAAATATCATCAGTTGTTTCTTAATGAACATTGCTTTCTTTAACAAATTCATATTTAATTTCAATAAGAATAAGGCTGCATTTCGCTACTTTACACTTTCATATTGGATGAATCATTCTGTGCTGAAAGAAGGCATCAGAAAGAAAAGCTTGGCATTGTGATGCATGCAAATGAAACATATATAGCCGATGGCAAAATTATCATTTCTTGTTATATCAGTATTTGAGCGCCCTACTAGCAGGTTAAGCGGATAGGCAGTTTGTGAGGATTGAATTCCTACCAGCCTCTTTGCATTACGCAGATTCATAATAATTAGCATAAAGAGGTTATACTAGGTGATACACAACGTCATAGCAGGTTAGGCACGGATTCCATAATTGGCAGCCGGATGGCATTGCATAAAACGGCACGCGAGCATCGTGCTCTGAGGTATAAGGGCATCACATAGGAAGACATACGAGCAATCCTATTATGTCCGTGGTCATTCGCATTCGGTTGGGAAGGGTCGGGCTAATGTCTGAACCTTCTTGGCTAGATGCGTTGTATTTCAGCGATTTTCCTATTTTTTGCCAAGGTTTCTTATTTGCAGACTGCAGATAATGTCGTACGTGATGATCCAAGTATGTCAGACGCGATTTCCGTAAGTGGGTTATTATCTGGAAGGAGTGCCTCGAGCATTGCTGATGTTAATACCGTGGAGGAGTCTTCTTCGCATGTGGCAGATGTCACCGTTCGCGATAAAGAAAGACCGACATCTAGACGTCAGAGAATACAGGTCCGCCTATAAAACTTTCATCTTATCAAATTCATCGTCAAGCTTGTCAAGCTGTATAAAGCTCGTGGTCTTTCTTCACGAATATATTCTCAAAATTGTTGTAGAGTAGCATTTAGATGAGGAAGTGGCACACTGTATTGCATTAAGAGAGGCAATTTTTCGGTATCACTTCCAGTTTTATAGGAATGAGGACAACTTCAGTCTGCAATTGCGATTTCGTCGATTTTCTGACTTTGTGTTTTGAGCTGTTTTTTTTTTCTCTAAATTTTTGAACGTTTCGCGTTGCAGTATCCTGCATATCGCAATCGTTGTAAGCGCAAATTAATGTTCAGAGATATTTTCAATTAATCGAAAAGTGAAATGTTCTATAAGCATATATTTTTGAAATTTTTTACTGCTGAAGTTTCAGTTGTTAAAGCCATTGTTGGAGGTGGCATCTGCAGAAATGCTGGAGCCTGGGAATAAAGGGGGGGGGAGGTGTTAACACCGATGGACATGACTTCAAAACTGCGCATCCAGTAAAAGTTTTAGAATCATTTTTGTCTGCTTGGCCACGCTAAATTTATTGTGATACTTGTTAAATTTGTGCTGAACGGGAAGGGGGGGAGGGAACTTTCAGTCATTTTTTTCTTGCTCTGTTGTTTTTTTGGAGTGAATTTCTTAGGGCATATACCTTAGATAATTATATCAGTGTTTCGATGTCAAAAATTTTTCTCAGCTAAATGAAGTTATTGAAGGCACGAGCAGCGGAAGTTCATGCTCGAGCAGCTGAGATGGCCGCCGCGGGTAAAGCACGAGTTTCCGATTTATGGTATCGTCGGAAGGAGTCATCATCACACGTTGAACTCGCTGCAGAGGCTATCCCTGGCGAGTTGCTAACTGATGTGAGTATATTTCAGCGAAGCTCTTCGATAACTGTATAATCTTTTAATTTAATTTCCGAGATAACAAATTGGAAATGTAAATGCTAGTCAGGATTTGATACTTTGATCAATGATGAATATACCGCGGCTTCTGTCTGGATCAGATAGGTTAGTTACTTTATTATATAAAGAAGAATTTTTATTATTATTTTAATTAGCCAGATGATTCAGTGAATGATCTCGATACAACCTTTCCGGTTTTTTTTTCACGTGAAGACATCGTATAGCATGTATAAGTATGCAGCAATCGTTTCGAGGCATATCGGTGATACTTGCCGGAACTAATAACCTGATAGGCTTACGTGAACTGATAACCTGGATAGGTTTGCCTGAAATAATGACCTGAGTGAATGGTCGGCAGATCTGAAGCGGACATCTGAATTGATATTTCTAAGTAGAGAAACTTTTATAGCCGATATTGCTTTCATTGTAAATCGTGCTTCCGTTATTTTTCTTTCTTTTTTTTGTGTGAACAAAGGCACTGATCAACCCCTACAGAATAATAAGGCCTATAACGCTCCAAAGATGGTCTGAAAGCCAAGATTTTATCAGTCGGAGGGAGGGGGGGGGGAGGGGTAGGGAGGGGGATTCGGCAGCAACAGTGAGCTTAGTGGAAGAAGCAGTGGATCGCGATAGCAAGATGGGGCGGTATTTTTGATTAAGATCCTTCGCTTCATCTCATGGTATCCGATCCACTCGTTTTTTTAGCTCTTTGCCATTCTAGAGATACTCATTTTGTTTCTGATATAACTAACAGTGTCTAATTATTTAATGATTATAAATTATGATGATAAAAAATGTTGGTACCAGTAACTTTTTGAAAGGATTTGTAAGTGTATGCAACGAAATAAATGCCAGAAGAAAAATTAAGTGATAAATTTTTTATTTGGTCTCATGCAATTTGCGTACTTATTTTGCAGTGTTATACACTTCGCAAATGCGGACTTAATTAAGAATATTGAAGGATAAATAAATATAGAGCAAGAGTTTCGCATATATTGATAGTGTCAACAATATAGCGAGGAAATTTGTTGCGGATATATTTCGTTTGAATATCGCATCTTATTTGTTTAAATCTTTCTCTTAACTTTTTATTTCTTTCATTTCTTTTCCCTTAGATTTTAAAGCAAACTTTGAAGTAAATATATTATTTCTCTTAAAGAAAGTTGTAGCGAAAGTCTGTTTAAGAGAAATAAAAAGACGTCCAATTTAGTTGCAGTCGCCGTCTCCATCGTCGTCACCGTCGTTACAACGTAAAAAGAACCGAAACGAGTTTCAAGTCAAGGCAATTATCTCATCGCATTCAAAACGCAAGAGGTTTTGCTTTATTATTGAGAAGCATTTTTGCTAATGTTTTTCTTAAGAAGATTATCTTTTGGGTGAGAGGGGGAGGGGGGACGATAAAGATCAAATATCACCGAAGAGATCACTATATCTAACTTGGTGAGTGGAATCATTGGATGCAAATGTTGTAACGGAAAATGTTTGTTTTAATGAAAGTTTATTTCGCCTAGAAAGAGGCGAGCGCTAAGGTGAGATGGTACTAGGCGTAATTGAAAAAGGGTGATGAAATTTTATGGAATTTAAGCGGACATTTTTGGCTAAAAGTGGAGAACTCAGTGCCATATAGTTGTAATTCGTTCATTGGTGTAGCTCACCTGCTGTACTTGTTTCAAATTATAATGGAGAGTATGGTCTTGATTGAGGTTGCACAATTTTGTATTTTTACTAAAGAAATGTTATGCGGTTTATAGCAATACACAGAACTAAAATAGGAGGATTAATAAGCCTAAGCCTAAGCCTAAACCTTGAGCATATTTGCATATCCATATGGAAAGGTGGATTTTTACATATGGGGAAAGATTAGCGCCTATAAGCAATTAAATAGAAGGAAAACGAAGCGAATGAATACTGCATCATATGCATATCTAAAATGCGTCGGTTTCCATCCAGTTGTTTAATATTGCAGAATTTGAGTTTTATTAACTGAAGATGATAAAAGTGAATGTAGAAAGATGCTCGGCAATTTGCCAGGATTTTTTTTTTTGAATAAATTATTCAAACTTCAATCGTTTTTTTCCTGTCGGGTTGTTTAATGCTTTCTTGTTGATAGCGTGCTGCTTTAAGAGGCATTGTAACATTTAAGTTCAGAGTATCCTAAGCTGGTTGTAGTGACAGTCGGCAGTCAGCAAGGAGTACTAGCTGTCACAACAAGGGGAAGCGGGCAGAGAGTAGGAGATAAATTGACGTAACAATGTGGCAATGTGGTTCTGTAGGAAAGACTCGACCCAAGAAGGTGACAAAGAAAAGAGCGTGGAAGATGGCGCCTCCAACAATGCAGTTCACTCGAGAAGTACGAAGAGCCTTGCACTCAGTGAGGTATTTTATTTTTATGACATCTGTTTGAAGCTATTATAGGCAACGAAGTATTTGTATTTCTAATGATATGGGTTGGCAAAGTTCATTTCAATGAGGGAGTTGAAAAAATGGAGAATGTAAATAGATTAAATAAAAAAGATTACTCAGCGTCGGAGCGATTTAGAGCACGAAGACGGAAAATTTTGACAGATATAGCTGCAAAGGCTTAATTGGAGGGTAATTTTATATGGAGAGAGTTTGAGATTATTTGCCTGAGAACTGAAAGAAAGGAAGGTGATTTTATAAGTAGCAGTGGAAATTCCTTCGAAGAATTTCGTTAGGAAAATGAGAACGTATATAAATATGTATAAATATATAAATATAAACAAATAAGTAAGTAACTAAATAAATATGTGTGGGTATAGAACGAAAATACCTTTTCAAAAATATAACCAGTTGTTGTAAAGGTGATGCTTACCATTAATGAATTGCAGAATATACTTTGGGGGCAGTCGTTACATTTTACATTGGAGAATAAGAAGAGCAAATATCTGAATGTGAGTGTGCATTCGAGATGCACCCGCAAGAATACATCACACAATGGAGACTCCATCTCGGCGACCACTGATGAGGCAACCAAGCCGACAATGCTTGGCTATGTTGGTTTTTGTTTTTTCAATGGAGTTTCTCCATTGTATTCGCATGAAAAAAAGAACTGCAAGAAGACCAGCAATTTTGATTGCCATTTTAGTGGTTTTCCTTTTTTCTCTGTTTCTTTATCCCCCTTTCTCTCTCTCTTTCTCGTTCCCTCCAAAACGTTCGATTGGTGTTTGTTCGTTTTAATCACGGAAATCGGTGAATCTTCGACAAATTTTGCGAATTATTCAAGTACGTCGGTCCTTTATACTTATTGTGCGGATATGCTTTCTTTATATACACCTTACTATAAACGATGCTTTATAATATGTTTCAGTACACTTTTCATAGTTTTGTCGACTCATAAAACTGTCGTCTACATACGACCGTCAACCTTGTTTTGTTCACGACAGATAATCAAGCTGAAATTCAAGAAAATAACAACAAACAAACAAACAAAAAAGTGCTGACAAAGGACGTATACTCGCTGCGTCCTCACACGACCGCAACGCCGCTTGATTAAGACGATATAGTGGCTACGGCGAGAGGTCCTCTTAGACTGTTTCGTGAGTTACTGCCTTGAGACGCATTTTGATTTATTGTCTCTAGCAGCTAAGTAACTCACTAACGTATTTTCGCGACAAAAACTTCGTTTTTATTTTTTTGAGGAGTAGAGTAGATTAATTAAATTCTCAACCAACTGTCAACTCTGTTTGGCTGTGTTTTTATGAGAAAATTTTTGGCTGCTAAATGTCATTTTTTTTAAATTGATTCCACTTGTCAGGTTTGTATTCCGGTGGCACAAATATTGGACGATTGCCAGTTGACTTTATCAAATTGTCATCGAGAGGTATTCACGCTAAGACCACCAATGAATCCAGTTACTAGGTTTGTGGTGTTTTTCGTTGAATTCTTCATGATCCGAGAGAAAAATAGCGCCGAAAGTTAGCTACTGCTATTGGATATCCATATAAAGTGATTGCAGACTTCCCGGGTTTTTCTTTTTGCTCTACATATGCAAAGTAGGGTGCTGATCTATGTTTTTGGTTTTAAAATTCACGATATACATGTGGTATTTTTGATCTGAAATACACATTAAATGTGTTTTTCCGTATAATTTTTCTTAATAAAACTATTCAGTTCGCAGGGTCGGTTTTGGGATCCTCAAAGTTGTTGAGTGTTTTCTAACTGTTACAGCTGTATACATGTTTCGACCGGCAGTTATTTGCACCAGACGTAGTGACAATGTAGCTACCTTCTGGTAAAATCGATTTTTGGGAGCACTTCCATGCTTTCGAGTTGATAGATATCTTCGGATGGATTAACATTTGAATGTGATGATTCAACGTCGTCGGATACAGCAATGCAGTGGTTGTTTAACAAATTTTCCTGATCCGTTTCCATATAAGGTCATAACGTGATCGGCGTCTAGTGCATGCGTTATGCAGGTCCTCTTGCTATTAGACACGCCATTTTTTATCGTTTCCGCTCACCGAATGCGAGAGTCAAAAATATTTCCGGTAATCAAAGCCGCAACTTAGAGTACTGAACATGTTAATATAGATATGTATTGGTGTTGTTATAGGCGGCCGATGTGTGACGCGGTACAAGAGGCGTGTCGTCATGCCGGTTTCGACGCACGTCTTTGCTATGGTGATATTCTTCTTGGTTTCCGGTACTTCCGGTGTGGTCTTCCGGATGGCGTCGCACTTAATCAACAACTCGAGCGTTCCTCGTATGTTCAATTTGTTGGTTATATGCGATAGCGGGCTTCGTTTCCCGTATCGCTTCATAGTAGAAAACATATTGGGGATCCTGATGCAGCGAACCCTCATACTTTGTTGGTTGGTTGACTGGAGCTATAGGGTGAATGTAAGTGTTGTTTCGAATGCTGAGTTATAGTTCATTGAGGTAAGTGTGAGTTTCTTTCTTCTAAGCTTTTTAGAACGCCAATGTTCTCTTTGAGGATATTGTTCATTCAAGTACCACCTAATAAGCGTCAGCAAGCAGTTGCAACGAAAAATACATTCAATAATGGACCAGATAACTGTGGTCGTCTACAGATATTAAAGTTGTTCATCGTATGCGCTTTAACGAACTTCTCAAAGTAAAGGGGAGTGGAGGCGATATGGGTTTTGATGAAAGGTGCGTTCGTTGTTTTAGCATGAAATGATTGATGAAGATTGGCCCATGAATAATAAGAGAATGCATTTTTGTGTCTTAGAGTAGGCAGTCGGCCGACGTTGCTAACGAAACTTTTGACAAGTGCTTTATCTAAAGTCTGCAAGGAATGTAGTCCACGAAGAGTCCTCATTGAAATGTTCCTTACTGAATCGAGTATAGATCTCTTAAGATGGGAGTCTTACAGTTCTTTTGTCAATAAACACTCAGTCGGTGTTCCCTCTCCTCCACCCCCTCAATTTTGAATATTAAGTAGTGGTAAGCTAATGTTGAGTTTTTTGGCCACTGAAGTGAAGTTTTTTAAAACAAGCACTGATGTTTACTTTAAGTGGATTTTTAATGGAAAGGGGATCCTGTTAAAGATGGCAGTCGATATAAAGGAGAATTCATCAATACTTCCCATATGGAAGGAGAGGCTTCTGCTGATTGAAGTTATTATATGAGTTGCTATGACGGCTTATAAATAGGACTACTTTTTCCGATATGTAGTATTCACTGAGATGGAAGTAACAAGTAGTAGAATGTGAAATTGGAGTTAGGAAAACCAAGCCTAAGACGCTCTGATAAAAGCCTATTGTTGAAGGCTTAAAGCGCTAAACTTGCGCTATCAAATAGAACTAAAGGCATTACATTTCTTTTGTTGCTTTCTATGCCGTATCATTTTTACTGCTTCAAACTTCGTCTCAGTTAGACATTTTAAGCGAAAGTTTTTTTCTTTTGAGGGAAGAGGAGGAAGAAGAGGACAATTCATCGACGATAGTGGTTGATGCTGTGAGCGACAACGAGACAGGGGAATCTGGTGTGCTTCCATCACAGCCACAGAATCATCACTTTACAGCAATCGTTCTTAGAAGTGGTAGGCGTTTCTAAGAATTCTTTCGGTTTGTTACATTAAGGTTTTTTTGTCAACGAGACGCTCGTCGTTCTCATTGAATGTTATCTTGCATACCATAGAAGAATATGTATATATATATATATATATATATATATATTATATATATATATATATATATATATATATTCGAGCAACTGGTAAGAATGCTGTCGTATGTTCATATGCAGATTGACGGTGTTAGTTATTCTTATTGAACGTTAATTAAAACGTGCTTTTAAGGTTGCATTTGCACTGTATGCAAAGGCAAGGTATGGCTGAAGAGTGCATTGAGATGTGTTCGATGTCAACTTATCTGTCACCATAAGTGTGCCGCGAAACTCGTTGATCCGCTAACTATTTGTACACCGAATCAACACTTCGATGATAGTAATTTTGAGGTTCTTTTTCCTTCTCTAAGATTTTTTTTCGCACTTTCTTTTAGTAGTTGATTATTTCCTCTTTGATCTATCATGGTTGAGTGAGTTTCGTTGGAGGGGAGCACTGCCTGCAGGTGTGCTCGCCGAGAGTATAGTTGTATCAGTAATTTTGGCGGTTGTGTTTTATGCCCAAACATCGACTAAAGCGTTTTGGATGTTCTTACTTCGATAGATATTCACCAGTATTAGCTGATACTTAGCAGTATATACCTTAAGCAGAGGAGATCATCCAGTACCAATGATATGTGTGAAGACATTTGATGTTTTTCGAATTCTGAATACCTCGATTTGTTTTTAATGTAAAATGTAACCCTCATTCTTTTCCGCTTTCCTTTGTATTAGAGCTGTAGAAGGCATATTTCCTCACTGCTATCTCAGCTACTTAATATCTATTTTATCCATTCTTTTCCTCGCGAATTATCAACAGCTTTTGTTGACATCAAATTTATAATGCAAATTTTTGTTCTATTAGAGTGAATCAACAACGCGAAATTTCAAAGACTGCATTGCAGACATGAGTTCTTTTTTTTTCTTTTTTTGCAGTAGTTGGCTTGGTGAGATACGATGCATAACGGTGGATTTGCGTGGCCTTCCTTCATCCTATCCCCCCTCCCCCCTCTCGTTTCTTTTATCTAACTCGTTGCAGCAGCAGATGTAGTATGGGATAAGATGCATAAACGTGGATTTGCGTGGTCTTCTTGCATCGTATCCCCCCTCCCTTATGTCTTTTATCTAACTCGTTGCAGCAGGTATAGTACGTTTTACCTTTTTTATCCATTGGGCCCAATGGATTACTTAGTTGCTAAGTAGCTAAGTAATCCATTGGGCTCTCCATTAATGTATCAAAGTGAACATGGGTAAAATGTGTGAGTTTACCTAAAAACCCGCACTTGCCTGTTGACTTCAGGAAATGGGCTTATACTACAATATTATGGCTTGGTAACAAAACGTTCGGATGTTAATCTAATGTTTTTACATCTAATACCTATAAGTATTAACCGCAAAATATCTGCATTCAAACTAGGTGATTAATAATGCGTTTACACTTTTTACCTGTGGTTTCTTGAGGTGAAGGTGTATTTCTTATGATGGCATCGAGGTGATATTAATTGGTGTTGTTGTCTTTGAGGTTTTGGACGACACAGTTTTGGCCAATCCAGACGTACCGGTACCGTGCTTTTTAGACGATACAGTTGCTCATAATGAAATCGTTGAGCAACTCACATCACCGTCGTCCTCGCATAATATTGACGAAGCATCGAGTAACGCTATTTATTAATTTACAAATGAAAGATATCGCGCACATTTTTTCACACCTGTCATATCATTCGGTTGGAAACATGATTTTTTCGGCAGGTAATGTGCAGATAGCCCATGTCAAATATACAGCAAGAGCAGGTAGCAGGCCTTTTCTCGGAAGTGTTCTTACTAGAAATTGAGCGATCCTTTCGGAAAACAATGCATTTGACTTTGTGGTGCTTGTCAACGCATCAGGTGAAGGTATTTTGGCGAAATTTTAAATTGCAAGATGAATCAAATCTGTATAATGCGTACATTGTCAGTTGAAAAATATTCTGGAGGCGACTTGGGTGAAGTTGAGGAAAAATAATGTTATAAAATCAATGTTTAACACTTGAATGTTTCATTGGCCTGTTTAATACCTGCTTAGCGCCTAATCCGCCGCCTCTTTATTTGGTAAGCAGTGCTATTTGCGCATTCCATTGTTTAAGTTTGCCGACTTGTTTCAATGTAGAAACTTCTTTGCCAAAATGTGTTTAAAAAATCAGTGCATTTTTGCATATTCTTTTGGTTTATGATGTTTATTTTTGCGCTGTTGGAGCATATGTTGTTTAGCTGATGATGACCACGGTACTCTGACTCGACGGCGGCGTATCGCAAATCGCGTATCAGAGAAATGGAGTTCAACGTGGAGTCGTATGAGCCGTCGTAGAACTCCTCCAGAGATGAAGCCGTCTACGCAAGGTTTGCTTTGTTTTGCGCTTTGTTTTCTGTACAATAGTAAAACTACGCAAAGAATTTTCTACCAATGTTTAGCGGTCCTTGAAGCGTTGAGAGCACTTCATGGCAATTTCCTTCCCTTGAATTTTGGACAAATGCTTGCGCATTCGCTTGCTGCACCGAATCTTCGCTTGTCTTTATTTTTCAGCCTTAATCGAAAAAGTTGCCAACTATACAGAGGGGATTCTTGACTGGCCACGGGTCCAGAAAATCCCACACATCATAACTACGCGAAACGTTTTCATCACGGAGGTAATACCGAAGAAAATGAAAGCGTACTTGAGTGAGACGATATCCACCAAGCAATTACTTTTGTCGAAAGTCAATTTAAAAATTTGTTAGAAAATTTTTGGACTGGAAAGTATCAAAAATGCTTGATTATATTTCCTTTTGAGAAAATCTTTGTTCGATCCCCCTAAAGTAATTCTCCGATATGAAGGGATTTTACGGCAGAAGTACTGACACGCAGCTTTTCGTTAGCTGGGAGTGTCAGAACGATTGGGGAATTATAAAGATAATGCAAGCGAAAGGAGCTGAAAAGCCAGAATAACTGGGCAAGCGGAAGGGAGTTGAGTGAATCGCAAAGTTTTTAATTCAAGTGAAGCGAACCAGAAAGGGCTCCAAGCAGCTCACATGAGTTGAATTTTTTAGTGCATACGTTTTGCGCCTCAGCCCCCCTCCTCCTGTTAAGCTACGTCTACTACGAGTAAGTCTTGCTGAGGTCACCGACACTGAGTTTGTGTCTTTTTTATTTGTGCAACTCTGGTTGTGAAGGAGAGGGTGCCGTTCCACGGCTCTAGTGATTTTTTTCGCTAGCCTGATACTTTTGATAGTATTCATTTGCGGCAGTGTTCATAATTTTTACCTGTGGCAGCATTCACCATCTTTTTTCAAAGGGAGAAGGAGAGTGGTGAGGAACCAAAATACCGCATGTATATGGCAAGGAGCTGCTTGTATGTGATAGTCTTTTCGCTATTTGTAACATGCAATATGAGAACATTGGAGTGTTCTTATCAGCATAATTGTGGATATCCTCAAATAAAAAGAGTGGAGGAGCTGGGGCAGGGGGAGAGGGAGCGATTTCTCTCATATGTGGATCTATCCATATACGAGAGAGATGACCGAGAAAGTTTATGAAGCAGTGAGGTCGATATGCTTTCGTTTTACTTCATTAGTCATTGAAGAAATCGTTGTGTGGTTTTATTTAACGTCATACAAGCACTTCAAGGTAATATGCAAAATGTAATTAGGCTAGAGACGGTGACTGACTCAATAAAAAGTATGGATTATGAATAGACACGTGAATAAGAAAGAAAGCGAAATAGTTTAGGCTTGCATAGGTGCAATCAGGTAGATAAACGACCCCATCACGCAGTTTGAGTGAATTAGTGGTAGAAAAAATTTAAATTCTTTTATAAGTTTGATTCGTTTTGGGGCATCTTTTTTCCTGTCCCAGCTGCTGCAGTCTGTTCCAATTTAGATTACTACGGTCGACGACTGTTGGCTGGACGTGAAATTCTAATTGTGGTCACTTGACTGATAAATGGAAGTTAGTGGACGAATGAGCGGCTACGCCGATTGGTGAGGGGAAATAAGGGATCATATTGATAGACGATAAGTAGTGACAGGGGGAGGGGGAGCGATTTCTTTCATATGTGCATCTATCTGTGTGTGGGAGAGATCACCCAGAAAGTTTATTAAGCAGTCAGGTCGATGTGCCATCATTTTACTTCATTAGTCACTAAAGAAATGGTTGTGTGGTTTCATTTAACGTCTTGCAGGCACTGCAAGGTAATATGCAAAATGTAATTGGGCTAGAGACGGTGACTGATTCAAAAAAAAGTTTCGATTATGAATAGACACGTGAATAAGAAAGAAAGCGAAGTAGTTTAGGCTTGAATAGGTGCAATCGGTTAGGTAAACGACCCCATCATGCAGTTTGAGTGAATTAGCGGTGGGAAAAAAATTGAATTTTTTATAGGTTTGATTCGTTTTGGAGCACCTTTTACTTTCTGTCCTAGCTGCTGCAGTCTGTTCCAGTTTAGGTTACTACGATCGGCGACTGTTATCTTGACGTGAAGTTCTAATTGTTTTCACTCGACTAATAAATGGAAGTTAATGGGCGCATGAGCGGCTACGCCGATTGGTGAAGGGAAATAAGGGATCATATTGATAGATGATAAGTAGGGACAGCGATGGATATCTAGTTATGACATTGATTGAGGGTTTTCTAAATCAGAATTGCCCTTTGCTTTTAGGCTTGTCAGTGTCACCTGGAGCAAGAAACGATTTACTGCCATGCTCAGTTGTCTCCGTTGAGGTAATTTTCTGCTAATTATTACTCGTATTGTTTTTTAAAATATCTGTTCAATATATCTGGTAGTCGTGATAGTACCTCAGTCTGATTTTTTCATATGCAAAATTGTTGACGATGATTTAAGCAGCAGGTTAATATCATATGAAGTATTTATTACCTTTTGTTCGGATTTTTTATTTATTCATCTCAAGTAAGTTAAATATTTATTGATGAAATCTTTTTGCTTTGATGCTGTTATACTTTCTTCAATGGACCGAATTTCAGTCAGGAATATGGGGTGATGTTTTATCAAATGGTATTAGCTATCCTGAAAAATCATCAAGAGTGGAGGCAGCTACTTTCAAAAGCGAGAGAGATTCGTTTTGAGAATGCTCGCTAATCGCTGTGTTTAGAGTCGAACCGGAAATTCTTTTCTGGCAGTTTCGGTTTTATATCATCAAGACATACCTAAACATTCACTACTTTGAGGCGTTTGTGAATGTGCTTTGGTTGTCGCAGTGAACTCAGTTCTAACAGTTGTTTCCTGTTTTTGTCTGAGGATAAATGTTAAGCCATGTTTTCTTCTAAAGCGTGAATTTTTATTGACGAGAGAAATTTGCGTGATGCAAATATTTCCATAATTAGTATATTTCTTTTCTGTACGGAGGTTTCTTGTCGTTTTAATGTCCGGTTCTTGATTTGAGTAATGGATATTTGTGTTGTCTTTAGAGTGCAATTCCGGACGTATTCGCGGCATTGGGTATAAGTGGTAGTCTATGCCAAATGAGATACCAACCAGGTAACGCTTATAATGAAGAGATGATCAGTGCAGCGAAAAACGTCGGCAAGGAGATTTTTATCGAAATGGATCCTGAAAAAAGAAAAACAAAGATCAATGAGCAGGTTATTTTCCTTCTTTGGAAGTTCGATCTTGAGAGCTCTGGGGCTGTTACTTGAGAGGTTTATATGGATTCTTTTTTAAAGGATTATCTCTAGAAATTACAAGGTAAATCGAAGTTATTGTTTAAAGGAAGGGGGGGGGGAGGGGGAGGGAGGGTAGACAGGTTCCTGTGTGCAACCTTTTTTCATAGGCTGTCTCGAAGGACTGAAAGAAAAACCGGATAATCTATCTGCAGAACGCAAATATTACATAAAGAATTTGGTATTGCTTCGTCGAGAGATTCTATGAAGTCGATTGTGGATTGCAGATGGATCAGATCCAACGAATGATCAATAAAACAACGGTTGAAAGATTGAAAGCTATGGAAGCGTCAAAAACATGTAACGAGAAGAGTTTGGAATTCGCCGAATTGGATCGCAGATTACAAGCTCTTGCGGTTCTTATGCTACACTACTGCGCTGCTTTACAGGTACTGTCGCAATTTACCACTCTGCAGGTATAGCGACAGATACGATGACGTTGCTTATGCTCGAATTTTGGCAAGTTCATATATAAGCATTACTGAGTAGGCATTTTAAATGTACTAAGTGAATGCACATAACCTTTTTCGTTTAGTTAAAACTTGATGTCATTGAACAACCATTCTAAGTTTTGCAGTGTATTTCTTGTATTTGTGAGAAATATAAGTTGGTAATTTATTGTCAGCCTATTATCGATGCTTGCAGATATCCTTGCGCAGAATTTTTTCTTGAAGGTTTTCCTTCGATTTTTTTCCGACATTTTCACTTACTAGGAAAGGATTGGAGTAATTCCTTAGAAATGTTTGCTCCACCATTTACATGTTATCCGCTTTCTGAGATATAGCTTACTTTTTGCTCATTGTGAAGGACCCACCCAGTCCTCAGTGAAGTCCTCTCTTCTGTTCTTTGGCATACAGAGATTGGAAGAGGGGAGGGGGAGGGGTAATCTAGAAGTTAATAAAGGAGAAACACTGCCTTATTTAGTTGATGGAGTTTGATATGTTTATTCGACTGAGGTGTTGCAGTCGGTGTTTCCATTACACTTCGCCTAACTTTTAGCTTATCTCTGCCTAGGTTCCGCATCAGAAGGGCAAGAGGCGAATGAAAATCGATCATATTGAGCTTAATGTTTACTCATTTTAGCTTTTTTCGTTCTTCTCTGCTTTCCCAATTTGTTTATATTACTAGGCACTACGGCGGGTCTCTATATGAATGTAATTTCATCGGGTTTAATTGCAAGAAGTGGAGCAGGAGTTTTAAACTTCAGATTGCATATATATATATTCTATATTTATACAGTTTAGACGGTTCATACGATACAAGGTTCATGCAATTGAAGGGAGCTGTTTGTTCAACTTTGACCGCACCATATAGTAAAGATTTGCCGAATGTTTTGCAGAACTGTGTTGATCGGGAGGAGGAGTTAAAACGACTGCTTGAAGAGCAAAAAGCTTCATCAGGCGAAACGGAAGGAGAGAAAACGTTGATTTTCGACGAACAAAGAAAAGCGAGGAATAGTGAGGAAGATTATGAGGCGAATAAAAACTCACTGGATGAGACATACAGCGATACCTGCAATGAAGATAGTCAATTGTCATCGTCAACGATATTATAACCGGTCTGTATGTCCTGTGTTGTGCATATTATATATATATATATATATATCCTGTGTTGTGCATATTATATATATATATATATATACCAGAAAAGTGAATTTATAGGCGCGCGGAACCACTGAAAGGGAGGAGATGCGTTCATTCGAGGCCAGTTGGGAAGACAACCCATCCAAGTAATTGCAAGTGATCGCAATACTGAGGTGTTTGCGACGACACTCAGCATGGTGTGAAGCAGACGGGAAGGTCAATAAATCAGAAAAAACCTTTCCGATGTTGAGATAAATTAATGCTGAGCATGGTGACGACGTCTGATGTCTTCCTAGAAAGGGGTAATTGGGTGCTAGTGTGATGGGTTGTTGTAGGGCCCATGTTGCAAACAGAACACAAGTGAAGGTCGTCGATGCATCAAAACCTAAATGGCTTGACATCCTTCACGAAAAATCTGAAGGAAGTAGTCATTTCCTACTCTTTCGGCTGGTACGGTTGCTTGGCTGTTCCGATTTCATCTTGGTTTAGGTCATTCTTTGCATATATTTAAGTGGACTTGAGCCGATTGACGATACCATTTTCATTTATCTATCGCATCTCTTTAACTCTATTCTTATTTCTACTGAGTGAGGTTTGCTATGTGATTTTCCGCATGTTTTGGCACCGTCCTTCTTTCTGAAGTTTCTGTGGTATGTATACTTCCGATGGGAAGCTCCTAATTGTTTCGAACTATCTCAAAATCATTCCTGTTCCTCACTTTTCTTCCTCTATTGTGTCTCCACCTCATCCGGTTCTCCCTGTCAACTGTTTTGTATCGATGGAGGCAGTGTGCTGAAGGAGATCCTGTTTCAAGGTGCAGATAGCAAAGGCGAGCGATTGTTGAACTTTTTCTCTTCGTTTTCGAATCATCACCACCCAGTGAGCTCTCTTCTTTCAAAAAATACCTTTTTTTTTCTCATTTTCTTAATTTTTTGCCAAATTGACTTTGTACGACCTGGACATTTTCATTGGATTGTCCTTTTCATCAGATCACGTGACGTCCTTCCGGTCAAAATCGGCTTCCCACAGTGCGCTGGATAAGCTCATTCGTGATTTGCTGCTGGCGTCAGTGGCAAGTCAGGATGAGACCAGGGATTTGTCTCATAGAGCGAAATATCAGCGATTATGCTATCTGTTTAAATTACTTTTAAACTGGTGCTTCCCGGGCACTCAAGAAGCCCGAAGCTATTCGTGACAAAGGGTGGTTCTACCATCGCGATCGCCGATCCAGTTTCTTCCGGGAGAAGTATTGGATATAATAACGTTGACAAATATAGTGCTGCTATAATTGGTTCAAAGACCGAGTGGAACGTTTTGCGAAGAGTTGTGATGTTGGCCTTCTCGCCATCGCTTCAGCCACTTCAGCTAGTTCTCCCAGTGCTCGGCGACTACCAAGAAATACATTTTAGGGGAATTGACGACATTATTGGGCGAAAAAGTTTATCGCCAAATGCTGGGAAATCGGGAAGTTCGAAGAAGGGAGGAGCAGTATTGGTTAAGTTCGATTTTTTCTGGATGGGATTGGGATGAAGCATGATATTTAAACGTTGGAGTACGGTTGAATGGGGTCTCTTTCCTTGAAGCGAGTTGAGCCTCCCCTCATATGATCGTAGGTTGAACCTTCCCATTCGCGATCAGAAATGGTAACAGATCATACCGTCCCCAAAAACAGCCATGCTCAGCGTAGCGTATTGTTTTTTATTCATTTGGAATCAAAAATTAGTCGAAGAATAGTTCCATTGATCTATATCAATGAAGGCGTTTTCGAAGTGGTTGGTGTATTTCTTATACTACGATGCTACGCGGTTGTTTTTTCTTTATGCAAACATCGGATTGAATAGTGTCTTATGGGGTTTAGTGTGCTATAGATGTTAGATATACGGTTTATTATTCCATTGATTTAACGGGTATTCGGTGATTATATTCGTTATCTTGCTGGATGAAATGGTTCATTAAGGTGACGGTTATAATTGATGTTCTGAAGATGGTCGTTGAACTATTATTGGGTGGTTGATAAAAATTTATTCATTATGTGTGGATGGTGAAGAACGATGTTACATCGAAAGGTAACGATGAAAGAGATATACCCGATAATCCGATCAGTTTGCTATCACAAGATGCCAGCAATACTCTTGCACTCATTTCCCAAAGATGTTCTATAGAACCTGCAAATTTTTGAATGCATTCGAGTGCCTATGTTTTGAAGTTGATGGATTTACCTAAAGTTAGTGGCGCAAGATGTGAAAAAGGTGTAAATCTTAATCATAAAGTTTTATAAGTGTTATATTTTCCGCTGGTTTTCAATTGTATGTGCCGGGCGGAACCACAGTTCGCGTTTACAGGAGTGAATAATAGTGTGCAAGGAGGGTGAACCTTGTCGGTCGGTGGGAATATCCGCTATGCGATGCGGTGAGTCATCCCCCGTAAGAGAGAAAGGGGGGTTTTCACATTCGCAGGTGCCGAGCTGAGGGAGGCTTCATCCTGGAAATCCCTTGCATCGAAAAAATGACGTAATTTTCGATTCGATGGATTATATTATTGCATAATTTATGAAATTTTTTGATGTATTTGGTATAGTATAATATAGCTTAAGAAGCTTCGGAGATGGTAAAGCGTAACATATTAGAGATTCCGAAACTTCGGATGGAGCAAATTATACTATAATAGTTTAAAAACCGTAGTGAATTGATAGCACTGGTTCGCAAAAGTTCTGCTTATTGTTGTTGCTCTATTACTGATGAAACATTGCTGATGCTGTTGCTTCAAGTTCTTTGAATTGAAAATATTTAAGATATTTATTGCCTGCATGTAGGACTACTCATTCAGGAAACGGGCATTTTTGAGGACGAAAAGTGGTAGTGAATGGAGGACTGCTCCTTGTTGGGGCAACGGACGCCGATGTGTTTTCCTTTGGGGCATTGTGTGGTGAATGTGGGTTGCAATTTTACGCTTCGTTGGATCACTTCATAATAAGCTGGAAGTGTTTACGTTAATTTGAACTGTGTTTTCTAATAGCTGAAAGAGTAGGGATGGTTTGCTGGTGTCCGAATCCTTGATATCACGCTGGACTACCTGCGCCAAACATGATTTTTCCTCCGTTAGACTCATTTCGTCTTTACTTACGATTAGTTGAGCCTATATCCAAAAGTTTTTGCGATAAGCATGCTGAAAATGCGGAAATTTCAGCTGCACTTTAGTATAAAATAGGTGCATAAACACAAAGTTCAAATAATTTCGGCACGCATGGTAATCGGCGATATAGGTCTTAAAATTTTTCGCGGCGTCACTGTCTTTGTATATGGCGATTACATTTACAAGTTTCCGTTCCCCAAAGTACTTTCCCTATTTAAATGAAGCAATCAAAAATAGTGCACAATTCTGACACGGATGATTTTGTCCTAACTTCAGCGTCTTATATGTAGTTCTGCCGAACTTCGGTACTTTCTTTGGTCGCATATTGATGATGTTTCATTCAAATATTGGCGTTGAGCTTGTTCAGCTCGAGCCTGTTCCATTTTCCATCATATTTTCTGAAATTCCGTTCAACCGTTCAAACAAAATGTTCATGGAATTTCCCCAAATCCTGCTACTCTTCGGAGAATTTTTTCCTGTCGCGAGGTAAAGCTGCTTTTCTAATATCTTCCACAGAGACAAAGAGACCTACGGCGGCCGTGCGAGGAGTTTTTGGGTTTTGAAGTCCTCCGTTTGGGCATAGGATTCTTGGGTGCGAGGACTTCCGCGACGAGGACCCCTGTGAGCCCCAAAGGGAAGGACGGGGATGGTGATGAACTCCGAACGCTGGGGCTTAGAGGGAATAGATGCGCGCCCCTACTGACATTTTAGTGCATTGCTATGATTCACACGAATATGTTACTTATGCTACAGTTTGTCGGTCCTGAGCCTCGAGGATTATGACTTTTGTGATATATAGCCTTGGCGCAGCCTTGTGTGGACAGGATCGATGCATTTCGCAGAATTGCAGAATATTTGAGCAGAAAAACGCGAAGGATTCTATCAGGTGTAGACGAAGGATTCTACCAGGTGTAGAGCCTATGTTCAAAGCAGGAAGGGAGGCAAGCGAGAGGGTACAGTATGCTCTCCGTCTGGGCAACTTGAATTCACATCTTTACCTTTATGCATTTCCGTCTCTAGATTGACAATGGCATAATATATGGTATTCAAATGGATCGAGGTATTTGAACGAATTATCACTGGTATGTAAGATTAAAGTGACGAATCGATTTTGGGGGAAAATGAGAGGAATACGAGATGCTCGCGAATTCCACGAATATGGAACTGTTGCCTGAGGACGCTTATCGTTGTGAAAATATCCCCATATGCTTCATTATTTCACATTTCATGTCACAGGATTCGCTTATCACGTATCGCTGTGTTCATGCCTATGGTTCTTTAACCTCTTTTTTTGAACGTTTCGGTTGGGAATATAGTTTAGATGGTGTGCATAAAACTGTCATAAAGTATCCTATTTAAGCGCATAGTAAAAGGAATGAAGAGGAACTTGCATTATTAACTTGCATTCATCCTGGATTACCACCACCTTATGTAGTAAATCGATTCTGTGCGCATTCATACACTGTACACTATTGAAACAGCATTTCTAAGCTTACAGCGGAGGTAAGGGTACTTGTTATATGTATATGCTACATATGTAACGTTATTTGTATTGTATATGCAAATAAGTCAGCGTTGCGTTGGTTATGATATTGAAGGTTTGTTTAACAAATCTTGAGATATCAAAGTGGGCGAATATGAAGTGGATACATAAGAAGAATGGGACAGAAAGTGGTTAATCCGATGAGAAAAAACTGATCGACCATACCGTGTATACGGTAGAAGTTGCGTACCATGTAAGAGGCAAACAATGAAAACGGCAAAGAAGAAGATACGATCACTTTGACGATACGTAGAAAGATTCACTGGTTAGCGCTCCCCGATACTGCATTAGCAATGATGCAGTATTGCTTTTAAATTAGCATTTATTTGTGTAATCTTACATCTTTATATTGTCGTATAATGTCTGTGTAACAGATTTAGCAATTTATTTTGGTATTTTTATATTAATATTTCTTCGTTAGAATCTTTTAGTGCATCTCAAATGTTATTGATTTTGTTTTGATAGGTCTAACATTAAACGTAGATCATAAAAATATTGCTCTAAGCGGGGTTACTACTGTGAGGTCGATGCCGTCAACATTGGCAGTTACGCTTATCGCTCATTCATCGCCACATCACCCATCGTGTGAGGACGCATCTTTTTGCTTCGTGGTTTTTACTGCACGAATTTTTAGCTTGGTATTCTATATATGCCTACTTTTGTAACTATATGCTAAACACACCGTACTTCTTATACTCGTTCCGATATGCAACCGAATGCTGTACCTCTAAATTTATTGTTTCGATAGTTTCCTCTCCTTACAATGTGCAGCCGAATGATCGTTCTTGAAGCATTACAGATAACGTTGGCTTTAGCCTTAAAAAATGGAAAATTTCGAATTTTATTCCCTTTCCAATTATGTTAGAGATATTTCCACTCAACAAACAATAGAAACTAATCAACGAAATCATATAATTTCGTTGGATAATTTTGTTATTGTTCAGCGTTGACAATCTATAGGCATATATCCTTATCAGCTAACGTTTAGGGGGTGAAGCCGTTTATCCAATAATGCGTTTGGTTGTCGCATCTGAGTGTCACCAATATTCATGAACCTCTCTCTCTCTCGAATGAGGCGGTTCAGCTCTGAAAACCTACGTCACCATTTCATTATTGAGGCCAACGAATAGTGTTCACATTCGGCGACCCTTAGCTTCTGGCATCTCTCTAATTAAGCGTTTATAGCATATGGTTGATTTTTCTACTACTTTTTCGCGCAGTATTTGAAGTTGCTACTACTAATTGAGGTAACAACTTGAGTTGCTTTAACTTTAGAGTAATACGTCTTACTCGTTGCTTATTGCATACGATTGAAAAGTAATGATATCTAGTGATATGTTACAGGTAGATGATTGACTCCTCAGGACTTGCTCTATATTGAAATGGTCAAAACTTTGTTAATTTCTATTGCTAATTCTTACTCGTTACTGCCTCTTTGAAGTTAAAAACAAAATTTACTGTATAGCATTCGTTACTTCTAGTTAGAGAAGTAAATTTTACATCTGCATCGTTACTTACTAAAAAGTGGTTGAAAATGATGTCTAACGATAGCTGTAGAGGAAACGTTGGCTTATCGTAAATTTTGTTACCCACTTAAGTATTCTTGAACATGTAATCTTTGAATGATATCTTCTACTTTCTTGCCACCTATCAATCCTCACGTTGACCACATTAATTAGTAAATGTATAATTGCTTTGATAACACTTTTTTTCACTTAATATGAAGAGTAGATGAGCATTCACTAGAGGTAACTATGAAGTGTAATTGAGCGATGTTATTGCATCATCAAATAAAAAATCACTCCCAGTTTTCATGCAATTTTTTACTGTTTTTGTTTAAAATTTTTTTAATAATAAAATTTTTTTGGTTAATTATTTCGCAGCTTTCGTCATTTCCAATATCTGCTAGTAATAGTTTTCTTGCAAGTTTATCTTGATGGATTTTTTAAAGACAACTTCCTCTCAAAATATTTTGTAGTATTCTTTAATATGGTCTTCTTCTACAATTTCATTGCCCAACTATACACAAGTAAGTTGAGTGTCATTAGTGAGTATCAAAATGTGACCATGTATAATATTAGATCGACTATCGAAAAGGAAATATTTGAAGTACTATTATTAGGTTATTGTTTGAATATAAAGTTAGTTCGGATTATAGTGCAAATAGTTGTAAGGAACCACCCATCTATGTATAACAATTGCTCACTTTATTATGTACTTTTTGACCTCATCGATTGAGTAACTAGTAAGTATCACCACAGAACTGAGAGTATATAAATAAGGTTATGTATCTAAATAATATAAATATAATCAGAGTGTATAAATAAGAGTGTACATAAAGAGCACATAAGTAAGAGTATAGAAGGTATAAGCATATATGAGGATAATGATAAAACTAAGAATATATAAATGGGTGAAAATTGTTAGGAATATACTTCCTTCCTGTAGCATTCCGCGTGATATGAGGGATAACGAGGAACTGTAACTTATAACGAGGAACGAGGAACTTCAACCTCACACTGTAACTAACGAGGAAGATGTACTACTGATTACTACGGTGAATGGCAAGACCTAGTTACCAAAGCTAGAATTTTAAGGAGCCAACCGCCTGTCTGCATGCATCAACTAAAGAATTTTTTGAACAATCGCGCAGTTATTTGAATTCTGTATCAAATTCCACAGTAAAGTGGAATATGCCATGTTGAACAATAGTTCGATGGACGTTTGCGCAGAACTTATGAAGACACTCGAATAAAATTTTTCCATAACCACACTGCTGTCGAACGTAGCGAAATGCAACTTGTTATTCGAAATGTAAAATGACTTGTCAATGGCAATACGTAGCTTTTCAACAGGCTAAGTCTATCTGACCGAAAGCTCAAGTCACTTATCAATTCCAGCTTGAGGATTTAAGCTGACCATACGCTTGAGGCTGTGCTAACCGGCTGCTGCTAATCGGCTGTCGAAGTACAGTTTAATAATTTTATTTGTTCAGTTAATTCGCTAATACCGTTTTTGCTCTGAGACTGAAATCTTCTTTTATTGTGGACCAGGCTATGGTTTAATCGGATGCTCATTTCATCGATGGCCTAGATTTCTATTCAGTCAACAATTGAAGCCTCCAATCAGGGGCCCAATGCTCCGTTTAATCAAAGATTAAAGCCAATGTTTAATCAGAGGCTATAGCGTCCGCCTAACCACAAGCTTCAATTCCGTTTTATTCACACACTGAAAACTCTATTTCGTCAGAAGATAAAATCCATATTGCATAAGAGATGCAACTCTGCTCATCAAACGTTTAGATCTCTGCTTATCGGTGGTTCAAATACGGATGCATGCAGACAGACGACTGGCTGCTTTAAATTCTAGCTTTAGTACTCAGTCTTTTATGTTCAGCCGGAGGACTAAGCCTTTATTTAAAGCTTAATGATCTTTACTCATTTGGAACTTGATCAATTTTATATTTGATCGCACAAGCTCGAGCTCTTTCTTCAACTGAGGTTTAGTCAGAGGCTTGGATGTCTATTCAGTCAGAAGCTGAAGCTTTTGTATCATCAGGGGGCTCGATCTCTCTTTAACCATGAGCTCAGGCTTCTGTTTAACCAAAGACTTATCTTTGTTTAAACGAAGGCCACAGCCTCCATTTCTGCAAAGGTTCAAGCCTATGCTTAATCAGAAATTCAAACCTCCGTTCACTTGAAACTCTAAACCTATCTTCAACGTGACCACAGAAATCTTAGTTGCAGCTTTGCCAAGTTCTACATGGCTTCATGTCTATATTACATTCTAGAATGTTTTCATCAAGTAAGATTAATTCCTCTAGTGAGTAGCAAGCAATCTGAGTACGTTTGAAATTGTCATACCTACAAGTATGCATCGAAAAAATTTGTTTAGTGCTGAGAGAATTTTAGAACTCATATATTTTAATTAATGGTAAAAAAAATGTCTATGATAGGTAATTCATTTGGTGTGCTATAACAGAGTTTTTCACTAGAAAGTTGCATACATTCGTCGAGAAGAATATATCAAACTCAAGTTTAAATGCATTGCACCGTCTCTACAATTGCTCATTACAAGTAGCCACTAGTGCAATTTTTATGTGTTAGATTTATAGCAGATACAATATATATGAGTTGCAATGCGTGTTACATTGTAACATTTATCACGCAACAGTGTCCACCATGCATACGTTATATCCGGTTTGCACTCCAATAGTAGTTGAATTTGTTGTCGTCACTAAATTGATAAATACCTCCAATTAGGTTCCGGAAAGTTGATTGCATTTATCACGTAAGCTGTTTATTTTGATGCTTTAATAGCGCCTGTTGAAGCGTATTCATAATTTAATATGGATACTACATTTTATGCGTTATATTTTATGATTGAGAATTCTTTGAAATAATGAAGCGGAAAAAAGAGATGAGGAAGTCCAGCCAATTTAACTGGGATTCTAGAGTGTCGAAAAAATATAGAATGGGAATTGAAATTTTTTAGCGCAGTGAAAATGGTTGAATGTTATAGATATTTTGCTTACCGTTAAAAATTTGTGCGCAAGAGAATGTGATCACCTTGACGGAAATAGTGCCAAGAAATGAGTGGATTTCGTTTAGACTGAACAAAATCAAAACATAAAAGAAATTCTTTAAAATATTCACTCATTGAAGTTCATATGAAATATGTTTTGACAAGTGAAATAAGCGAAGTTATGCGATATTTTTTCAGTTCTATAAGACCACCAATTGCGAAAGTTGAACGTTGATTGAATTTCCTCGCGACGCACATTTTTACAATTGAAGAAGACTCTCTAACGAATAGCACTTTTCTGCCCACCATAACTTCAAATAGTTCCATAAATTTGCAAAGCATAGGACTTCATAATTACGAGCAAGATAGGAATATATGCATTAGTTGACGCTATTGTCATTCGCATTTGGCCATATTTGGCCACATCAATCGATCCTCGCCGATCCGCATAATGCATCTCGCTAAACGAATTACGCGGGCCTCGAAATTTTCACAACGCTTTCACGCTTCGTAAACGTTTAGGAAAATTCGCAATCTAACATTCTGCGCTTTCAGTCAGTAAGTCAACTTATGCAATATCTTCGAGTAGGATTTAGCTATGTTTATTTCCTTTACAATGTTTTGTGGTATTTGGGCTAATTTAAAGAGCGAGGCGATGAATGATGGAGGGAGAGGCAGAGGAGGCTCGATGAGGGAGGGATATCTCCGCCGTCATGCATCAGGGTTAGTCTCTTCTCCCTCTGTGAAAGCGAATTGCGGGTTTCGGTTTAATTTGCACAATTTTATCGAAAAAAAAAGTTTAAATGCGCTAAGAAAGAGAAGACTACTGGATACGCTTTGGACTTTGATATGTTCGAAAGAAACTTCAATTTAATGGCAAAGTTTTACCACTAGTCTACGATTTCAGCTATTCGTCGCTTTGCGACAGAAAACTGAAAAATGAAGTGGATTTGTATACAAAATGAAGAATGCAGGTAGTGGTAAGAGGAGGACTGGCTTGGTTAGGGAGGAAACGATGAAAGACCAACTTGACATATTTAGTGCATCCTAACGAATATCTGATTGCATAAAAGGCCATTAGCCTAGAAACTGGTTTCTATCAATATGTGCTAGAGCTTGCGATCGAATAATCCTATTATTGTTTGTGAAGGTTCAACTTGTTAGTTTCTTTAGCAAGCATACCGTATTCATCAATTATTTCCATCGTTTTGAGACTCAGTCAGAATCGAATAATACAACTTTGATTGATAGTAATTTGTGGCACTCGTTAACAGTGAGGCAACGATTGCAAAGAGCTGACTCAGAGACGGGGGAGTGAAAGCCGCAATGGGGCGATGGCATCTGATGTGGTCTGGTGCGTTCTCCGTTTATAATCACCTCAAAATGTTTCACTAAACGCGCCAAATTTGCACACAAATTTTCGCTTTTTTTTCTTTGCACGCAACATTGCTCAGCATCGGCGAACTTCACACACACTTAGCAATCGAAAAATAGCGAGCATTAAGCGTGAAAATTCAATGATGACAGCCATCTGCCACCTATATGAGGGAAATGATAGCGTCACCTTGAATTACTCCATTCAGATTACTTTTATTCGCCATGTTAGCTTTATTTAGAGTGAATAAGGCGGCCTCAAATTTACTAAAGGTGGCTTATAAAACGCAGAGGAAATGCAGTTTAATAGAAGGAAAAAGAGAGTCGCCTTCTTTTTTCAAGGTTGCTAACAGTGTTTTTACTTGTTGCATTTCGATCTCATATTAGGTAGTTGTATAGGTTATTCCCATATGTGGAAAACACGTCCCCCCCCCCCTCCCACCTCCCTTCCTGCCCCTCCACCTCTCACGGCAAAAATTTGCGGAAATATCCAGAAATATTGACAAAACACCATGAAAATCGTTGACTTGTCATGAAAATGACTGATTGTACATAATGCAGTCTGTCATGAAAATGACTGATTGTACAAATCGTTGGCTTGAAAATATTTTTCATATAAGCTGTTCGCAAATTTTGGAGATTTGGATTACTGTGGCGCCTTATGTTTTTAAAGTGATGGACGCTACAAAGGCGATCTCGGCCCTTTTCTAATTGTAACTGAAATTTTCCGGAAATATCAGCAAGGGGATTTGTCCTATATTCGTTTCGTATCATCCAGGTATGCCAAGGTTCGAATATTATGACGGCGATCGCTTTGCGCACATTCGTTTTGTTCATGTGGACGTCGTTTTCATTTCATTATTGGGAGTACAACCACATATCGAGTTGCTATCTAGTTTTGACGATGCCTCGTTGAGCCACTCCGCGATCCCTTATGATATGCATAATCACTCAAAGGTGAGCAAAAATCTAGGCTCATAATAACTACTTGGCTTTTAGGCCTAGCAAGAAATGCATTACTGCAACATATTTATTTATTCTGTGCCAAGCTTCCAACTAGCAAAATAAACATTAGGGCTAATATTCCGTTGAGCGTAACATTTGCTGCTGTCTACACATTAGTAAATTTCTGGATTTCAACGTTACAATGTATCCACCCCGAGAATCTCTTCCGAAAAATTTTATAATATTTCAGTTTCTTAAATGTTACTTCATTTTCTCAGAAAAATTAAACGCATCTAGGTGTAAATATAATTCACCTAATTTTATCACTATAGGGGGAATCTATAAAAATTATCTTTATAATGATTATTCAAAGCATTAGTAGGCAACTTGTAGTTTCCGGTGAAACATTTCTTGCCGAGAATATGCTGAACATGGAAGCGGCGAGAGGTACATAAATTAAATGAGCTTCTTCCTCAGGACATGATGTTTGTACTTATCTCCATATATTTCCATTTGCATATTCGTGTAGGTTTAACTAATGGAGCAAAGAAATTATGGAATGAAATTTGTTACACAAAGTTTACGTTACAAGATAGTCACCATAACTTACGGCAATATACCAGTATGGTACCTCCTGAAGATTCATGCGTCTTATAGGGTTCTACCGGTGCTATGAAGATTTAAAAATTCATCAGACTTTTTGTGGAACATCTTGCCTTTATTATATCTCGGATATAGCCTCAAGGTAAATTCTCAACTGAGGAATCGGTCGGTTCAAAGAACAAATCTTGACAACGAGAATAAGTTCTTTGGGAATTTAAAGAAATGCAACATAAAGTTTCATTGGTAGAGGTATCTTTGGCGGTTTGATTATTGTTACCATAGCAACGAACATGTTTTCTGCTAATATAGGCGCCAATTTTGCACACCTCTTATTCTTTGTATTATCGAACTCACCGGTTGGCTTTAGCTATTTTAACTTAAGAATAGCTTTAACGTTGATTTCACTTGTTTAAATTAAAGTGTTTAATAAGCATAATCAATAATCGATTACAATCTTTATAACATGCATAAAAATAAAGGCATTTGTCATTTTAGTACATTTCCCTCTCTCCATTTATGCTTCCCTGCTTTAAGCATTCTCTCTCTAAGCGGAATGTTTGTTCACTCGTTTTTTTGCGCAATAATTGCTCAGCTGCTATATGTCATTGCGTTATTTAATATTCGGAAAAGCGCACCACTCTTCATGTAAACTTAACGCTAAAAAAGCGATCAGTGCATTTTGTTAACATTTGAGGCCCTTGTTAAATGAACATTTCGACAGAGCAGTGTGGCGAATATGTTGGAGCCTTACGAGGTCGATAAAACCAACCTTTTTATAGTAGAATTGAAAGTGCATATAATAGATAAGTTCATATGAAAGAAGGTTCTTTCGAATCGGCTTAGGTACGATTACAGCTTGGGTATAAGTCAGCTTTACCTATAAATCTTGTATTTTATGTTGATATAGGAAAGCTTTTTCTCTTGTATGCCGTCTTTCTCTCTAAAGAGTTATGGCAGTGAATTGCTCACAATAGCAATTGTTTTTTAATTCTTCAGTAATGCTGAAAATTTTTCCTAGTTTTCAACTGGAATGAATTTTGATGCTCTAAAGCATTATACTCGAGAGCATTACAACCTCTATGATCCTATATTTTTTTAAAAATATTTCTTTCTTTTACAATGTAAATTGATTGAATTATTTCAGTGCACGCTAAAAAGGTATTCTCATAGAATCTTAAGTAATCTATGATAATCTCTAGTAATTTCGTAGAAGTTATTGTAGTACTTTTTCAGCAATATTCTGCCATAAATACCAAGTAATTATTGTACGGTTAAATAGAATGAGTATGTTATCGGCAATATTCCATTCGTTTTTTTTGGAGCTTATTTAATTGAATATCATATAAAATCGCTCCCCCCCCCCCTCCCCTCTCCTCTTAGCAGTCGAATATTCCTCTTCGTTTTCATAGAGTATCCTAAAAAGAATAATAGGCTATAAAATGTTGCAAAATAAGCAAATATTCGAATATACGTTTTTTTAAAAATGAGAAATACCTGTCGATTGCACTAACAGGTACATGCAGAAATTAACGACCCCCTACATATACGCATGTCCATTTAAATAACACAATTCGACGGTATAGTATCATGAAGGCAATTAATCGCAACAGCTTTAGAGCGGAATTGTTAATTATAGCAGTGACACTTTATTGTTTATGCGGAATGTCTCAAAAACGGTGGAAGTTAATTACTTCCCGGAATTTTGATTTCCGGATATGTGATTTCCGGAATTTGGTTTCATAATTACATGGAGTGCAAATTTGATTTCTATGTAGGTGAGCATTATTTAGAAAAAGTTGTGGCAAATTGATGATCTGCGCTGCATGAGGGTTTGTTTTTTTTTTGAGAGGAAAATTGGGTTTTATCTCTGTTGAGTGAATATGAGGGAGGGGTGGGAAGGGGAGGGGATAGAAAGGAATAAATTTTGCAGGTAGGTAGTATATTTCGAGAACGAATAAACAAATCATTGATACATGTCTAAAGTCAGTGAGAGACATGGATATTAATTTTCCAGGTTGGGAGAAAAAGAAAAATTAATAAGTAAGCAAAAAATAATAATGTGAAAATGAGAGTGCAAACACTATTCATCATAAGATTTATGGAGACTGAGAAGGTAAAAAAATGCACTTTAGCCATATTTTTCAACAAACCAACCATTAATACGTTCACATTTCTTTCCGCCTAATGGAACTTTCGCAGAAAACACCCTATAAAAATTCTTTTTTTTTTTTTTGATACTGGGGAGACTTCATATTCTTAGAGCCGGTTTTAGATTGATTCCACAAAAATTTTCTATAAGGAAGAACATTTCTTTGGCTTTAGGATGATCCGCTTATTAAGGTAAATTAAAAAAATAGAATCATAGCAATGCGCCGACACAGATGGATAGACATATAAGCACATACGGATTATCCTGGGAAATTTAACGATCTTCTTCCTGCGATTGAAGAAAGAATATCTGTTATAAATCCATAGGTATCCTGATAGATTCAATCTTTTCTGGGTCTGTTATCCATAAACATTAAACTGCCATTATATCGATGCAGAGAAGGGATTGCAATCGAGATTTAAAGGCTATAAATTACGAAACTCCGTTAAACAAAACAAAAAGTTGCTTTCAGTTCCCTTACTTTTCGGAATATAATGAATTATATGCAGCATTGAATACCTCTTGGAAATGCAGATATGAAATGTTGCTTACGTATATTCTGTCAATACGATTATTTATGACGTCATAAGTATGATATCATTTAAGAATTAATCAGTTTTTTCTTAAAGTGTCGAACTCTATCGCTATTAGTGTAAAGGACTTCTTGACGGAATATACACTTAGGGTATGTCTGCTATTTCATTGAATAAAATATTGAGAAGAAATATTCCTATCGAATGTGAATTTAGCAGGATGTTTTTCCTTAAAAAAAAACAAAAACAAATGCCCACGTATCGTTTTTCCTTAAAAGAAAAAAAACAAATGCCTACGTATCGTAGATGGCCAGTTTGCCGGACGAAGGGGGGAGGGATCAAACTTTCACCTCAGGAACAAGTATCCAGGGACTAAATCTTCGGGAGACCATTGTCCAGGACCCACTATCATAGCCGCAAATTGGATGCTAAAATAGCGAGCTATTACTGACCAGACGATCTCCATTCTATTACCGTGAGTCATATAATCCATGCGATAACGGATTATGTGAAGTAATCCCAAAGAACATCCGATAACTCTATGTAGGTCGTTATATTTCAGGTCGATAAGGCCGCGTTAGCCCAAATGTTGCAATAAACTTATTGAAAGGACTGTTGACACGAATGCATAGTAGTAAAAAGTACTTGATAGAAATTTTACCTCTGTGACCGAATTAACTGATTTTAACAAGTTAAGGTAACCAGCAAACGAATTCATTAAATTCGCTAAATTTGCTGTTATTATATTTACCAATATTATCAGCAGACTAAACGATCTCAGTTGATCTCTCCACTAAAATGCAATGTTGTTGGCGACCAACTCATTGCGTAGGTTTTTAAGTGGCTACTATTAGAGTCGCTAAACGATGTTTTCAAGGAGAAAAAATCTCGCAGAATTTCGCAACAAATCTCTGCGAATATTTTCGCCAGTATAAAGAGCGCCTTTCCTAGCAACGTTAGACCACTTGCCTGAGATGCTAGAAAGCTGACAGCTAGCTGGTGAAAGAACTTGTAATTGCAATCAATAGTCAAGGATTCATTAACTCCTCTAATCTTGGGAGTGCTTCCCGAAAGCGTCATCCTAAAGTATTGGCTATGTCTCGTGCACGTAATAGTTCCAGCGCGATGATCTTATGCGATGAATGAATCTTTGAGCAGTATTGGCGGTGAATCAGGCGGAAAATTGTCCATGAAGTTCCAAAATGGCAAACATCGATGTCGTCACAATAAAAGTACTATAAATATTCTTGCAGTAAAACATTCTTGTACTCTGCTTGCACTATATCAATTACACCAAAGCATTGTGCGTATTCTTGGATCACAAGTACAGTATAGGTAAAGTATGATGTGATTTTTGAGACGTGGCTCAAGACTAGTGTTATATCAGTTTTGCAGGAAGGAAGAAGTTTACTTTACCATTTCCCAACCGTATTCCTACTTGAAATGTATTTTCCTTCTTTTCAGGAATCAGAATTATTAGCATCATCGCGCTTTACCATTTTCAAATTTAGCCACTGAATCCCAAAGCGTCTCTATTCATTAACATTTGAAGTGGACAAACTAGCTGTTTAAAAAATACGGCACTCGTATTTTCTGTTTTAAATCTCCAATAACTCCATTAGATATACTGGATTATCTTGTGCTTATCTCCTTGTTTTTGCAATTTTTTGACTTAAAACTTTTTTCTAATTGTTTTCCGTTTTCTTTTATGCAAGTAAGCTCAGTGAGGCAAGTGAGCGGGTTTGCAAAATTCAAAGAAAAAATTTTGAAGTGTTCTTTGGTTTTTTCTTGATATATTTTTGAGCATTAGCGCAGCGGTAAACGTCAGGTATTACGTTCTTTCCTACTAATCTTCGACCTCACTTAGAAATAAATAAATCCTCGACCTCACTTAAAAAGAAATAAATCCTCGACCTCACTTGGAAATAAATAAATCCTCGACCTCACTTAGAAAGAAATAAATTCTCGACCTCACTTAGAAATGAATAAATCCTCGACCTCACCTAGAAAGAAATGAATCCTCGATCTCATTTAGATAGAAATATATTTGCATGATCGTTCTACTTTGTGGTAGAAATGAGAATGAGTTCTGTCGCCGATTTTAGAAGTCAAACTTTTCAGAATTTCTATGTTCAAGTATTAAAAACAGAAGTGACTGCATTTGATGGAATGTGGCAAATGATGTTTGCATATATTTTCTACTTCTTAGGCTTATTTTAACTTTATAGGTCGCTGTCATTAGATTTTTTGAAATAAATGACTTTGATGATAGAAATCATAGCCTACAGTACCCATTGAAGTGATTCAAGAAGGCGAAAAAGTGTTCAAGAATTTTACGGATGTGAATTGCTAATAAGATATCTCAAAGTGCGACATGAAGCATGGAATATGCAATGCTAGGAAATGTGCACTTCGCTATCGGAAATGCAATGTGCACAGTCAGTAACGCTTAAAGAGCCATAGGGAAGTTAGAGGAAAGAGTATTTAGGATTGTGTAGGCAAGAAAAGTTGCTAGCGCCGCTTAAAATCTCTCTAAATTTCTTCCTTAGCTGCGAGTTTTGCGCTTATCTGGTTGCGCTGAATCCATGGTTCTTTATCTTAAATTCTGGATAAGATGTTTGATGTCTGCTGGAAGGGTCATTGAAAGAGATCAAGCAGAGGTAGTGACAAATGTAAAAGCATCGATTGGTGTTTCGGACACTTTTGACATTTGAATTCACATTTTTTCCGCCTATGGTGCCACATAAAAATGATGCATTGCTTTGGATAATGTAAGAGTTCAGAAAAATATATAACAAGTAGCGGAAGGGTTTTATATAAAAGTCTTGGATGGGTTTAGTAATGTGAGGCAATATTTGTTGGAGCTGTTTTTGCTATGTCATGGAGCATTGCCTCCACTTTAAGGATGACATCATTTCTAAAGAATTTTCATGAAGACTCACTATAGAAGTAAAACATAGAGGAAAATTCTTAGCTGAGTAAATTAATCTCAGTCACCTTGTTGATGTTTGTCGAAAAAAGCTCAAGGCGCGGGAGCTACCGTATAAGCACAGACAGTGTACTTTTGTGATCAAGGCACTTGTTGCAATACTGTAATGGATCTAGCATCACAAGTACAGTATGAGTATAGTACGCCTGATCCTTGAAAAAAGAGTATAAATGCAGCAACAACTGCTGAAATATTCGCATGAGAAAAAACTGTTCGATATTCAGTGCAAGGTTAACTGATTGTTAAAGAAATAGTAGAATTAGAAGGTAGAACGTTAAGATTTGAAGCGAAATTTTAAGACAAAGTTAAGATGGCAAAAGTATAAAAACGTTTTGAATGGTAATGCTTTTAAACCTTTTATACTCCAACAGGACTTTACCGTTTCGTCCCAAAGCCTCACCTTTTGCCTTGCAGTTTTCCATTTCCTCTAGGAACTACCGCTTCAGGAATTTCAGTGGTACAACTGGTTGATGCTATTAGCTGAATCGTCAATGATAGCTCTTATAACTACGTGAAAATGATTTCGATTGCTTCAATGAGCGAGATTCCTGTCAAACATTTCAGTGATGGTATAATCAAAAAAAAAAAGAAAAAAAAAAGAAAGGATTCCTTATTAAACGCAAAGAATTTTACTGCATTATACTTTACATTTTACTATTTCAGATACTGTTGTTGTTGTTATTTACTATTGTTTTATTCTATGTTGAATATATCTTTCATAACAGAAAACTGTAATAGGATAGCATAACACGATGCTCGGTCTGTCGCATTCTTAGTGCTTTAATAACCCTCAATTCATATGTCTTATTTATTTGCCTGATATAAGCCGGGTTAAAATGCTCCTATTCGGCAGATCCATTTTCATATGTCGTACCCTATTCAGCGAGCATCTGTCGTAGCGTTCGACATCGGCATCTTCGAACTAAACTACTTCAAAGCAATTAGGCATTCACAACGACGTCATAATATTTTTCTTTGTTGCTTAATAATCGATGTTAGAGACGAAGATAAAAACGAGTGATTGGGCTGCCGAGGGGCACAAATTGTTGCCTTAGGCAGTGGAATACCAGTTGTTGTCTTCCGTTGTGCTGGTTTTTGGCACCTTTTATTCCATTATCGAATATGATTACTATCTTTGCTATTGTTACTATCATTGGGGTATATCAATTCTGAGTTGTTCATTTCCTATACCTTTTGACATTTGAAGCTACCGTTAAATCGGAGATAGGTTATTAAGGTTATTGCAAAACTGGAGTTTGATGTCTTGTTATTTGCACACATTTCCTAATCTGATGAACATTTTGTTGAAGACTTTGTTATCGGCGCATTCACTGCCCTAAGGGATATTCTTATGTGGCAATAATCTTTGACGAGCACATCATCATACTTTCGACCAATGAGCTCTTTAATCGCAACGGTCTCCTCCTTTTACTATTTCTCTCTATCTATGCATATTTTCGTTGAGGCATTCATTGCTTCCCAAAAGGTAGATAGGCGGTCATACGAAAGACACAACTGATGTCTCCTTAGAACGGATGACCGGATTTATTGCCTCTCTAAAAGTTGCTTCCTCTATCTTGTTGCCCTTTTTTGTTCATTGCTTTTAGCTTCGTCGATTCTTGCCAATGTTGCTGCTTTCGGGAGTAAAACATAAGACAAGCCTGACATAGAATTTCTTCCTATTCACTTCCTATTAGATTTTTTTTGCCTAGGGCAAAACTCATCTGCTACTGAAGTTAAATTTTCTGCTTAATTGAGCATATATAAAGCTTAAGAGATGTGAAACTTGAATGATTGGATATTTTTAATCAGGCTGAGCGCAAGAACGAAAGCGTCTATCATATAAGCCGAATTCTTGTTTGATCAGCTGTGTGTACGCCTGAGGTTATGCTGAGTGCAGTCAGTTGATGCTGCAAGTAAGAATGACCATAGATTTCCAGAGCACCTTGATCTAGAGGTTTTTTTCCGGCAGACCTCAGTTGAGGGTTTTTTCGAAGCTTCAAAAGAAATAGAGTTAAAGAGTTGCCGACAGTTCAAGCTCGTGGTGGTTACTAAGTTCGATGGATTGCCGATGAAATAATTGACCAACGATCATCACGACATCTGTAGAACTTATGATTGTGCATACTGTTAGCGTTTAATATGGTACTTATTTATTATAGTTTAATTGCAATTGTGTACCACCTCTTTTTTTGAAGAAGTACCATTCCGTTGACCGCACATGTCACAATAAAGAATTTTAGTTTTATTGTATTCGATAGGATATATGGATATTAAAAACTAGGATAGATTCATATTTGAATGCCACTGTCGAATGGCCAATATTGTTCTGTTCAGCATTATGACATATGTAGCCAAAGACAGCCGCACCTTGGCTTACCTGCGACGGAAAATATTTCTGTTGTGCATTTTATATGAGCCGCAATAAGGTACGAGATCGTTACTTCCCAGTATGGTGCTATTTGTTTTGTTCTGTTTGTTTTGTTTTTGTTTTTTTTTTGGAAAAAAGAGCACAAGAGGAACAAAATAAATCGAGGATAAAGACCCCTAGCGCAATATCCGACCATGTTCTAATCGGTTAACATAAGGTTCGATTATTCGCTCGCATTCAAGCAAGATGTGGTGAAAAGTATATTTTTGCACAGGTGTATAAATAATGTACGATAGAATTTACTCTGAGCGGATGAATTTGATGCATGTTTTATGAGTTTCTATAGATTGTTAGAGTGTGTAATCATTGCAAACAATAGACTTGACTATAGAATATGAGCGCCATACTAGTATGAACAATGTATCTGCTAGAGGACAAGTGAGCCTTAATTCGACAGCGAATATTGCAGAAATCATCACAGCTGTAATGCGCAACAAAATGCTTTACCTTGTCGCTTAATCGCTTCCGTTGAAGTTCTTAATTCTCTAGATTGGGCATTTAGTTGTTGTCTTTTTAAGTTAAGCTTAAGTTATTGCTGGCTATCGGACAAGTTGTTTTTTATATTTATTTCTTCGTAGTTTTTTAGAATGTATCTTATTCTATTTTTCATTTGTTTTTTAATTAAATAATTTATATATACTATGGAATTTTAACGATTTGACAAGATGAATGCCACGTTGCTCATTTATGACCTTCAGGAAAGGAGACTTTTGAATACTCATTGAATAGTCACATCAATATGAAACGGTTGTTCCAAATTGTGTAGGATATTTTTTTATCAATAAAAATAATCCTAGAAATGAATTGAATAAAATATTTGTTGAAACTTATTATTCAGTTAAATCAAGCAACTCATTTCGAACTTTCTTCTTCTTTAGAGTGAAACCGATTCAAAACGCATTCCTTTCCCTTCTCATTAATCGTTTAGTTAGAAAATTCGACAAAACAAACGTCAAAATAGAGGCGAAATGTTGAATGAACGCAATTCGAGCATTCAACGCATAGCACTTGGGAATAATCTTCAACGTCGTTCTTGATTCAGGGGCGTCTCTCTCTACTTTTCGAAGTGACGTTTCGCAGATTTATTTTCGCTTGCCTGAAGCCGCTCGACTCTTCTTCGTTCGCTCGTTTTATTCCTCTTATGAATGCTTTCTTTCCATGATATCTCCAAACTTCTGAATATTTTGGATTAGGATTTTATTTATTACTTGCTTTCTACCTAAGAATATGATCACCCTTTAAAGAAATTCAGCATTATAATATATCAATAGTTATCAATAGTACCTTGCCTTTAAAGAAATTCGGCATTATAATATATCACTAGTACCTTGTATGCAGCAACAATTCGTTAAATCAATTAGCAAGAGTGGTTTTATTTCTTTCTAATATAGAATATTGAGTAGATGTATTTATAACCGACTTTGTTGAAAGTTTCGCACAGCTTTCCGGAAATACCGGAAGAAATATTTTAGGGACGACATTCTGAGATCGTAAGTAACCTAGAGACATATGTGACTGTGTCAAAAATAGCATTGAAATAGTTGATGAACTCTCACTAAAGACGTAGAGGATATTCATTCAGCAAAGACTTATCGAGCAGTTAATAAACGACAGAAGTTTTTGCAGTATGGAAGTTGACTACTACGGCTAGCTAAAGAAGGCTGAACTAGTAGATATATATACATGTATGCATCATGCTTTCACATCTTTTGATTACCGTGTACCTATGGAACATGCACATATTTGTGGAATTGAAAGTATCTTTGAAAGAGCAACAAATGCAACCAAAAACTCATACTTCAAAAGAATACTCATTATTTCTGCCAATTATTATGTTCCACAAAACTTTATCTAGCATCTTTGGTGTTTGTAATTTGAGGAGGTTGACTTGTTCTGTTTTACTTGCGGTTTCTTGTCGGAATATCCCACAGTTGACCGAAAGTTTGGAAAATTTAAGCCTATGCCACTTAAAAACCAAAATTTCCTCATAACAGATACGCACTTAGCATAAATACCAAATTGATTATAGGAATGATACAGCATTGTTCTTCAACTCATTTTATTATTGGCCTGTATGATTCTCGAACAGTGTTGTAAATATAATCCTAAGAAGATCATTTTCTATTGCGCAATAGATCAGATGTATTCATGAATAACTCATAGATCACAATAGACTACTAGTAACCATCAGGTTCCATATTATGGATATCGATCCCCGTTGTTTGCATCTTTTCAACTATAACGATCGAGAGGTGGTAAGAGAGAACAAATAAATTAAGAAAATTGAAAAAAGGCGAGGAAGATGGAGGTGGTGAGGGGGGAGGGAGGAAGTTAGGGAAGGACATGGGGAATTGGGAGAATGATGGAAGAGGAAGAGGGGTAGGGAGGCGTGGGGTGGGGGGGAGAGGGGGGGGGGAGGAAGTTAGATGAGAAAGAGGGGAAATGGAAAAACGACGAGCACACAAAAGAAGTATTTGGCACGCTAGATGTTCAGAAATTTGTCCTCTTTGCGTTCATAGGGCACGCAATTGCCCGACTTCAAGCATCCAGTTAGCATTTGCGCGTTGTTAGTCGATTGCCACGCACCAACATCCGCTTCCCCTAAAATCATGCATGTGATTTTCTTCCTATAATGTGCGACAGCCGGCTTGCTCGATGGCTATTGGCGTTATTTTTCATAGCGATGCTACACCCGTTTTTTTTTTTTTTTGTTACAGCTATATGATGCAGTATTATAGCCTCAGAAAGTCGGTCCACAAAGTACGTTAAGCTTGCCTCATCGATTTCGTTATGCTCTAACTTCATCTCCAACAGTGGAGTTCTTTCTGCAATTGCTTTATTGGTATTCTATATTGTTCGATCGGCCGAGCGTATTCGTATAATACATTTATTTACAACTTTTAATAAAGTGGTAAAAAGGTTTGTATATTTTCCGCATCACCCTGTGATACCAGGCGGATATATTCTAATTTTACAGATATATGAGAATTTTGCCCGATTTTATTTGAAAATATTATATTCAAATAAAACTGTATAAAATGTATAGATGGTCGAACAATGAAAATTGGTACTTTGCTGATGATTTTGTTCTAATTTATAGTTTATCAGTTTTTTGTAGGTATGAGCGATAAGAAATACATTTTATTAGCATGAACTTGTGCAAAGAGTTAGTGATGTGTAAAAGAATGCTGAAGATTCCTCTATAATGTAAAGATTCCTTTCGTTTTGATAGTTTGTTCTTTTTCAAATGTTCCTCTTTATGGTTCGCAAATGTATCCCGAATTTTCTGGAATAACTTCTTTTAATTTCTCAATATTTTAGAATTGATTAGACTAATATATAAGAAGAAAGGTATCGTAAACTCAAATTATATGCTTCATATTTTCATCAAGTGAGAATGGTTGTTGAAATACGATCTGTAGGGAAACCATTTATTAATAAATAAATGAACGGATAAGGTCGCTTAAATACTTTGTTGTTTCTTACATTTCACTCTATTTGCAATTAAAAAGTGCTTATCGATCATGTTCGATGTATGCAATGTTGCATATTATGAAGTTAAGTTATTGCAAAAATGCTTTGATTACCAGCTGATAAAATTAACTTGGAAAGCCTTCTTCGGGAGCTGATAGGATAGTTGTTTTTAGTATTCCACTCATCAAGTCGACTAATAATGAATTTTTTTAAAATAATAAAACGCAGCCACTGAGGGATTCAAGTTTTAGCGAAACTAACTTCCTGAATTGATTTTGATTATTCATGAAAGAATCATTTTTCCAATTCGATTACTTCTGAAATGTGATCTAATCGAATATAAAATGCACATGAAATTTTAGGTTTTGTTGAGATTGGTCTAAAAATTTATGTATGGGATCATTCCAGTGGAAAGCTTATATAAAAGAAATTTCCTGCAGCTATCTCCAATTATTCGCGGAACGGAATAAATATACGTAGTCAATATCTCATCGCAAAATGTTTTATACAATCGTTGACAGCTTCAAAATTTCTTTATCAATAGAGATCATTTGTAGCGCAGTCACTTAAGCAACTCAAAGGTCCTTAAAAAATATCGCGTGGAGATTTTATGACAGCGACGATTGTGGGCATAGCCTTGAGAAGGAAAAACTTGGTCAAAGAGATCCAAGATAACTCGATGATGGATTTTTGATGGATTTTTTGACGATGTATTACCGCTATTGAGAAGTTGTCAAAGTTATACATTGAGATGTGATATATATGTTCATTAGTTTTTGCATTTATTAGCTTCAGAATATTGGAAAAATACTCATATGTATTTACCTGTACTAACTCTGTCTATCTTTAGTCCACTTACTGGAACGAAATAGGAAAATGCTCTGTTCAGTAATTAGTTCTATGCGTGTTCTGATAAGTGGTAAAACTACGATTTCTTGAGATATCATAATCCTTCGTAAGGAAAGAAACTCAGGACATAAGAAGCTCAGGCCATTTTGGCATCCTTAGTTTGTTCATTTCCTTCTTAATATTGCGTTACTGCTTTTGTGTAAGATGAGCGCAGGTGGAGAGTATAAGTGAGTATTGTTGAAGCGCCTGATGACAAGCACTCACTCATTGAAGCCACAGCTGGATATAATTGGTTTTTATCGAGGAGTTTTGTTTTTCTTTTCGAAGGGAGCATTGCGGTAATCGGCGCATAACCAACTGGATGGAAGTTAAGCCTTTGGTCCCTGAGGCGTTCAGTGGGCGATGAACGTGTCAGATGTACAGATATGTGATCCTACCTTGATATAATGGCGGGTGGAAATGGGGAATCATTTTAGTAAGGGGCAATAGTCCTCCCCTGCGACAAGGATTATGGGATTGATCATTCCTCACCCGCTCGTCGCTTCCTTAGTGGATGAGTTCAGCAAAATGATGGCAATTTTCAGCATGAAAGAACACTCAACGTGGCCTAACGCTATATGTAAAATGCGATGCATTTTCTTTAAATCCTTAGATGTGCCTAGGATGATTTGATTGATATCGACATTTGCGATAGATCTTCAAATCTGATTCCACTTCCCATAGAGAAATCGCCTGAATAAGGAAAACGATATAAGTGTTCGCGATCGGCAGCTGCACAAACCTTTTCTTTCATCTAACTCGTTTTCCATTAAGCATTCCACCATCCGACGGTGATTTTCTATCTGATATACCTTCCTTCCTTGATGCGGCGATATCTGTCGTTCATTGAGAGTTATCACTTTTGCTTTAAGCAAGACCTATCGGAACGAAGCGTACTTCATATGAAAAATTCTATGATTTCTCACATTTGCATGAAAGAATATCGCGCCACATTTGGAAAAAATGAACCTTGAGCACGTTTTCTTTCCCTCAAAGTATAATAAGTTGGTCTTTGAAAGCTTATTTGCTCTAGAAACGTGAGTAAATAGAACAATGTTGAAGTTTTTTTAAAAATTAAATTTCCTTGTTTCTTTATGATCTTATTCAATTCTTAAGTGCAACGATTTAAAACTTGTCTCTCTTTTTTTTGCATTTATTAGCAGTCACAGGCTAATGTCCTTAAATCGTTCTTTTGTCAATTTTTCTTCATAAAAAAAATATCAAAAAATTCGTTTCCTTTTTCAAACACACAAAACTCCGTCAATAGATGTCGACCATCAAAGATTTATTTCTCATATCGCAGCAAATGTAGTTGAATTAAATTTCAAATGTAAGCGTACGAAAGATTTTTACATGTAATACGATATGATGGTCTATATAGACTAGATGCTTCGTTGGTTTCACCTTCAATCGGTGGTCTGCGACTTAGGCATCAGTTTTAATGCTCTAAGTTGCTTCTCATCAAATGCAACTCAAAAAAAATTTTTTTGCCAGCATTCGATTCATTCTTATTTGTCGCATTTTATTTGAGTTCAGAGGGTATTAATGTATCAGAAATGATTTTTATTTTATGATAATCGATGAAACGACTGCTTCAGACTTCTTCATCGAGAAGCTAAATGTGCTAGCAATTCTGCGTTGTCCTTCATAAGTTCATATGGTGCTTTGTTAATTTTATCACGCTCAGAAGTGCCTATCGTCTATTTAACAGATCATCCAGATCGTATCATTTTTGAATTAGTATGCTTTTTTGTGGATAACTGCAACATGTAAAGCCGTTGTACTAACATCTCATGGATGTTCCTCTTTTGAATTCCAATCACCGATATCGATCCATAATGAGCGTGCTCTCTTGTTTTTTTTTTTTAATATGCTAATGGCAGAAGCTTACATGATGGACTAAGGTATTAGAACACCTGTATTTCGTTCCGTTGAAGTTTCTTTAGTAAAATTTTGACTAACCATTTGATCCGTTTTATTTCTCACTTAGTCATTTTTTCGAATACTGCTTCAGCATTTGGCTAGACATTCTACGAAATCACATATATCCAATCCGTCGCACAAAATTATGACGCTGAAATGTGTGTCTCAACGATTTTGTGTCACTATATCACTTTTGACGAAAATCGTCAGCAAGCACAGCGCTTCACCTTTATTTACTAGACGTTAGTTGATTTTTGATCAACTGAAATACTATGGAGAAATGCACCAATCACATTTCTTTCGTCATGAATTTGTTCTATTTATATTCACTCATAGAAAGAATACATAAGGTTTTAGAAACTACCACAGATACTAAAGATAATGCACGATCTGTAATACCTTAAGCAGCTTAAAGCACCACTGATTGTGTATTGTTTAGTACGATTTAGTACCTACTAGAGTATCACATAAGATTTATAACAGAAAGTATCAATCATGAATTAAGGTTTATGGAGAATATTAAAAGAAATTTCGATTGCAATTCAATAAGCGTTTATTCGATGAATTCTCAACGAAAATTCTTAAATCGCTAACAAGAATGGCAATCTTCGAATAGACATGGTTGGAAGTCGATTATGATTATGCCGGTGTATTGTGATTGCTTTATACTTGAATAGGCATTTTTTTCTTTTTTCGTTTCTTCAAAAATGAGCATCGCTGCTTTAAAGCCGAAACGTATAGGTGAGAATTTGTGAATAAAGAACGCATATGAAAAGATCCATTAATTGAAGAATTTTCAGCGCTTTTTAATTTTATTTTAATGATATTTTCACTCAACAGCGCTTCATACTAGTAGACATATATAAAATGCTTAGAGCACTAATGATGATTTATGGGCAGTTTGATTATATATATAGCAAAGATTGAATGGCCTTAAGTGCATAATGCCATAAAACATGTACATTTAGAGTGGCAGTATTAGTACAGTAAAACAACATACTAGCAATAATGACAGTTTTTTATAGCGTGATTTATCTCGGTCGTTATGCAATCAGCCTTCGATTTATTGCTCGTTGGCAATGAAAAATAGGACTGTTGGAGTTGATTACCATTGTGCACTTATAAAAGAATATGTATTTTTGCACAAACTTTTATTTTATCGTGAACTCATATGTAGATGACAAACTGGTCAAATTTAGCTCCTTAAAAAATGAAGCATTTATTTTTTGTTTTTGCGGATTATATCAATCCTTGAACGATATGATCGAATAGTTTAGAAGAAATGTTGGAAATAATTGTGCAACTAGAAAGCTACCTTTCTGATCGGTTTTTCTCATCCAGAGATTTAGACCTTGCGGCATGCTTGTCTGTCTCTCCCTCCCACTTCCCCTCCGCCCTTCTCCCGAATGATAATCAAATAATTGAGCCATTTTTCTTGTTTGATTTCTAAATGCATGACATTTTCTTGCATAGTTTTTCCTGATGCATTCATTGTATCTGCACTACATTCCGATCTTTGCTCGGAAAGGGCGCTATTTTGCGTTGAATATTGTTACGCCTGCCGAATGTATGAACTATATCGCATTGTTTGCGCGCATCGACCATTTCTAAGACAAGAAAAATTGCCGTTGGCGAATTTATGTATAGATCACTAGATTCATTGGGGAGTTGCAATCGCGTTAATAATATGTTGAAGAAATTCGATGCGGAAATAAACTAAAGGCATTAACTATCTAATCTCTTGTGAATACCTCTCTAGGCATTCTATGAAAAAATATTCTCTAGTTTGATCGAAATCTCTCTCTGTCTCTTTTTTTTGAAAAATTTCTGCACATTCAATCAATGTATCATTTTCAGCATTTATGTTTATCACATTGTGATCGTAAGTGAATGGTAGTACTATGCTCAGATAAGAGATAGATTTCGGACGATTGCAATAAGTATTTCATCTCTTTTTTTGCTGCAAAATTGTGGCACTATAAGAACATCACAAGGAGGCAATAAATAGGTATTAGTGTGTGTGTATGCATATGCATATGCGTTTGACTATCTGTTTATCTGTCTGTTGTGTTTGTATCCATTTGTGTATAAGTTTTTTGTTTTTTATGTTTATTCACGAACATTTGCATATTTATATTCGTCAAGTTCATCGTAATCAACTTTATCAGCCATTTGGCCAAATTTATGTCGACTGCTAATATCACTGAGGCAACGGTAAAGGAATTTTCTTTTATAGTTTTGAGATTCTCCTCGCTGGTAGTCATTTCTGTGGATACACCTGTCATTTCGAAATGAAGATGCCATTGAATAGCACTGTCGCCCTCTCATATTGAGATGTCTATTTGATCGTATCTGGTGGACTATGATAGAACATGACTTACAGGTATAGCAGTGTTGTTAAACCTTTACCTGCTGATTCATTGCCGAACTCCTTTGGCTGATGTTTCAATGGCAGCTGTGAAGGGTAAAAAGTGGCAAGGGTCGATCGTGATTTCGAAATCGAAAAACCTTCTTCAACTGAACGAAACTGCATTGTAGCCAACAATAGCATAGATAACGTAGTTTTCGATGACCTAGAAGTCGGTCTCACACTTAAAGAAGTGCATCGCATGGGATCGCACGATGAGAAAGAACGCCATCCGGTAGAAGTCATTTTCTATTGTTTATGATGCTATATAATTTTGAAGGGTGGTAGATTGTTGAGAGATTATTCGCGCTTTTAAACTATTTTTTCGGCTGTTCTATGCAAAGCATCTTTTTGGCTAATTGCATGGAAAGGTTCGGTTCCCCTAGGCGAAGTATCTCCTTGATAACTTGCAAGGAAAGAGAAAACCTGATCCAAAAACTGACTGCTTCGTTCACAGGCAATGTGTTCTTGCAAAATATTGCTCAGACAAAGCGCATCTTGTTATTATCTTCGTTATCTAACTAGTAAACAACATTTTCCTAAGGTTTGCTCGGCAGTGGCTTGGCAGTTTTTAATGGGTTTTCTGAGCTTACCAAACCCATTGCACAAAATTTGCTAGAAAATATGAGAGCGAGTACATCGAATTATATGTATCCTAAACTGACTTCCACCAAATGTTGCAGATGTGCACAGTGTTTTCGATTAGGTAGGAGGTTTAATAAACCTGATCTCTTTAGGATGTCTGACATCGTTTGCCGCTGTATCCATCAGTGCTTACCCAGTTTTGTATATTCATACTTTCTGTTTAGTGGATCACATTTTTCAAATTATAGTAATCTCCTAATTTTCTTTTCTTTTCTGCATATATACTACTTTAAAATGTTCCTTCAAGCCATGTCTACTTAAATTGGTGAATTATCTCAACGTTTTCTTCATTGTCCTATGAATAAACGATTTACTACTTGTACTGTTGTGTGTGATATATAGCAGAATCATAACCATGTTTTAAGAATACCTCAATAGTAGGTTGTAGACAGGTGTTTAAAAAAATGACGTTGGCCTCCTGATGAAGGACAGCCAGTTGGATGCACCTTGTTTAAAAAATGCTTCCTAAAAATATTGTTGTGGAAAATGGCGGTTTAATTGCAGAGAATTCCTATACGCTATAACTAAGCACTTGTGCTTTTTTAATGTTAGCGTAGACTCATTTCACAGAGCTCTTCATAAATTTATTAATAAATATTCAGGCGCATGTTGGCAGTCTATCAAAAGGCATCGCAAAAAACAACTTTTTTTGCATATCACCTTGATTGTTCATATCTGTTATATTCGCCACATCTTTTTCACTGTCTCAATGGATAAACTATTTTTCGATAAGTCTAAATTGGCCGCGCTTATAAGACCCGCGAGATAACCATAAAATATGTGGTAGTTGAACATTTTATGCGAAACGATGCCTCCAAACACCTGTCGATATCGCAAAACGACGTTGAATAAGAAATTTCGATTGGGAATTGTTTATAAGGATTATGCTAATGTATTTGATGTGATCTGTTACGAGAAGCCACTCTTAAAACTTTCCTCAGATGTTTGCTGGATTGAATGGATTGTTTTTTTTTCTTTAAATGCAGACGAAGTTTACAATTACGTGATGGAAATAGCTTTTCCAATTTATATTCAACTGATGACGGCATCCGATAAGCGGGTGTTTTAGGTTCTACTTTATCTTTCCTATGCATAAAGGATAATTGTGGTAACTTTCTAAGCTGTGTTATGCCCTTTGTTGATAAGCTCAGAGCATATCATCTGTTACGTGATTCTATCCATGATTTCCAAGTTCTGCAGCTATATTCGCCATCTCGTCGAAATTGTGCTCATTGAAGTTTTTCATAAAAAATACCACATAGTTAATAGTAACTTCCAAAAATGGGTATTTTTGCAGGTTAAGAGATGAGGTCCATCTTTCTATAGATGGTATTCGTGAATTTAATATTGCAAATGCCCCTGAAATTTATTAATGGTTACAGTTCATAGTTGTGAAAATTCGTCGAAAACTGTAAATTGTATTCTCCATACCTTAGAGCATTGATGTATGAAGTATTATCGAGGGTCGTTCATCACCTATTCTCGACCATTTTCGGAATACTTGTCTGCTTATTCGTTTTTGATATAAGAGTAGTAGCGAATGCCGAAAAGTATTTCACTCGCATCGTTTACCGGAAAATTTACGATGATCCATACCAACCGCAGTATATTGTTCGCAGCCTTCTGGATATTCTGTTATCAGAAATATTTCAATTGATGCTATCTATAATCGATATGAACATAACCTGTAACTCACTAGCATTTTTTTATTTCTTATTGCTTACGCTTAAACACTTTTTTGTATATTTTACCATATCAAAAGGTTCGAATGAGGCATTAAGAAAAATTCCATACTCCCTCGTCCACTTGTGGTTAAATATGACTGGGAATCGGATGTCTAGTCTGAAAAGATGGGCTCCTCGCAACTTCAGTACGATAATAGAAGTGAGTTATGAGTTTCCCGCTATTTCGATGTCACTTTTTTGATAGATGGATTTTCCTTTACACTATATAGCAATGGAAGGTAAACTGCGAAAATTGGTTGCCAAATGAGATCATCGATGATAACTATTTTCTTACCTGGTTTTGGATTACTTCACGCAGCATAACATGCTTTACCGACCAGGGTTAGATGCCATTCGTTGGTTTCACTATTATATGCAGTCTCTAGGAAAGAGATACCACACTTTAATGAGTGTCATTAAACGGTGAGTGAAAAATCAGCATTTTAGCCGCTGTGCTATTTGCTTTGATGAGAGATGATCTTTGAGTTTTTTTTTTTTTGAAAGGGTTTATTGCGCTGGTTCATAAGTTTCCTGCTATTTCAAAGTCATAACTATATTGGCTGCCTATAAAATAGTAATTTTTTAAGAATTTAAGGTTTAAATTAAAGAGCATCCAGTCTTCCGAGCCGTCTATGAAATATATTCCAACTTTATGTTTTGTTGGACCATCGCTTCTCTTTTTTAACAGGAAATAAAAGTTTTCGAGTTTACAAATACAAAAGTTTTATCGACAACTAGATATCCGTCCAATTTTCGTACATAATCCTCGATTTACTTATGAATTTTTTTTTGTTCGTTTTTTATCTTTTTTTTTGATTGCTTTATCATGCCATTCCTTGTGCATAATTACACGGATTTTCCTCAATCACCTTCTTCAGCGATGATGAAGTTGTACTTTGAAGTATACAAAAATTTCTGTTCACATGCTGCGTGTTTACTCCGAAAAAATTCATCCCTCCATCACTGGAAATGGGTCGTTTCCGGCATATCTATTAAATTTTGCTATGCGATATGGTAGTAGGTCATGCATGATGTGCTATATTTTTGTAGATATTATGAATATATGAGGGTTAAATATATAGATGTAAATTTTGTTATTATAATTTGCGATACGATAGCATAAATGCGATATATTTTCGCTAACTAGCGGGAAATGTTCTTATTTGCAAATAGAAGAAAAATGCTGCTATCTTCCTTCCTTTTTTGCGCTATTAGGTCACCTTAAGTCGGCTTTGCCCGCAAATATTTTTGGATTAAGGCATTTTTTAAAATATTGTCGAGAAATGAAACTTCATAAAACCCTCTCAAATGTTTGTCAAGATAAACCTTCTCGGGAGAGAAATGATAAGCCTAGAAAAAATAATATGACTTCAAACCCTCTAGTAACGATGTTCAATTTTTTTAACTGACGTGGCATTCTGTTTGCAAGAGTCAGTTCGTTCTTATTAGTAATAAATATAGAGTCATCGGGAATATCGTCTGCCACAGTTGCAAAACCATCGTGGAATATCTATACATGTAGCGTTAAATGGAGATTACACAAAGGTGAAGCGCCATCTTGAGCACCTATGAATTGTGGACAGGAACCGCAATGTTTTAACTTCGAGAATAGCAAGGTGGATACTTGTATGGATATTTGCCGTTTCTCAAAAAATTTGCTTCCTTGTATGAATGGTCTTTTTTATTTTTATTTTTTGATTCGATGATAGGTGGACAAAACATGAGCACGATGATTGAACAGGAAATATTTCAGTGAGGAACTCTGAATAATTTGTGACGAAAAAATAATTCGATAGAACTTTTTAAATGTATAGTGCTAACTATTCTCGCATGACTCTAGTCACTTAACTCTTTTACGCTCAAATTAGACACGTCGAAATTTGGTTAGTGTGAAATGTGCTGATTTCAGATTTGTTCTTTAGCTGATCGACTGTATAGAGTTTTCAACTTTCGAAACAACTCCATTCCTGAATTCAACAAATTGTAGTATTTGTATTCCATATATTTTCTCCTATTTATTCTTATTGAAAATATGTAAATTCTCATGCAAATACGGAAATACGTATCTCGACAAGATCATACTGCATACTAGTTTGACTTACTGCTAACTTTTCAAACCAGTGGCCGTATGTATATGTATATGTAAATTCTCACGCAAATTGAGCACCTGTGAGTTGTGGACAGGAATAAGCTAATCAAGGCTCTTAGCTAACTAAAAGTCAGCTGCATAAAGTTGAAGTTACAGCTGCGGCTTTGCTTTAGTCGATTTACGAATACGTCGAGCATCCAGCTAGTTTTTGGTGCAATTTGATAATAAATCGTGGATTGCATCATGTAGATTGAATGCTGTTTTATGCTGTTTCATTTTATGCTTTTCGAAATGTTCATTGATGGGCTCAAACATCACGGAGATTCACTTGTTATCTGGTTTTACAGGTTTTGCACTAATCGAGATTTCTATGTAGATTCGTGTCGGTTGATTATATAACATGGATGCGTTTTTGTTGTATTTGTGTCCATCAAATCATCTCATCTATATGGACTGTAGTATAAATAAAATGTGGCTTAGAGGCAGCATATTATTGTTTTCAAAACAGTCGACTGTCTCTTTTTTTCGCAGACAGCTAAGTGCTTCAATAAATGCCCATTGTAGTTGGATCGAATCTGTCGGACATTTATTTCAATGGAATAATTGAAAATCTTCCACATTTAAAAACACAATATTTATAGTTTTCAAATAGTCGTCGGTAGCTCTAATTCATCGTTATTTAAATAGGTGAAAACTGATTGTCTTAACTGCGTGAGAATGAAACGCATTATAGAAGAGCGAGTTCAAAATGATGTAGTTTGACGTTATTAGTTCATTATGAATTTAGCAGCCATACTGCACTCTGCTTTATCACTGAATATTTCATAAATTCTAATGTACTTTTAATTGTAGTAAAGTGAAAAATATAAGTGAAATTTGGGCAAATTTTACTAAAACATTGAACGAATTATTGTGGAATGATGTTTATCTGTACGTCAACTAAGCGAGAGGTGTAAAATTATTGTTGATGAAAAGTAGTATATCGATTCTAAGTAAGAAATTAATCCAACAAAGATAGTGTTACTCTTTTCGGTGTCATGGTAACACTTTTTTCTCCGTCAATATCTTGCATTGAAATTTCGCGACTTTGAAACATCGCTTTTAACAGGTAGCTTAATTGCTTTTGTGCGCCTAGAAATGCTGGAAAATTACCGGGAACAACTCTGCATTGCAAAGAACTTGAACTTGACAAACCAACTTTATTGCGGCAAACTGACTAAGCTAGCTATTATTAGCAGCACAATTGCCATCACTATAGTATCGTGCTAAAGACCGCTTTTACACTGACCACTGCTATATATTTAAGCATGATCGTCTATCAACTTAGAATAAAGTGTGTAAAGTGCAATTTAATAAAAAGAAAGTTTCATCGAATGGCAAAAAGATATTTCCGTAGGCAAAAAGTTGCAAAAAACCAATGATTAATATCGCATACCTTAGCGCAAGAAGCAACAACTATATCACTAAAATCAGGAGCCAAAATAGCATAAAGTGGTCTCATCGGTTGTTTTATTATGATAGGCGCCGAACTGCCGGACAGTTGTAAAAGAGATGGGAATAAGACATTTTAACGATTAATTACGCATTCTCGATAGCTTCCTCGTAGAAAAAAAAAAACAGACAACAACGTAAATGCTGCAATATTTAGAAAGAAAACAATTGTGCATATTTTGCAGGAGGCATAAATATGTGTTATAGGTTAAGAAAAACAATTGGACCACGTAGGAAGTTTTTTGATTGAAACCACGTTTAGATGATATTGAATGATGTGACTAGAGATCATATGAAAGAAGCGCGAGTGTACCTAACAGATGTGATATGCGATTGATCAGGGTTGATGAAATGGCGCTAAATTTAGCTTCAAAATCTAGAAAGAAACTCGTGAGCACTATTCGCGTCGTTTATGTTGGCAGCAGTGTGGTGCAAATAAGAGGTGGAATTAGCGGTGTGTGTGTAACACCAAAGATTTGTGATTCGATTGATTGTGGCGATTCGACGTCCACTTCAAATAGCAGCTGTTCGAGATGAGATGAGATGTCAGTTGTTGAGACGAACCTCTCTTGCTATACAATTTCTTGTGCGTGAAAACATGTGCGTCATCAACCTTTGCGATTGCGTTCAAATGAGCTTTCCTCGCAATATGTCTTCATGGATTTTTTCACTGAAAGAAGCTTTTCACAAGATGGAATAATCCTGCTTTTAAATCAGCTTAGGTTAATTAGCGAGAAGCTCTTAGTGCTCTAGTGATCTCGATTAATCTTTTTTTTAAATATTTCTTTTATTAGCAACGTGTTGAATATAGTCGTTTACGCTGTTAAATTTTGCTGTCGGCATGATTTCCGCTTAGAAATCTTTGCTGTTTCTTTTACTTCTTTCACCAATAAAGCTTTCACAGCTAAAATCGTTATTATATAAGAGTATTCATTCAATGATGTTCGATCTTTTCAGTTTTTGCATAACAACTAATATGATTAATATATAGTCGTAGAAAAGGTTAGGTACCAATAAGCGGCAACAAATATTCTATACTTAGCCTTATTCTTTTCTTCATTTGCTGCTTTGAAACAGTCATACGTACTCTAATTAGGAGGAGGGAGAGGTGATGAACTTCGAAAGCTAGCACATACTTCTAAAACGACGATGCAATTAGTCGCAAGCCGTAGTCGAGCAAAAAATCATCCAAGTTTGCATTACCTTTAGCAGTTTATGGTTTAAAAAAGCCCCAGTGCCCATATATACAAGTTGTTGGTTTTCTCGGTTGAATATTGATGTGTTTTGTGAAGCTTTCCTCATAGTTAACCTATCGCATTATGACATCTATTTCCTTAACATGCTATCAGGCCTTTTTACTTTTTTCCCGCTTTACTTTAAAGGTGGATTTTTTTTAATCAAAAGAATTTGATGTTTTCGTGGACATATCGAATTTATGTGAGAATTTTGCAGAAAGCAGAATGATGCGACATACAAATGTTTCATAGGAGAGGGAAAAGGAAGGGATGGTAGATGAAAAGTCTCCATAAAGTAAAAGGAAAAGTATTGTCGCACAGCGGCTATTTTCTACATTTTCTTGACTGAAATTCATCGAAATTTGATTTTTTTTTCATAAATGCGCGAAAAAGAGAAAAGTTCATCAGTCATCGAATGTCTTCTCTCACCTATATCTTGAAGATTAATGATTCAATTGTACTAATTGATTTCATTTCCTAGCGAGTGTTTGTTTTACATATGCGACGTATTTTATTTTTATTTACTATAACGTGTTAATGAAATTTTCTATTAGTTCATAGTCGATAAAAATCAAAGATGGCTCTCGAAAATTGCACAGAGGAATACGACTTTTATGAGCCGAATGAAAAAATTCTACTCGGTAAGTTTTTTCTTTCTATTATTTATAACATATTATTCATTATACACTCATTACATGGATTATCGGTCCAGAAAAAAACGAATTTCTCCCTAAAATGGCTTTTATAGCGTTTTGAGGTTTACTTCTATTGAATAATAAATTGAAATTTGTTTTTACTAATTTTACAAAAATCTCCATCATCTATTGATGACTCGAACATCGATAAAAATATTCGCCATCTGCTTTAAAGACGATAGTGATGATAGGGATTGCTTTTATTATTGCGTCGCATTCACTTGCGCAAATAGGCTTATTTGAGTGCAATCGTATTTCATCTTCAACTCGTTTTCATTGTCTCTCTAAATGTTTCACCGATATTCTCATTTGCGAATTCCGTTGAAATTTGGTCTTGCGAGAATAATTTTTTGTATAGCAAACTTATAAAATTAGAAAGAAAGCAGTCGTGCTGCGGCAAGCAAATAGCGAAAGAATTTGCATATTTCTATGTCCATGTCACTTGCGTTTATCAGTCTTAAATCTAATAGAATTTCCCAAGAACCTTAAAAAGTGATATTGTTCTTTGTTTTCTACTTGCTGGCGTTGGGAAGTATTGACATCATAGAGTCATAAATGCATGGACAATTTGTGACAACCTCAGCACTTGTCAATTTGAAGTCTTTGAAGAGTTCTTTGTGACATCAAATATTCACGAGAAGTCGGCATATTTCTTTTTGCATTGGCTGCATTAGAAGTCACCTGAGCAGTTGCCAAAGGTAAGCGGAACGCCGCTAAAAGTCAGCGATGTTTCATGTGCCATCCAATCAGCTGAATTAAAACAAGGTTTCTATTTCAAGAATTTGTCGAGCTTTAAGCAAAAAATGGCGTAAAAAATTGAAGTAAACAAATCTTTGACTCTTGATCCATCCTGCTAAAGTTCCAATAAATATTTTGCATTCCGAAAGCCAGAAATATATTCGAGTTTTGGGCTAGACGCAGTTCCCACTTTTCCGTTTTTCTCCCAGTTCCCTTGGGCAGCCAGTGATGTCAATGTAGAGTGGGCTCAAGGGTTGATTGACGAACAATGTTTTACAGGTGTGTTGGCGTTACCGTTCATTATAATCGGTCTCATGGCGAATGCGATGTCGGTGCGTATTTTCTCACATCGTCAAATGCGTATGCAACCTGTAAACTGGTATTTGATGCTGTTAGCAGTATCAGACTCAGTGATTTTGATTGGAGCATTCTTCGTGCTTACACTTCCACGACTCGGCGAGGTGCTCACCTGGTGGAATGCTACCGCGATCAGGCGAGTTTTTTTATATCCTCAAATGTCACCTTAGCATCAATCGATAAGACCGCAGAAGGTGTATAGCATCGCTACCTCCGAGGTTTCTACATCTTTTTCACCCAAATGCTCCCTGAAAATATGTTCTTTGGCTGTTGATCCCGTGGTAATAGTAATGTTCCCTTGAAATTGTTAGCAAACGGAACTCCTAGAAGTTTTCAAGCGTAGATATATCGAAGTTGATAGTTTTTGAAAGATTTCACATTATTGATCGATGTGGTTAATGAAACAGTTTCCTTAAAAGTATTTTTATGATTACTTTTTCTTACTTTTTTCTCTGTATCAAAATATTCAGCAAAGAAAGCTCTTATTGTAAACTCCTATTAGAGGCTCCTAAATAGCCCTGAAAAGGCTCCCACAGGAAAGCTCCGCTGCTACCATCAGAATTGTACAAGTTAACGCAATTACCGCAGTGCACTGTTATAGCGACTCCGATGTCAGTGCGTATTTTCTCACGTTGTCAAATGCGTATGCAACGAGTAAATTGGTATTTGATGCTGCTAGCAGTATCCCACTCAGTGATTTTATTTGGAGTATTCTTCGTGCTTAGTTTTAGGCACAGGCTTATGATTAGGCTTAGCCTTGAGCTTTGGCTTCATCTTAGGCTTGGGTTTAGGCTTGGGCCTAGGCTTAGGCTTAGACTTGGGTCTACGCTTAGGCTTAGGCTTGGACCTAAGCTTAGGCTTGGACCTAGGTTTAGGCTTAGGCGTAGATTTGCGCTTAAACTTGCGCTTAAACTTAGACTTAGACTTAGGCTTGGGTCTGGTCTTAGACTTAGGCCGGATCTCAGGCTCAGGCTTGGGCTTAGACTCAGGCTGGCTTATGCGTAGGCTTGGACTTGGGCTTAAGCGAAGGTTTTGGGTTTGGCTTTGACATTAATTTATTCTTGTTGCTTTGTATTGATTAATTTTAGAATTTTTTAAAGAAACTGATTCAGAGAATGTTGGCTTAGGCTTGGGCCAAGGCTTAGGATTAATCTTGGGTTTGGGATTGTGCTTGATGTTGGACCTGTGCTTAGGCTTATTCTTAAACTTAAACTTAGGCTTAAGCTTCGGCTTGGGTTTGGGCTTAGGCTAGGCTTAGGCTTAGGGGTTAGTATTGATTAATTTTAGAACTTTCTTTAATGCTGATCCGGAGGATGTGGAATCGATGCGTTGGGTCGGCAAAAATATGCTAACACAGCTATTTCTTAGACTGCCTAAAAACAGCTTGTATTTCAATGCGAAGAGTGTTTCTTAGTGATTTTTTTTTTTAACTTCTAGAATATTATTTTAATATTTCCGATAACGTTTCAATTCATTAGTATCCGTTTATAGTAAAAAATGTCTTTAGTACACAGAGACTTGTTGACGCTTCGCCGTTTTCCCACAATTCGAACCATTTGAAAGGAGTGGTTTTTAACTCTTTCATTTTTTCGAGTTTTCATGTTGAGTTTACTAATTGAAGAAATTCAGCGACGAAGTGACTATGTGTACTTAGACAAATCGTACAATCTTTGGCAAGCTAAGGAGGGACAAATTTCGTAAATAGAAATTAATTCAGGCAGTATTTTTTTCATGAAATTGCTTCGAATTTACTATGTTTTACTCGTAATGTAAATCTTATTAAACAGTTGATTTTACCATCATTTTATATATAGTTTTTATGTAAGCCCTTAATATATGCCTTGGATGTATGCCTTGTATATATAGCTCTATATATACTTTTATTGAGTTATTGAGTTTTTTGAGTTGAGCAACACATTGTTACAGTTACTACTCAACTCCATATATGTACGCATTTATGACTTTGGCGCAAACTGTAAGTGTATGGATGACAACGGCGATGTCAATTCATCGTTTTATTGGAGTATGTATTCCATTCAAGGCAAATCAAATCCTCACTGAGAGAAATGTGAAGCTGCTAATTGTATGCGTGATCGTCGCTTCGGTACTCTTTAACTCAACACGTTTCTTTGAGGTAATACCTAATCTACTTTTATACTATCTTTCTCATCATGTAAAGGTTTATTCACGTCTTTCGTTTAGCAAATGAATCTTTTATTGCTTTTCAACGAGGAGTAGAATGAAATAATGAAGGTGATGTTTCCTATTCGTAGAATTTCAAACTGAATTGATCTGAACACCGATAATTTACCATTATCATTTTATTTCATCTTGAAACCGCTCACTAACAGTAATAACATTCTATGATTTCACGATTGTCCGTTATATATATTTTTAATCTGTCGTTCATTATACCGCTGCGTGGAAATCTAATATAAGGGGCTTTTATATAGGACGGCTCTGCACAGTTGTTATTAAAAGTTTATGTTTGCTGAATGATACCTGAGGAAATTCTTTTACAACCGGATATTCACATATATTTTCGAACTAAACTTCAATAACTGCGTTGTTTTTTCTTGTCTCTTTGTCGTATGAAGTCTTTGAGCAATCCTGGTTCACTCATAAATGCAAATTTAGAAAGAAAGCATAAAGAAAACTAATTTTATTGATGGGTCTTCAGTAGTGTCATTTTCAGGTATACATAGCAGATGTATGTTATATGCCACTAATAAAAGCCGAATTACCTGTGTTACTTCCAACCGAATTACGTACGAATACCTTGTATAGGAAGATATTCTATGAGTGGGCCTATACGTTAATTATGTTCGCTATACCATTTACGATCCTCATTGTGGTCAACACTCTTGTCATTATCGCCGTACATAGGTTTTCCTTTAAATCATATTGGTGAACGTTTAATCTATTCGATCATTTCAACTCTTATCTATACTCAGATATAGTTCGATGTATTGCTTCATACAAGTGCTCATCATTTGTAAGGTTGTTTATTAAGCAAATAACTTTCTACTTTATCGAGCGGTTTTGCCGTTGTTTTAGGGCTTTGATATCCCACTTATATTTTGAAAAAACCTAAGCAAAATGTCTTATTCAGGTGTTTATCGCAACAACAGATGGATTTGAGTCTTTTTTATTCGAAAAGATTTGTAAAGTTTGCCTGTAATATTTATCGAGTGCACTCTACTCAAGCATTATTTTGCAAATTCCTTATTTCAAATCTTACGTCAGTAACTTTATGCATATTTTATCTTTAAAAAATCTATCATAAAATATCAGCTGTCAGTTGATAGCATTGTTTATCGAGGATCTAAACGATGGACTTAAATAGGGGCATTTTAGGTCTCGGAAAGTGCATGCGAAATTGAACGTTTGTGATGATGGTTTAAGGAAGCAAGAACTTGCTAAAGAAATTGCCACCTCGGTGATGCTTGTTGCTGTTGTACTCGCTTTCCTACTCTGCAATACGCTCGTAAGTTTGCACTTATTCTCAAATCTATTTCATGCTTTTAAGCTTAAAAGATTATCACATATCGATTCGTGTAATGCTTCTAATATGTAAGCATACTACTTAAGGCAAGGCTTTCCTACCTCTTGAAATAATTGAAAACTCAGCGCAAATTTACATGTTGTGTCGGATTGTCTGTTCGAAAGTTTAGTTCGAACTGTTTGTCGAATTGCTAAGACTAGAGTTGAAATTTTTGGCGGTAACAATTCGTAAAACTTTATGCAGTACCTTCAGCTTGATCTATCAATATCGAAAAGCGTTGAGCGTACTTAGAATTAACAAGAAATTTGCATATGCAAAGGAATTCTACATTGGCTAAGTGAATTTTTAGACCATCTACATTGCATAACCTTGCATGTGCGATAAACTCACCTGACATATTAATCCTTTGCAATGTAGGTCTTTTATTTGTTGATTAGCTGATTATTAGTTGATTAGCTGGTAATGGGATCGATGGTGTGATGGATGAGATCACTGGGATGCACGTCTTGTTGGTCTCATAATGTGCTTTCTTACTTCTCAACTTATTCCAGCGATGCTGTTAGTTGCCACTTCCGCAGCAAGAAATCTGCTTTATGGTTGCATTTTATTCCTTAGGCGTTCTCTCTACAGTAGTCGTAGTGCTGCATGTAATACGGTAAAGAAAGCAATTTACAGGCTTTCGTGGTGAACATTTTGGAGAAACTTGATAAGAGTGAGTTATACGGTGCTACAGTGCCCTGGTCGAATATGCTCGTCATGACGAATGCCTCTATAAATATTTGCATCTATTGTATGTTCAGTGATAAATATCGACAATTATTCTCCTTGTATATAAGGAGTTGTTTATGTTGTCTGAAAGGCAACAAAGATGACTCGTTTCAAGTGATCCTATCAAGTTATTAAGTTATTGACCGGTCGGCTGTCAAGACAATATCCCTAATGAATTGTAAAATATCGCTTGCCTATTATTGTATATCCCAGGGTCATCACTGAGTGCTTTCATTAACCGAATGCCATCATTTCTACTGTATTCGAATGTGATGTATCGCTATTGCTGCTTCCGTATACTTAAGTTTTTTAGTAACTTTTTTTTATTATTTTGCCTAAAATGTCCTAATATATTCAGGGAGGTCTGAAGTTTTGTTTCGAATATTTCGTTGAGGTAGAGATGTCATATTCATTTCTTTATCAATTACCGTTTTTTTTTTTTTTTTTGAAAACGGCGTCAGGTACGGTGAGTGTGGTGTCAAATCTTAGTTGAGTTAATTTTGAACTATTTCATTGCTTGATCATTTAAGTGAGGTATCTAATTTATTCTGCAGTCTACTCTAAAAGAATGTTCTAAAACTTGAGGTTGAACGGGATTCGCATAGCGAAAAGGTGATTTGCAAGAGGATAAACTCTTTGAGAACAGCAGTTATCAATGGACTATTGCAATGCATGTATTTTGATGCTTAAGAGTTTTAGGTGGCTCCGTTAAAGAACCAATAAACCCTTTTTTATCAGCTCATCTGTTATTTATTTCACCTGTGATCTCTATTTGAACCCCATTGCCATAATGTAAAACTTTTTATATCGAAAAAAGTAGGGAAAGAGTGACATAGCTAAGAGCTGGGACCAATGAAGCTTTACAAATATCGAAATAGCGTCACGCACTGCGAGCTGTCTTTGTTTTTGTTTTATATATATATATAAATATTTTGTGTTGCTATCAACTTAATATTTTGCTAGCAATTCTGTATTATATGTCGCAAATAGTATTTTACACTGATGAGACAGGGTTTCTCATATTCGTACATTTCGGCTAGAAATTGAATATTATAAGCTAGAATCATTGTTGATAATGGTTGATAAAGGCGAAAAGGATTGCTGTGCCGTAAATCGGTTTGGCAGATTTTTATTTTAAGCAGCCAGGCACTGCTTGTTACAAATTACTCGAAGTTACTTGTAATATTCACTAATTATTTAATGCAGAGAATAGTGATGTATTTTTTTAGGCCACTGTATCTCTTTCGAGAGAAAACGAATGAATTTTTTAAGTATACAATATGTATCAAATATGTCTAATATTATTATTTCTGAAAAAAAATTCAATAGTTATCGGGTTATTTTTCTCTTTTATTGAGTACATTTATAAACCTCACCGCATATTATTTGATATAAACGTTTGTTGAATTGTCCAATATGAATTAGCAGTTGCAATGAGTGTTCCCATTTATTGGCTTTGCGTGGATATTTCAAAAGAAAAGAAATGAAAATTTGAAAAACGGCATTATTTTTGTATTTTTTTCAATCTTTTCTTCGAAATATGGATGTGACGTTGGGTGCTGTCATTGTGTTTTTTTTTTTCAATCGTTCAATGCTTCATTCTCTAAGATTTGCCGATTTCTCATAATTTCTCATAATGGTGATAATTGTCATGGTAATAATATTTGTTAAAGAGGATAGACAAAAAAACAAGTTCCCCAGTGGTCGATGATATATGATTGATCGAGTAAGTTGAGAGTGGATATTTCATCTTGACTACTGTTTAACAATTTAAAACTCGATGCAAAAGTTCCCGATGAAATGCATTCTCACATTTCAATAAACAATCCGTATTTCTATCGAACTCAACAATTTCGTTTGCTGTTTGCATCTCTCAATTTATATTACCTACCTGTTGATGAGTTTTGCATCACTTCATTAGAGAATTTTTTGACAGAGAATGTGCGAATACGCGACGGTCATAGAGGAATTCTTATGCAAGCTCATTTATGGCTGAATTATAGATGAACCGTCGGGTAATCTCTCTAGAATAAAATGTAGGTACCGCAAATACGTACAACTTTCTCGATATATATAAGCAGATTTAAAATATGTCGAACAGAAGCGATGGAATACAGAGCATCGTGCAAAATCTAGATGAAAAAAAAACGCTATCCGATTCGCTAACAAAATTAGTTTTCGCTATTTTCGACAATGGGATATATCGATGACGAGAACATTTGAGCAGGAATCTGGCATTGCTGGATTATGCATTGCTTTTCCAACTCAACTGACGATCAAAGAGTTGATTATAGAGAACATCATGTGGCACATTGTTCGCTCTTTTTTTCTAGCTCAAAAGACCAAAAACGACGACAAGCTATGGAAATTTAATTTTTTGAAACTTTATGAAGTTTTCGCACGTTTTACCTCTTCCTAGCTAATGGTTTGGAGCTTTCCAGAAGTCCATATATCATCAAGTTCATTAAGAAATATAAAATTACTGAGAAAATGGAAAAAATCCTCCAGAAGAGCTAAGGATTTTGTGAAATGCGAAATTTGGGCGAATCTTCGTGTGACTGAGTAAATTTTTTTTCTAACATTTTAAATTCTTAAAAATAATAATCTCCTAGATTTGGTGAAGAGTTAGCGGGCATCTAGGGGATGTTCATACATCGTTGCGAATATGTAGAATTGATAAAAAGCGGTTACCATCTACGGAATAGGAGAAGAAACAAGCCTTCACCCATGCTAATTATAACAGCATCCAAGAGTTCACATATTGGACTAAAAATTGATGACACGTTATTTGTTGGATGAAGTGCTGTTGGTTTCTTCGTCCTGAGGAATATCAAAAAGAGATGACGTTCGCCAAAGATATAATGCAATACATCTCTTTAATTTTCGAAAGAATTACTGGATAGAAATCAACTTGAGTTCGGGCATCATACACCGCAAGTTCTACATCATATTCAGTCATATTCGATTTTATAGATCGTCATTTGAAACCTACAATGTAAGAAGGACAGAAGCAGTAGAGTGGAAAGGTCTTCGATGTTAACGAAAATGAATCGACATTGCTATGCATCTGATCGATACAGAATGAAATTTTCAGAAGTGCACATGTGGGAAGTATACTATGTTGTTGCCGGTTGCTGCGATCAGCATGGCTCAGTGAAGTGAAGCAAAAAAATGTTCGGGAGGAAGCTTTAAGCGGATGTTCAAGGATAAAGCTGGATAAGTAGCGCAAATATGTGCGCAGAGATTTTATTAATGAGAACGAAAGGAATGATGTAAGATGATTGGTGCGTTGATGGAATTGGTCCGTCATGTCGCTATTGCACGAGGAGCATGGAAATCGACGAGGAGCACGTCGAACTTCGCGTTCCACGTCATCACCTTACTTCCATCGCTAGCACCCTTCTTGTAAGACTTATTTAACTGTGATATTTTAATATTGTTTAAGTAGAGTTTCGGTATCTGGGAAGCGTTAAGGTAGAACCTTGTTATTTGACTTTGCTACTTGAATATTATTTAAATAGAACATACCACTCCCACCTTTCTCCTGAAAATTTTGTTTAAAATAAGTAGTGAAGAGAATAATGGAGGAAAATAAAGTACCGCTATGTAATGAATATTTTATGGGTGAAATCATTATTGATCTCTACTAAACAGAGAGATTCGTAAGTTCGAAATAAAAATATAAAATAATGTAATATATGACTCTCTCGGCATGATTCGTTGGTCGCCCTCAGGTGTCAGTCAATAAAAATCATTCTAGTAATGGGGCGTCAGACAACGGTGAATACATTATTCATTAGGTCTAGGTGAACTCGCCAATGTCCCAATTCTATAATGCTATCGGAATGGGAGTGGTGTGGATCCTACATACATAAGTCAGCGGCTCAGTTGCTAATATTTTAGAATCTTGAACAAATTTATCGAAAAATTTTCCGACAAATAAACAGCATTTTTGGAATTTATTTTATAGATAAAGCCAATTAGCCAAAACACTATCAAGGCAACTGAAAGCATTAGTGACTTTGTATGATGCGATTTTTTTAGCCTATAAAAATTCCTCCTATGTTAATTGGTAGCGAAATTGCCATTACAATTTTTTCTGGGATTCTATAATTTTCATCCCTAGTTCCGTCTATCAAGCTTCGATGAATATATGATGATTGTCAACTTTCATGAACGTACAATGTAGCTGATAAATTTATAGTTCTGCATGAGGTACCCAATATAAAACCTTCAAAAATCAATCAAAGAGCTTCATTTGTAAGAACTCTATCTCTTGAGAGCTGAACTCAAGAATCATTTTGGTTTCGCTCTTCTGCTACGAATAATTTTCTTGAACCATGATTGCTTCAGAAAGCTGTTGCACTTATCTAAGCACTAATTTAACCAATGGCGTCATTTGAACTGAAATTACCTGAGAAAGAACTTTAAAAAATCAATAAATCCAAAAAATCAATAAATCCTTTTTTCCCTCCCTATATAGCTTTCTATTTAAAACTTTTTGTTATTCACCAAGTAATTGAAAGTAGTACTTGAAGTGAAATGATACGTAATGAAAACTTCAGCTATAAGCAATGCGTATTTAGCAGGTAACTCGTTGCTGGCTAACGGTTCGTTATGAAGACGGTGATAGAGAATCTCGAATCGAACATAGCGATGAGATGCGACGTCGATTCCGTTCATTCGTCAATCAACAATCACTCTCGACGAGTGACGAACAACGGTTAGCTAAACTTACTTTTATGTTTCGCAGTACTGCAATATCCGATTAAATAGTTGTTGTTGAGTGATCAGTTTTGATGAGAGGTTTTCCACGACTAGCATTCATAGCAATGGCTTTCAGATTTCCGATTTGCTTAAATTTTCACTTCCGGTTGGTATGAGCCACTCTTCCGGCCGGTCTAGGTTTGCAACTTTGCTCAACAAGTTTGTGATGGATGGATATAAACCTTCTTTTAGGGCTTTTAAATGCGACGTTTAAGAGAGTTTAGCAATCTAGGAACAATAGGTTTATAAATTGGAGCTAAAGCGCTCCAATTTTATGATAATTTTTTTCCCCTGTGAGATACTGTTTAGGCAAAAGGAAGAAAGCAGTAAGGAAGGACTTCGTTTTCAGAGATTTGTTTGGCTTCCTTTGAGAATATTGCTAGTAATGTCAATAAATTGTCTTTCATCAGGCAAAATTTTGAAGCGATCAGGTAAGAAGAAATTGTTAAACGACTCTAATCTCATTCAGAGCACCATCTAAGGTGGTATTCGATCCGCGTGGCATTGTCTTTCATATTTGGACAGCAGTGGTAACATGTGCTTGCCTATGTAACTTCTTTACAATAACGGTGCCTGTTTTCGAGGAAGTTCGCTCATATTTCTACAAGCAATGGATCGCACTTAATCTTTTATGTGACGCAGTCTTTCTCATCGATATGCTCGTCCAAACAAGAATAAGTTGGAAAATATTTGTTCAACTTATTTTCGCAAGAGTTCTCCACGCTCACTCTAACATTTTTCTCTTTAGGCTGTTCCTTTCTCTTGTGTTTTTTTTTCAGTTTTCACTTGGTGATTGCTCTATCTCTTTCCCATACGTCGACATATTGGGTAGGCTCAGCTCATCTAAGAGTAACTGTGTTGCTTATCTGTGTATGTATGTTTTTCCAATAATCTATATACATATTTTTCCACCAGTTCAAAAGTATTTCTCACGTTCATCCTATCTTCTTTAGACGATAAAAAATGAAAAAAAAGGTAAAAAATGCTTCATCTTTAATTCCTTTCCTCTTTCATCTACCTCATTTGATATGCGAGATAAAAGAAGATAGAACGAAAGAAAGGCGAAAGTAGTACGCAAACGTTTCAATTTAAGAGGATTGCCTGGATTGAGTGCATATCTCCTCGGATGATATAGCAGCGAATTTTAGGTTTTTTCGAAGATGGTGTTAAAATCGAAGATAGTTCGAGGATTCTTTATCATTATTTATTCAGGTAAGCGACCCACATGCTATAATAATTATTGTTCTTCTTTATTCTCTTCAACTGAACAATTTCTTTTAATTTACTCTATATTACCTGCGGTTATCTACCTTTCATTTGCTTCGCATTATCTGAGGTTATCTTGCAGCAAACGCTTTATGCTCGACATATTATCATTAATACCGTTTGATCTTTTGCTTTTCGTGAGAAATGATTTATCACTATTAAGGTAAGTAAATATCTATTATTTTGAATACGCATGTGATAACAGACATTAAATTCGGCATCTTTCTTCGTATCTCAATATATCTTTGCCATCCACGAAGTGTATTTTGCTTATACATTTATTCAGCGATATTAAATCTAGATGATAACGCCTCTTTACCTAGCTTATTGTTCTGTTTCATAAAATAGGATTCATTGCATCCTAAATCCTATAGTAAATAGAAGTTTAGGGCACAATAAATGCAGCTTTATGACTCATAACAACTCCTAAGTAAAGGGAAGTGAAAGATTCTACTCAAAGAGAAGATAATTTCCCACTTAAATTTCTTACGGGAAATGCGGCCATAACAACAGTGATTTTACAGGATGCTAACGTTGTAAGCAGTAACTGAATGCCGATAAATCATTTGAAATTTAGCGATATCGCTCAATAAATATGCAAAATTTAAACTAGCTATAGGCAAATAATTGTTCTCATGTGTCAAATGAAAGGCAATAGGAAATATCTAGTAAGCCTACTCTTACTCTAGTCTCTTCATACCACAATCAGAAATCTGATGTCCTTGGGAGGTTTATATGCTTAAAAAATCGGTATAACGCCGCTAGAAGGCATTTAAACAACTATATAAAACGAGTGGGAGAGCGTAAGCATCCTTTTCTTATCTGCATTAGCTATCTTGAAGTTTGGTTCTTATCGCCAAAAATTGGTATTAAAGGAAGTTGACGTTGAAGGTTAAATCGAGTGGCGAAATGCTATCGAATCGGCGATTTCCTCTCGGTGGCAGAGGTAGCGACCAAATTCCCAACACTATTAGTCGTTGGACAGCTTATGCTTGCGTGTTTATTTATTTTTCATTGGAATGCATGTGCTTATTATCTTATGAGCACATTCTACACTATAACACGTCAGTGAATGTGCTTCGTTTTCATGATCAAAATATCACTGTGAATAAGAACTAGGAGTTGATTGGTATTAGATGTATACAGAACTTCATAAGGAGTCGGAAATTTGTTCAAAAATATTGGGAAATTTTCAAGCAGATGAGATTATGTATTTGTATATCGACATATTCTGCAATAATAAAATTCCTTAGTTTTGTTGTATTTATAGGAGAGAGTTAGGTTTAGAGACAGAAAAACCTAAGTGGTTTAAAAGTAAAAGATTTCTAGGTTAATCTACGTTTTGTTCGAGCACCATAAAAGTATTAGTAGTAAGGTCGCAACTAAATAATGGCGTATCGATAACGTTTGAAGTCATGTAATTTTTGGTTTTATATTTAAAGCTGCCGATGATACGGGCGATTGGGCGTTCACTTATGACAAGATCAGTGATCCCGAAGTACCACGATGCGGTTGGTATCATGAGGGGTCGGGTTGCGGATTCAACGAAAGTGGCAGAGATGTTTCGCGTCGTGAAGAGTACATCGACGAGATGAGTCAATATTGGGCAAACAGGTGAACAAATAAATGCCTCAAGTAATCAGACGAATAAGTAAATTACTCCCAGTATTAGTGATTCTTTCGGCAAAGTATACATAAGCATCGATTAGTAAGACAAATATTTTGTATATTTTTATAAGAACTTTTACTTTATACGCTAACGAAGTTTTCAGATCAATACAGCTTCACTTCTCGAATTTCACAAAGAAATACGCGTTATGTATGTATTGGTCAGCACTTACAATAACAACACTCGGAGAACAGGTTCATTACGTCGCTTGTTTCGCTCCTACTTTTGCCAATTCACTTGGACTATGCTGGGTGAAGAAGGAGGAGGAAGCATATGAATATATCAAGTTTTTTTGCCTTCCGGAACTAGAAACCTCGGTTGCCATGCTGTTCATTCTGTTGATGATTTCAAATTGTAAATATATAGCTGCTTAGTAAATAAACAGCCAGCTGCTTATGAGGTGCTTAGAGATATTCAAAAGTGCTGAAAAATGTCCTCTGAGCGTTAACTGAGGCGTGTGCTTCCGGATGCGCTATGAGCTCCGTAAAAATCCTGATTTTTTGTACAATAAGTCTCTATTTTGAAGAATCGTGCCCAAGATTTTCGCTTGTTGCAAAAACGGTCGAAATGTTACGAAGCTTGTCGAAGTTATGGCAACTTGACATTGATCCTAAGAGCGTTTCGGTTTCACTCGTAAGGCGCTCTGTAGGACCTACGTTGGCCCTTATTAAACCGATTATGTTATCAGGCTAAAAATCTGCAACTCTGAATTACTAAATTATCGTAGGTTTAAATCTTACTCTATCCTTTTTTTTCAAAACAACCCAAATTTTTCCTAATATCTTGCTGTTCACAGCCTTCGAAAGAGTTGCCGAAAATGTGAACCTCATGGACGAGAGTTTAAGTTAGCCAGGAAAAAATTATACCACAAACAGTATTTTGAATAGTTTCATTACCGTGCTGTACGCATGTGGAATATTCTCCAGAAAAACAGCGAAGAAACAAATACTGTTGACTGTAAGGCGCTTAAGTCATACCGATCACCACTCTATTCCAGATCTCATGTTTTCAATATTACCATACATTTCACGTTAGGCGTTTCTTTCTTCTGTTTTTCATCTTTATTCCACTGAATGTTTTACCGGACCTACACTTCTGTCATTTTCTTCAGCTTTTTTTATTTCCTCCTTTGCTTCTGACATATGCTTATATGTATGTTTTCTCCCTAAACGGATGCTGAATAAAGAAGTAAATAAATAAATAAATAAATAAACTAATAAACGATCTATAAATAACATCTGAAGGCGGATGCATCCATCGTTTTTACCAACTATTGTAGCGAGATTAAGTGGCGATGGATGCATTAATGCATGGATTGTTAGAACCAAAGGGCTATTTTTACGTGCATAACGTGAGCATATTTATGAAGATAGTAGATGGTTACTTCCAGTGATCATTTTTTAGCCGGAACCAGACGAATCAACGCAAAATGTTATGGAAATATTCGATACAATTGCCGGTACATTATTTTTCGCTGTCATTATGGGAATGGTCGGCGATTTGATCACAAACGCTAATGCCACTAAACAGGATCTCCGTACGAATCTTGACGGAGCTAAATCCTATATGAAAAATAGGTGCATTTTACCTATTCAGCTTCTAAAGCAAATTTCATGCCCTGCAAGGAATCGTCTGCTCCTTTTAGCAATGTTTTTTTATGTGTCGGGCATGCAAATTTCAATCAGAGGGCTGTAGTTTGAGCTGGTCGAGAATATACGTTTGAAGGAAAGAATCCAAAAATTATGCTGCTTGATTCCACTGAAATCCCGAATGGAATTTACCATATCAAGGATTCATGTGAGTAAGCGTGCCGATATTTCAACATTTCCTGGCCAAAAACGAAGCTTTAATTGAAGCTACCTTTTCTATCTCAACGATACTCCCTCTTCTTTTCCGATCACTCCCAAGCACTCCTACTTTTCTTCAGTTAATTGCAAAGACGAGAAGGTATACAGTTAATTACTGCTGAATTTTCTTCAGAGGAGTTGATAATGAATTGCAAAGACGAGTAGTCGACTGGTTCGATTATATGCTTTCAAGAAAGGTCGTCGTAAACGAGAAGGTACATTTCGTACACTTTTCAAAAATGACGTAAAGCCCAACTCACGTGAATCCTGTCCTCAGGGCGTCGCAACAGATCAGTGGATCAACAACCTTGATCATTTCTGTCAATGATCTTCTTATTTGATTGGAAATATTTCCTGTTACATTAGTTTCAGCGTAATCTACAGTGATGATTTATGCATTTGATAAATATTTTATCCCCTGCCATAGTTTAGAACATTTTAACTTTTTTTACGTGAATACTACACAAATTATCTAAATCAGTCACCGCAAACAACGATGTAGCAGATGATGGACTAAAATTAAAAGAAAGGTCAAATTAGCACAACTTTTGCATCGTATAGGTAGGCTGCTATGACGCCTAGAAGCAGTATAATGGTGATATAGGTGATTGAGTACCATGAGAACTCGATTCTAATTTAGGTTAGGCCTCCGAATTGCTGGTCAAAGAACAAAGAGGACAAGTCTGCATAGGGCGAACCTGCTAATCGCTGCTTTGCCCTAAGAAACAGCTTAAGTACATCATGATAGAAACACAATATTAAAAGTAGACAGAGAAGTTTTTCACAACTTTTTTCTCAGGGGATTATCTGTTCCCTTTCATATAAAATCTCCGATGAAATCTCATCAATTTCTTTTCGCTCTAAATTCGTTTTGTCTCCCTTTCGCCTCCCATGCGATTCTAAAGGATGGGAAACGTAAATTAGCAAGTTGAAGTGCAAATTGCGGCGATACTGGCAAAAAAAACGATTCGAATCTTTACTTCCTTGAGTGTTTTATTTGGAGAAGGAATATAGAAGAGGTGTTAACTTTGCAACTCTAGTTTCTTAAGATCTTCGATGAAAATAAGGGAACTAATAAAAAATAACATCATTAGTATGGAGGAAAAGATGAAGCGGAAAATACAGGAAGCATCAAGGATTCCAACGAACCTCATCTTGCTATCCGGGCAAATGTGCTTATCCGTCACGTTACTATCCCAAGTCGCAGAACATTCCGTCGAACCTTTTCGTAGCTGCATGCGGAAAGCTTTAAACCCTTCTAGCGCCTCAAACACGAACATAAGGGACAGAGGAGAGAGAGGGAGAGAGAGAATGAAAGAGAAAGAGAAAGAGGAGATTTATTCATATCAAATGCACTAGTGATGTCAGTCATAGACTTGTACCTTCTTTTTCATCTCTCTTTTCATACCCACTTAGGATTGCTGAACATTGCTGTTGGAATAGAATAGTACAGGATGGATAAAGACGACTTTTGCAGCATTTAAACGACAATGCTTCAATACCAACTCGATTGAACGGTCAAATTGCAATTAGTATTCATGTGAACGCAATCACCAAGATGCGTCTATTTCAGGTAAATTAACTCATTTCTCGGTGAATTGTTCATTTTTTCTCCCTCGTTCTCCAGTATATCAGCCTCGTTGAAATTAACTTTTTTTTTCATACTTTAGGTTTTTTCGCTTGCATTTTTAAAGTTTTTATGAAAAATTCAAATTTCAAGGAGAAACTTCAGCATCATTTCATCTTAGCTCACTATTTTGCATGCCTGATGTATAAGAACTACTCAAGCAGTGGATGTTCTTCACAAACGGATATCAACTCCGAATATCTACTCTCTAACAAAATGAGATGAATATTGTAAATGAATGCTGTTAAAGGATTGTGAAGATCAATTTCTAAGCGAAGTGATAATGCGACTCAAACTACGAATGTTTTCACCGGGTGATTTCGTCTGTCAGAAAGGAGAACGTTGCAAAGTAGGCTTGTGTAAATCACTTACTTCCGCAATGTTATTATTTTATTTTATAGAATTTCTTTAAAAAATGCTTTGAATGCTTTTATTTCATACAGCTTTTTTAATGGTAAGCTTGATAACATAGTAGGAAATGATAAGCTTGATAATATAATAGGGAAAACTTGTTTCACAAGCTTGATAATGTTATAGCAGAGAAACCTTGTTTCATCTTTCTCTTACAACAACCCTATTCCTACCCTTTCTTTTTTGAGTGATTTATTGCCTCGTCCAACCTTTCGTCGAAGGATATGAATTTTTAGAATATAACGTTTTCAAGACAAGTCGCATAGCACTTTTCTTTTGCGGTGATTATAAACCAAACAGTGCAAAAATATGCATCCCACTATTATTTGGAAGCTTATATTGATTGCTTGCTTGATTGTTATCAGCATCAACGACGCATTTTTTGGACGGAACTGGTTGAAATCCGGTTAATTTTAAAACCCCAAAATCCGAATTGCCTATTTTGGGTTTTTTATCGATAAAATCTGATTCGATATCGTAATTTTTTGCAGAACTCATGCTTTATTTCATTCTCAACTCATGGTTTATTAATTCTGTTTTGTCAAATTATTTAATCATTTGTATTCATAAAAATACAAGCCCGAATAGATAAGATAGCTTTTGCAGAAAATGTGGCCCGCATTTTATTATATTACAGTGGTGGCTTATAATGAAATAGTTTTTTAGGAGTTATTTATTGTGAAACGTGGTACTCTGCTGGTTGAAACCGAAAATGGCTTCTCCCTTTTCACAGTCGATAAAGGTTAGGCGAAACTTTTGGTCATGGTCATACAGTGATAAATGTTTCTGGAATATTTATCACATTTCTGGCATCCGTTTTAATTGTCCAAAGTCGGAATTTTATAGGATATTTCTAAATTTCCTAAATTTTCTGAAGTGATGACGCAACGTTTAGAGTGTGCTTATGGAGAATTGGAGCTTGTCGGAAAGTATGTCTGCAGACAGGAATTTTCGGTAAGGTCGATCGGATATTCGGAAGTATTTGTTTTGACAAGAGAAGATCTATGGCAGATATTCGAAGATTTCCCAAAAGAACGAGCTCGTTTATGTGCAAGGGGTATGTTTCCTCATGTCGTTTGACGCCCAAAAGTATTTTAAAGATTTGTATTCTTTGCCGATGTAAATTTGTAATGATAAATAACTACGATACATGCTGAGGGCATCCGGCTGAATAGCAGCAAATGTTGCGGTGCATTAACAAAACGATTAGGCTTCCTTTACTGTTCAGGACGTTCCTATCGTCCTCGCTGCATATTATCAATTATTGTTGATTATCGTGTTAAATTATTATTGGTCTTTATTATTAATTCTTATTTATTATTATTATTATTTTTATTAATTATTATTAATTATTATTATCAATCGTTATTAATCGCTACCATTAATTATTGTTGTTAATCATTGTTATTAATTATTGTTTATTATTATCATTAATTATTATTAATCATTACTATTAATTGTTGATAATTATTATTATTGATTATTATTACTATTTGTTATCAGCTGTTGGTATGAATTATTATTGATATCTATCATTAGATATTTTTATTAATTATCATTATTTAATATCAGTTTTTATTAATAATTATTATTAATTGTTATCAGCTATTACTATTAATTATTGTTGATTATTGTTAATTATTATCACTAATTACTATTAATCAAATTATTGACAATTGTTAACTGAATTATTAGTTGTTATTAATTATTATTATTAATTATTACTAATTATTGTTAATTACTATTATTAATTATTATTGATTGCTGTCATTAATTGTCGCTACTTACTACTACTAATTATTACTAATTATTATCACTAGTTACTATTTATTATTATTGTTGATTACTTTTAATTATTATTGTTAGTTATTATCAACAATTTTTGGTCAGCCGGATGGAAACGCTTCTAAAAATAAACTGGGGAGACCTTTCGACTTCATGTTTCTAGGTGGTAACTAAGCAGCTGTTGCTGATTGGTTAAGGAAGTATACACAGGTATATTTTAGCTTGATCGCAGTAGGTTTTTGCCAACCATGTGTCATGTGCTGTTACCTAATCATGAAACTGCATGAGAATAACACCAAGAAGGGACAGTCGATATGAAGGATTAACGTTTGCTTCTTATAGCGTCTAAACAGAGGACGTCGATATTCCTGTTTCTACGCTTCTACTGGTTCAGAGCTAGAACGTGCAAGAGATAAGAACATTGTCGAGCATCCTCAGCTAGTTGTTGGTTTCGGTTGAACTTTTAGCATGAGCAGATATTGAAGGGATATGGTTATGTACTGTGAATATATGCGCTTTGTTTGTCTGTTTTTTTTTGGAGGGGAGGGGGGGGGGGAAGAGAGAGAATGTAGTTATGATGCTTCATAAGATTCACTGGTGCGGACGCAATATGTGCACTTTTCAGCGAAGGATCCCTCAAATGAAACGAACCAGGCGGACAGCTTGAGCGCTTTCGACGAAATACGAGCATCGAGCTTGGAGGAAAAACTTAATCAAACTTTAGAAGGGATCGGGAAACTTGAACAAGTCATTAGCGAAAACTTTGAGAACTATAGGGTTTGACTTGATTTATTGGAGCCATCGCTAAGTTCAGTGAATTTACTATGTTACAGAAGTTCGCTGGTTATTTTGGGCTTCGGCTAATGTTTTCAGCCGAGGGATTTGATGGTGGGGTCCTATAAATTTGGTGTGGGTCGGTGTGATGTAAGTGTGCGAAAAATGTGTATATATGCCATTATTCATACTTAATAGCTTCGGCAGTTGACAAATCTCAATGAATGGAGTTGCACAGGTGTAAACAGTATCAGATTGGAGTATGAGGCGGGCTCAGTCCAATGAGTGTTTTTTTAGAATCATTTTTTTACGGTTTCTTCGCTTTATAATCAATTTATGTGAAATTTCTGTACATACGTTTTGTCAGGAAGCTTTTTCTCGACAACCACTAAGCCTATAGAGTTCTGGTTTGCTTCTTTCAAAACAACTTTGGAAGCTCTATCAAATGATATATAACATGATTCATTTGGGGACAAAAGTTGAAAGCTGATTCGACCAGCTAGAATTCCTGAAATCTCGATTTTTGCGATTTGGGGATTCTGGTTCTCGACCGCTATTTGGTGTAGGTGCAAACGGTCTTTTGATTCGTCATTAGCATGCCAAGATCTCTCGAACCTAAACGCCCAAGGACGAATATGAGCCGAGAAAAAAATCCAAAAAATCACGTTTTCCGGTCGTAGTACAGGGGAAATTTGAAAATATTTTTTCTCTCGATTTCGATGGTATTGGTATCAAACATAGATCTCGATGAGTTGAATGCGAATATATGCACATTCAATGCTTTCTTTATGTTTTCCTGGAAATATTTGATGGTAGACGTCTGTGCGCGAAAAGAGTTCGCAATTGAGAGAGAGGGGAACGCCAGCTTGAGAACGTCACTCGCACCGAGAGTTCATTGAGCAGGCGTCGAGGTAGCAAAGTGGTTACTGGAGTGATCTCGGAGTGGGAGTTCTGTGGTTCATTGACCGTCGTGGTTTCACTACTGGAATCTTTCGAAAATCATTCTTCCAAGATTTTCGTCCGGAAAGTGACTGCCTAGATCCTAGGTGTACTGAAGCGGGTTCAAAAGGAGTGGTTTGAGCCAGAAAATTCCGAGCACTGATTTTAGTCAGCAGTGGTTTGATCTACCAGTGATTTTTGATCTAACACGGTTTGATCTGGCACTGACTTTTGATCCACTATGATTTGATTTACCACTGATTTTTGATCTACCAGTAGTACTATCACAGATTATTATTCCCTCGTTACTGCAGCTTATTTAAAGACAGTCGACATAAGCTTCCCTTATTTGGTGACAACCGACATAAGCCTAAGGTGTCATCCTTAACTGCGAGACTTGTTTCATAAATACACTTATCCGCATTTAGTGCGCATTTAACGAGATCAAACAGCGACTGGCTCGACTGGAGTCACTCTATCACCTTCATCGGCGTGATATCCACAACGGTAGTTTGCGTCACAACCCAACCGATCCGTCACCTTCGCAATAAGTCAGTCAAAAATCTCCTTAAACTTGAGTTTTCTTCAAACTTGTTTTAATGTTGAACTGAGATAAATTAAACAGTTGTTCTATATGGGAGTGCATGAACATCAACCAGACAACGGATACCCACATCCTCACCCAGCTCTAAAAAATGTATAACATATGACTGGAAACAATATTAGTGAATTACAACCGCTGTGTTCACAAGGTTCATGCAGATTTGCAGTGTTCGCAAAGTTCCCGCATTTAAGCAGTGCTCGTAAACATCGCCCGGGTTCGCAGTGTTCGAAAAGTTCTTGCAGGTTCGCAGCACTAGCAAAGCTAGCGCAGGTTCGTGATGTTCACAAAGTTCGCTCGGTTTCGCATATTTCGCAAATTCGCGCAGGTTCGCAGTATTCGCCAATTCGCGCACGATCGGAGTAATAGCAATGTTCGCGCAGCCTCACAGTGTTTGCGGAATTTGCGGATTTTCGCAGTGTTCGAAGAGTTCGCGCAGGTTCGCGAAGTTCGTGCAGGTTTGCAGTACTAGTAAAGTTAGCGCATACTCACACTGTTCCCAAAGTTCGCGCAAGTTCGCAGTTTTCGCAGTTTGTGCAGGCTCGGAGTGTTGGCGCCTTCCCGCAGTGTTCGCAAGGTTTGTGAGGTACCCGCTGTTTGCAGGGTTTGCGCAGGTTCGTAGTGTTGCAAAGTTCGCGCAGGTTCGTTGTATTAGCAAAGTTCGCGCAACTTCGTAGCGTTCGCACTTTTTCGCAGTCTTCGCGGAGCTCGCGCACTTTCGCAGTATTCGCAAAGTTCGTGCAGGTTCGCGGTTTTCGCGAAGTTCGCGCAGGTTCGCAGTATTAGCGAAGCTCGTGCAGCTTCACAGTGTTCCCAAGCTCGCTAGTGTTCGCAGTATTACGAAAGTTCGCGTCGCTCCACAGTGTTCGCACCTTTTCGCAGCCTTCGCATAGTTCGAGGAAATTCGCGGTGTCCCGAAAGCTCGCGCAGGTTCACGGTATTTGCAAAGTTCGCGCAGGTTCTTAGTATTAGGAAGTTCCGTGCAGGTTCGCGCTGTTCACAAGGTTCGTCCAGGTTCGCAGTGTTCCCAAAGTTCGCGCAGGTTCGCGGCGTACGCGGGGTCTCCGTACGTTCGCACTGTTTGCAGGACTTGCTCAAGTTCGCAGAGTTGGAAATTTCGCGCAGGTTGGCAGCACTCGGGAAGCTCGTGCAGGCTTTCGCAGTGTTCGTGCCCCTCCTGCAAAGTTCATCCTGGTTCGCAGTATTCGTACCGGTTCGCAATGTTCGTACCCCTATCGCAAAGTTCATCCTGGTTCGCGTATTCGTACCGGTCCGCAATCTTTGTACCCCTACCGCAAAGTTCATCCTGGTTCGCAGTATTCGTACCGGTTCGCAATGTTCGTACCCCTATCGCAAAGTTCATCCTGGTTCGCAGTATTTGTACCGGTTCGCCGTGTTTGTACGCCTCTCGAAAAGTTCATAGTGGTTCGCAGTATTCATACTGGTTCGCTGAGTTTATACCCCTCTCGCAAAGTTCATACTGGTTCGCAGTATTCGTACCGGTTCGCAGTGTTCGTACCCCCCTTGCAAAATTGATGCTGGTTCGTAGTGCTCTTGCGCCTTCGGCAAAGTTCATGCTGGTTCACAGTGTTCGTATCAGTTTGCAGTGTTTTTACTTCTCTCGCAAATTTCATGCTGGATCGCAGCAATCGTATCTTTTTGCAGCGTTCGTACCCTCTCGCAAAACTCAGCTGGTTCGCAGTATGCGTGCTGGTTCGCAGTGTTCGTACCCCTCTCGCAAAGTTCATGCTGATTCGCGGTGTACGTACCCCTCTCGCAAAGTCCATGCTGGTTCGCAGTATTCGTACTGGTTGTACAGAGGAAGAGCAGGCGTAGTAGGAAAAAGGAGTGCCCTTCCGTTGCTCATCTTAGGGGTTACCGCAGTCCTGTTTAATTACTTGACGGATGTGGACCAGCCTACGGTCGCAAAGCTTGTGGCCAAATCCTTTAAATGCTAGCACTAAACGGCGTTTTTTATGCAACCGTAATAAGAAGACCACTAAAGTAAACGGCTAGAGAAGCAGCTGACTCACTGATTATTTGACGTGTCGCAGTGATTTGTTATATGAAAGACAAATTAGTCATTAGTTTGCCTTAAGTTGCTATATTACTCAAGAGATATGAGGTTTTATTATAGGTGCAGGTGTGATTAATCAAAATTCATTGAAAGATGGCGCTTTCGAAATGCCAATTATGCTACAGAAGCTGCTTTGTGAGGAGAGCGCTACTGCAAAGCGTACGATGCCAATAAAAGGTGCCGTTAGTGCTGACCAAATTGAGAAGCAATTCGTTCATGGCGATGCTAGTCAATTATTGCTCGATAGACTTGCGATCAACGACATAAGATTGGCGCCGAACTGCTCATCCGCAAGGTAGGCTGTACTATTTTCTATTGTTATGCATAAAGTCATGGGGGACCTCACTTCATGCGAGGGGAGACCTTATTTTGTTTGTTTTTGCGACAGTATCGTTGTATGTGGAAGTTGGAAGGATATTACATGGGATGTTCGCTAATGGTAAATGTTGTAATTTTGTAAATGAGTCGATTCTTGACGTATAAGAAAGCTTTAGTATCGTTTTCCACAAATTCATCATTTAAAGCTGTTTTAAAGGATCGTTTATCGTTCTGTACTGGTTGGACCGGACTTCTTTCGCTTCACGTGCATGGCATGGCCTTACTATCGAGCGTCACCCCAGCATGAAGTTTCCCCTGCTTTCCACCTTCCTCTCCTTACCTCCCGAGATTTCCTCAAAGTAATGCTGTGCCTGTTTTGTTCTCTCAGTTCGTAACAGTATATCTGATGCACAGCCTTCCCTCTGCATCACCTATGTGCTGTATGCACTCGGTATTTGCAAATAAACATACTGCAACCTTACACAGGTACTAAATGAAGCTAGGTGTTGCATGTGGTTACATTGAAGGTTTTCAAGCTTTGCTTATAGAGCTGTGATTAAGCGTCTGTTGGATTCACGGTAGTTTTTGTCCTGGATTGTTGATGAAAATATGTGGTCTTATTTTTGCAGTTTGGCTGCATTGTCGACGATAGCAGTTGGGGGGAGCGACTCAGGCACAATCCCCGATGAGACGGTCAGTGCTGAGATGTCGTTTTCTGGAAGTACCTTCAGTAATAAACCACCCGTGAGCGCTCTGCGTTTTTATCGTACCATTCCATTCACTGGTCGTTTTGTTAAAGCAGTTTTAAATCGACCCCCTTTATTTAGCTGCCTGTCGACTCCACTATCGACTTCACCTATTTAGATTTAGCTATTATACGTGTCATCTTAATTTTCTTTTATGAAAAGTTATTGAATTATTTCTTGTTTATTGATATCTTGTAATCTTTGATAACAAACAGTAAGCGAGAAATGAGGGGATATTCGATTCGATACGAGTGACTTCGTGTTGGATTGTCAATTCTGACAAACGTGGAGGTTTTATCCTTCCACCGTGAGATTCACTATCCTAAAGTTTCTATTTTAAAAACAACCCATCCCTTTTTGTTGAAGATTACAAAATGCAGCAGCAAAGAATGCCCTTTTGGTTTATAAACATCTTTTCTATGTGTTGCATATGTTGCAAGGTGTAAGGGTAGTATGTTAAGAAAAGTAGTCTAGTATGAGACGAACATGCGCCACGCTTGCCGAATATAGCAGTGGGGAAGGAGGGGCTATGGATATGCTCGAAACGATGCTAGGTAAACGAAGGTCGAGGTGTGATGAAGGTTACGTAGGGGAAAAAGGAATCGTCTTACCCAGATCATGCAAGAATGGTGTCTTATGCAGTTATTATTTATTATTATTATTATTATTATTTAACCAAGGAAACAGTAGACTGCAAAAAGTGAAAACCGGAATATTTCGAAGGTCGGTCCTCGCCTGTGATGTCTCATTTGGTTGGGCGTAGTGTGACCGCAGCGTCTTCATGATAGATACTGGCATCGTAAAACTACCGAGCAGGTCTCTACGTTGGAGAAGGATGGTCCATGTTTTCTTCCGTATTCTGATACAGGATCGATAGTGTAGTCAGAGAGCAACACTTGCAACAACAATAATGATCCATTACTTCGAATCGATGCTTTTGAGGACAGCATGGTTAAACGATCTTATCCAGTATTATGGGGGGTAAGGGGGGAGGGAATGGGGGATGATAGTGAGTGCCTAGTTGCGATCTTCACTGGTCTCACTGTCGCATCCTTGTCATTTCTAACAAAATTATGTCTAAAACGAACTTTCAGAGGAAAGCTGCAGAGTTGAAGCGATCATCTTCTGCGGACGATACGAATCCGGCGCCAGTGCCGCTTTCTAAGGAACAGATGCTACAGGCTCTCACTCATCTGCTCAGGGTACCGTTGACATGCATTTTTTTTGTGAAACATTCTTTGTACTTCTCAGTGAAATCTTTCATCAGGATAGCTTTCCGCTAAAAATATGCACACTCACGTGTCCTTATAGGTTATTTGCATTCACACTGAAACTCAGCCTTATATCGTGCATTCTTTTCTTCTACCTCATACTTTAATTGCACGTTTTCAGCCATAAAAAGGCTGAAACCGTTATCAAGAGCTGATCACTCACACTTCATTGATTAACAATTCGTTTCGTTTTCTAGGATGATATGTTCAAAAATACAGCATCCCGGTTTCGATCAACACAGTAGAAGGTTGACTTCACCGAAATGCAAAACATATTTCGTATTTGAAACTGGGCTTATTCATAGAGGGCTGTTGTAGTGGTGATGGTGGAGACAGGGAGAAGTCGACTATTATAGTGGTGATGACGGAGACAGGGACAAGGAAGAAGTCCGAAAAAAGGACTCACCCTCTTTATGCACAGTAAGTACTCGAGAGGAAACAGTGACACTCATAAACGTTTTTCAAAGTTGTTTGGTACCGTCACGTAACCATGACAAAGAAACCCGAAAGCGGAACGGAATTCCTTGCACCTAATGGAGGCAAAACTTACCGTTCGTATGCTCAGAAACGTTTTCTTCCTAACGATAAAGAACAAATTACTTGGCGAAAATAGTGGTTCCAACTTCAGCGTTAAAACCCATGATTTTTTATTTTTTGAACTTATCATGAGAATAGACCGGATGAGAATTTATGATAGATACGAGAGTGAATAGCAAGTAGGGTAGCCGGAGGGTCACTGAAAAAGGAAGAAGTTGACAGAGAAGTGCAGTAAAAGAGTTCCATTCTTCAGGCATACGTGGTTTTGAATAAGACCACTCAACCATTGCGTTTTGTATGGACTTCAAGTTTCGGTAGTCTCCGTACGAGGGTTAGAGGAGAGGTCGAAAGAAAGACAAAGATAGTTGAAAGCTTGCAACCCTCCTTTGGTTGCATATTATTGCGAGGTCACAACTTTCATTGGTTGATGCTTCATAAGTTAGGATGGGAAAGGCTCTCTTGGGTTCACTTCTGGCTACCTTTGAAAGGAGTTTACTTTACTGCTATGCTGCAAATGTTGAGGAAGGTAAATATTATAATAGCTTATGCTCTATGCAACTTTTTGACAATATTATTGTACGTAGCGGTTGTTAGGAAAATTGGCTGAAATGCGTTGTAACTGTCGGAGCTTACCCCTAAGCATCTCAAGCAGTATATGAGATTGAGTTACATGTTGTTTCCCCTATACAGCCGCCCTCACTTCAATCTCCGAGAGGTTTAGTTCATTCGCTTGGGGTGTTTGATGGTCTCTTTATGGGCCGAAATGTCCAGTGCACAGTCTTGTTGCCTAATACCATGTTGAGCTTAAAACAACTCTGCGGGTTGAGTGACATATTTATATCACTTCGATATGGGTTCATAGCCCAATTTATTTCACGACATCTTCAGATGTCATTGCTTAGAAGTTACGCTGACTTTTTTTAAGACGGACGATGACTTTGTGGTGCAGCTGCATCGTGCTTATGTGGATAGCCTCAACTATCGTCTCGGTCTGTGACGTGAGGACGGGTCGACCGTTCCTTTCATCGTGACATCGCGTAATTTTTCCATCTCCTATTTGTTGTTGCAAGGTATTGTGGTTCATTTTTCTGAATTAGTGGTGCAGTTCTAGCAGGCTTGTACTGCACGATATCTGAGAAGGTTTGCGATGGACACGAGTTTGTTGTTTGCGGTACAAATCTGTTTTGATATGCATGGCAATGGCACATTTACTTATTTTGCTTTTCAAGCGCTTCGAACATCTGTTGTGACCAAGAGTCCAACGGCAAAATTTGAGTTACCTGTTGACTTTTGTTTTTCCCAGAGTCCGGGATGTTGGTGGCAGTGGGTTGTGAAGGAAGTATTGAGCGTTTTCAAACAAATTGAATCGAATTTGTTTCAAGGATGGAAACAGTTTTGGTGCAAGGTGTATCGTCCATAAGTATTAACCGTTTACAAATGCTGCAGAGGGAATTCGATTGCTGTGCTCCAGAATCCGATAGTTCAGAACGGAAGAGTTTGCTTCTTTTCTGAGGTTCTGATGGCCTTTAAACTTTTTTTGCCAAGTAAACGTACACTGTAGACATAGGAGATTGTATATACACTATAGAGACTGAAGATCATAAGGAATTTTGGCTTTTAGACACTCTAACTTTCTTCAGGCTTCGAGTTTTGGAGAAATTTTTTTCATTAGATGATGTGGCGCCTGGGTTAAGTTCTTAGGTTGGCAAAATCCTGAAGCGGTAACTTGGAAAGCTTTTGAAAAATTCTTTCCCGTAGTTAAGGAAGCTTATAGACCCGACTCTCTTCGAACTTCCAGTTTTGCGGAAATTTTTTATCCGTTAGATAACATGGCCCAGCGGGCAGGCAAGGTTTGCTGGAGAGCGAAACCTGCGAACGGGAACATAGAAAAATTTCTTCCACAGTTAACGAACGTTGGTGATAACGCTGCTTTGCTCCAATGAATTTTCACTGCTATTGCGGCTTCGTATAGAGAGTCAAAGAGGGTTTCAGCGTCTATGATGGTTTGTTGATATACATCACCCGAATACATCAATTTTATTTTGTTGTGATCCTGAGTTTTCAGGATATTAAAAAGTATTTCTACTTTCGCTCAGAACCTTTTCCCGAGGTGCGTCCAGTGTGCCATTCCACGTCCCGGGTTTTTCCTTTCCAATGCTCCATAACATGCCCGACTTACCTGTACCGGAAACATGGGAAATTGGATTGGGCGATGAAATGGTGCACAAAATCTAGAGTCTGAGAAATTACTTCACCCCCTTTTCCTACAATCCCACCCGCACGCAGAACAAAGAAGGACGTTCAAAGGGGTGGCAGCTCTCTTTGTGGGTTAATTTTCTTCGCAATAATGAATAACTCTGTTCTCAGCATTTGGAAAAGTGATAATAAATGATGTATGATGTCAGGTAACGGAATAAAGAATTATTTTTTCCGTAACTCCAACTGCACTGGGATCGAAGCAGGGGGCTCAAGTAGGAGGCAGCCTCCTTGTGTGAACTCCCCCCTTATGACTTGCAACGTTGCTCTAAATGTTCCGAAACGGCAAGTTAGCGGCGGGTCAGACCGCGGTAAATCAAACAACAGTAGTGGATCAAACCATAGTAGATCAAAAATCAGCGGCAGATCAAACCATAACAGGCCAAAACTCGGTGGTAGGTCAGACCACGGTAAATCGAAAATCGGCCGCAGACCAACACTATAATAGATCAAAAATCGGTGGTAGATCAAACTGTGGCGGATTAAAAATCGGCAGTAGATCGGAAAATGGTAGATCAAAAATCAGAGGTGAATCAAGACATGATTTTGATCAACCATCCATTTCTCATCCACCGTCTCTTGCTTTACAACTGATTCTTGACCTACCACGTTTGATCCACCTGCGGTTTTTCATGTACTGCGGTTTGATCTGCCACTGATTTTTGACCTACCATCGCTTCATCTATCGCAGTTTGGTCTATCACTGGCTGTTGATCGCAGCTGGCATTTGATCCACCACTGATCTTTGATCCGTCATTCGATCTGTCGAACGCTTTCGATCTAACAGTGATTTTAGATCTACCACGATTTGGTCTACTATTAATTTTTCATCTACCGATGGTTTTTGATCTACCGTGGCCTGTTTTATTGCTACTTCTTGATCTGCGAGTTCGATCCACCATTCCTTTCCGATTTCCCATAGCTTGAGCCACCACCCGTTCCTGATCCACCAGTGGGTTTTCATGAACCGCAGTTTGCCCCAACAGCATGAACTTTGCGATAGGGGTACGAACATTGCGAACCGGTACGAATACTGCGAACCAGGATGAACTTTGCGATCGGGGTACGAAAATTGCGAACCGGTACGAATACTGCGAACCACCATGAACTTTGCGATAGGGGTACGAACATTGCGAACCAGTACGAATACTGCGAACCAGGATCAACTTTGCGATAGGGGTACGAAAATTGCGAACCGGTACGAATACTGCGAACCACCATGAACTTTGCGATCGGGGTACGAAAATTGCGAACCGATACGAATACTGCGAACCAGCATGAACTTTGCGGAAGGAGTACGAACATTGCGAACCGGTACGAATGCTGCGAACCAGATAGTCTTGCGAGAAACGTACGAACACCGCGAACCGGCACGCATACTGCGAACCAGCACGAACTTCGCGAGAGGGGTATGAACACTGCGAACCGCCACGAATACTGGGAACCAGCATGAACGTTGCGGTGGAGGTACGAACGCTGCAAACCGGTACGAATACTGCGAACCAGCAGAAACTTTGCGAGAAGCGTACGAACACTGCGAACCGCCACGAATACTGGGAACCAGCATGAACGTTGCGGTGGAGGTACGAACGCTGCAAACCGGTACGAATACTTCGAACCAGCAGACACTTTGCTAGAAGCGTACAAACACTGCGGACCGGCACGAATACCGCGAAATAGCGTGAACTTTGCAAGAGGGGTACGATGACCGCAAGCCGGTACGAATACTGCGAGCCGAGATGAAGTTTGCGGGATATGAGGACTGCGAACCGGCACGAATATTGCGAACCAGCTGAGCTTTGCGAGAAGGTACGAATACAGCGAGCCGGCACGAATACTGCGAACGAGATAACCTCGCGAAAAACGTACGAAGAATGCGAAGCGGCACGCATACTGCGAAGCAGCATGAACTTTGCGAGGGCGTACGAATACTGCGAGCCAGATGACCTTGGTGAGGCGCACGAATACTGCGAACCAGCATGAATTTTGCGAGAGTGGTACGAAGACTGCGATCCAGCATGAACTTTGCGAGAGAAGTACAAATGTTGCGAACTAGCTGAGCTTTGCGAAAGGGTACGAGCACAGCGAACCAGTACGAATACCGCGGACCAGCATGAACAGAGAGAAGCTCTAGAAATCGGCAAGCACAAGGAAGGGAGTGCTTCTCAAAAGATTTAAATTGAACATTATCTTTCATACGACAGTAAGTCCCGACCCATCAGCCGTTTTTAAATGAGCAAGCAGTAATGCTACATTAACACGTGATCGCTTTTTGATCGGCCAAATCGTCGTTGTTTGTGAGCTCAATCTGCACTATCGAAAAAATGCAGCTTTCCAGTATCGAACTGATTACAATCATTCCCAACAGTGTTCTTTATTTATCCACGATGTCAATAAGCTGTCAATAACAGACATACGTTTTCATGCTGATTTGAAGCGAACAAAAATAAGCCCAAAAAGGACCAGCAATTTCAAGGAAATATATTAGAATCGTCAATGTTTTCATTTCAGCACCACTCAGATCGGAAAAGGAAATTGTCGTCAATAAGGCAAGGTAACGAAAATAAGTCCTACTCACCTCGGATATTTGTATTGGATATGTGTTCGCAAGAGGAAGGTGGTGCCATGTGATCGTGAGTACGCGAAAGCAGAGAAAGTACATCGAGATTTGTGTCGAGTGCGAGTGGCGCAGCTGGTGGCGACTGGGTGCTATTCTCATTGAGCAACTTCGTCAGCAATTTATATATACGTTTGCAGTCTTCACGTTCGTAGAACCATAACCCCGTTATTTCGTTCTCTGAAATCTTTCTATTTTCTATAGCCTCCTTAAAACGCATCGCACTACGTGGATGCAGGTAGAGAAGGCTGCTTCAATATGAAAAACACAGCACATTTACTACACCAAAAACGAGACAACCTTGAACAGGCTTCTGTATTATTCATCATAAAAATTGACTGATGGAGTGAATGCAATTCTGGTTAAGTTTGTAACAACGAAGTCTCCGCGATAATGCTGGATAACAAAATAAACCCTCCTCCCATTCTCCCTTCCTCCCCCCTATACGGAGCAATATTCTCATAAATTGATATTTCATGAAAAGCAAACGGCACGCTGTGAATTCTCAGCAAAAAATCTTATGCACTCAAGTAAAATCTGTGAAAGGAAACTGAATTCGGCTCTCAAATACTTCAAATCGGAGCATCTCTTTAAAAACGACAGCCAGCTAAAGTTTCTGAACAGCTTCACGCTATTGGCGCTTAAAAGCCCAGCAATTCGACCGTGGCCAACATTTTCTGACCACTCAAAAGGTAATTCCGTCCGCTACGTGTTCACCGCTATCTCCTAACAACGAATCTGTTCCACAAGAAATTATTAGATGCTTCAAACATCGCTGCTGTAATTGTTTGCTATCTGGCTCAGTTAAAGACTTAGGGTAACGGGCGTAGCAAATATGGGCCAGGCAGGTCCACACTGCTGCAAACGCCTCACGTTTAAGCTCGCTTCCCCCTCTCACTGCCGTATTCGACAACTCCACACAACCATTCAATCCAGACTGCCATAGTGCAAAAAATTATTTCAGTACTCCTATAACCAGTACAAAGCACAAAGGGTTAGCCCAGGCACTAAAAAAAGAACATACCTTCGGTTTTCTTAAAAAAGATGTACGGTGATTTTTCCCAGATACGTAATGTAGAAGTGATCGGCTCGATATGATCTAAGAGGGATTGCCTGTTGGCAATTATCATCGAATGTGTTGGTCTATCAGCACGTTTATAGATTAGTAGTGGACCCTCGACATCGGTTTTAGTCCATTCCTCCTTTGTTGCATCGAAACTGTATAACGCGGCATGCGTCGACTAAAAAGCATCAAATTTACTTACACTAAACCAAATAAATCTCAATTCTAACTGAATTAGAATACATGCAGTGAAGTCGAAAGCAAAATCACTAAACATTCCAACCTCCACATGCTTCCCAATACAGGTACTCATAAACAATGAATTCCATATCCTATTACATATAGCATTACAAAAGATGCGAAGCCAGGATTCCGGTCAAGGATGGCGAATCCAAAGAATTCCAGCATTGGAAGGAGAGGAAAAAGTGAAAGGTGTCGCTTTCTGGAAGTTGTATTCAGTTCATAATTTCGATTGTAAGAGGAGTGCTGCTACTGTTTTAGTACTGATCTCATTTGAAACTATATTCAAATACCTTCTATGACGGCGAAAAAAAAATCAGGTAAACTTAGAAATTTACGTTTCCTAAATGCTACATGCTTGCATTTGCATACGTTCTATCAATTAAGTAAAAAAGGTCCCTTTTCTCAAGGATGTTTGCAGCTGAATGTGTAACTGTCATCGGTTAACACGAATTGTTTACAAATGGGGCAAAAGAGAATAAACCTTTTTCAGCAACAATCATTAGAGGGAGTCGTGTGAGGTCGCCATCATGGAAGCATTCTAAAAAGAAAGCTCGGAGCACTCTAAAACGAAAGCTCGAAAATGATTCCTATCAACTTAGCAGAGCACAATAAATGCAAACTGCTCGCTCATAATACAAATGCAATCAGCATCCAGCATATTCCTACTGCCACTATCAAACGAGTTTTATCTCATTCACAAGAACCTCATAGAGGCGGTTGAGAAAAACCAAAGATAAGCACGTTTTTAAATGGGATTAGCACCACAAAAATATGATAACACTTTATCGTTAACCATCGAAATTGCGCACTTGGGGGTATTCTGTTTGAACGACCGCTACTCGACATGCATAATTTATACTTTGCCGGGAATGTGTTCGAATTGATTCCGAGCCGGGTAATCAATTCCCACGCATAATTCCCAAATCGGTTTAAAGGAAGGATTTCTAAAAAAAATTAGAACTGAACTTGTGCAATATGGATTAACAGACTCATTCATTCTTCCAAACCCCTCCCTCCCCCTACTCCCGGTTGTGGCACTCTCGTTCACAAGTTTGTTTTTCTAATACTGAATGAAATTGCTTCAAAGTGAGTATTTCTGTGATATGCAAACTTCTGATCTCTCAACAAAGCAAGACTATTAACTCATAAATACAGTTCCTTCGTAACGCTAGAAGAGCAGACGGTGTATCAGTTTTTGGAAATTTCATCATCAGTGACGGACTACCGGCCTAGATTTATGATTACACAGCCGCATGCTGGAAAGTAAAGAGACTTGGCAAGAAATTTACGTTTTAGAGAATTTTTGGGATGTGGACGTGCATCACTTGGAGACATCTTAACGCGTACTGATTTACCGCTTGGTCCCAATGCTCAATTGCAAATAAAGCAAGATATGTTAATATAGACTTATCACAAAATGAACAGAAAAAGAACATGCCTTATCAACAATAGCCACGGCGCAAGGATCGATGCGCTGCACTGAGGTTAGATTCATTGCATCCACCGAGTATGCCTTCTTACCGGTACCCTCACTCATCTCCGTATACGACACTTAAATACATGAAGTTTCATCTCAGCATACGACAACAAAACAACGAAATAAACTTCTACCGAGAAACGTATTTTAAACGCATCAATAATAGACTCATTTAATCCTACGAGAGAAGACGCTTGACTGGGGTAATGCTACATATGGTAATAAACACTCTTTGATAAAACTCTGCAATGCCCCCACGGTACGAAAAAGTACCCGAGCACACTGTCACGCATCTGGAAATCCACCACACCTTCACGGCTAAGACTTTATAATGCTACTTTTCAGATGGTACTAAAGAAACGACTCTAAACCTAGCTAGTCATCTTCGTATCGTAACACTCTCCTTCGAATCTTCATTTTCTCGTCGGCTACACCTACATCTCGTTCAACTCAGTATGATCAGACATATATTCAGTAGCGGTTTCAGGCCCATATGCAACCCCACATTCACAAAGGCATCACTAACACAACCCAATATTCACAAAGGTGTCAGTAACAAAGTGTCGAAGCCAAAGATATAAGCAACGGCTGAACGCATCTTCCACATGCATCACTATGGTGTCCACACCACATACGACGCGCAAAATTTGTGTAAGACCTAAACAGGTTTCCGTGTAAGGTTTCTATGCAAGACCTAAACAATACTCTGCGACAGCGCTAAACTATGTCACCTCATATAGCAACCGCTGCTACTGCCATCAACATGAACGCGACCCAAGGCATGAACTACGAAATGAAATCAAATCCAGTGAAAGCCAGTCTCATATTATTTGCCAAAAAGCAGGTGGGTGATGACTGCTGCGGTAATATGGCAAACATTCCAATGCCGCACCTGTCTAAGGCGAACATGCTGATAACCGACCGGCAGCAACCCACAGTTCGACAAAAGAGGGACGCACATAGGCAATTCAACCTGCCACCTTTCCGATGACCTTGCTCTTCGAACATGCCACAAGACGGCTCCAGCACTAGCACCACCCTCACCCCGGGCCCCAAGCTTGCCCCGAAAACATTGCCAAACACTTCCCATAGATCATTTTAATAATGCGCTTCGATCGTAAAGTGAGACTGCCACCTCACTAACAACTGCTGAAATAAGTATTCCCAGATTTCTCCAGTCATCAAAACATATCATCGCAGAAGTAGTACCTCAATGCACTTCATCAAAACCTAGCAGCTTCATCTCAGGTACACTGTTACTTCATCATCTTCCTTCCGAACACTATTTGCTTATTGAACTCGTCCCTACCATTTATCAGCGATTTGCACCTTCAAATTATTTCAGGCAAGCAAAACTCTTCAATCGATAAATGCTCCACTTTAAAGTACCATGTGAAGATGCGACTTTACATGCCAAGCACAAAACTATAGACGAGAGAGCAGGAATAGACGTTTATTCGGTTTCAGAGGACGATGCAATGCGGGCAATCCGAATCAACACAGCCTGCTCGCTGTGTCGTATTGGGGAGCCGCTTGAACGCATCACTAGAAGGGAGAAGGGGTCACACATAACACCGAATCGGCGGCATTCAGAGGCCACCTTTTAAATGTGCACATACAAAGAGAAGTGGATGACAGAAAAAAACGCAGACCATCCATTCACTTATCCAGATCTTTGCACAATCGGTTTGCCATCACAGTTCATTTGATCACAACCCGCCTGCCTGCTCTTCTTTAGCTTCCAATTACCTAGACCAGAATGCTACTGAATGAAAATTCGGAACAAAAACTCTTCTTGTCTCAAAAAAAAGGAATGAGGAAGACCTTCCGTTTCAGAAACGCTTTCATGGCCGCTACCTGCTCACGAGGGGACGAGAATCTGCCCACAAGAATCGGACAATCGAAACAACAGCCATTCAACTGACAGATACAAGACTTCACCGGAGAACTTACGCTTAGAGTTGCATAAACTTGCCACTGCACTAAAAAAACCCATTAAAAACTGGAGTGGCTCATTTAAAGAAAGCAATGCTATGCAAAAAGGAAATCAACTCCCACCCTCCACAGAATTGTACGTGCTTATCTTCTAAATAATCTCTAATTTTCGTACAAGTAAGCGTGGAGAACAAATGGAGACCCGAACTTTCGATAAGAGAACTGAAAGAAATAGATTGGTAAACCGGGAATTGAGGACAAGGGAAACTGTAGAGGAGAAGGACACATAAGAGAAGAACAGTATATCATCGCTTAGAGATATGCGAGAATCCCGGCGGAGGCGGCATCCATTGTGGAGCAGGTTGTGAGAACGAGTTTATCGATAACATCGAAAGTGGTGCACCCATTGAAGGTGGCACCTGTGTCGATGAAGAACCACCCTGCCCGTAACAGCCGAGTATCGATGACTGGCTTGAATGCTGCCCATTCGACACTTGCCCTCGCGTCGTCGGGCACCCTTAAAACATTTGTAATCACCTACACCAAATATTAACATGTCCTTCTCAAGTATCTTGCAGACATATCCCGCAAACCTTCAAATCTCGTTCGTTTCTTTTCTGGAAAGAAATAACTTCACATCAGTGACACTCCCTCATAAATAAGCTTTCCCTTCTGTTATAGTCCAAAGAATAATTTCCTCATAAACTTGAAAAAAACGTTTGCTATGTAACCGAAGGAGCGCGGAAACCCGACAGAAATGAGCAAGTTATTATGAGAAATATTTTAAATGCATACAATAAATGAGCAACTTCCGCTATGAATAATGGAGTGCTGCCGTGACGCTTAGTTGTGCTGCAAAATTACCTGATGCATTTAGCTCAGATACGAATCTGACGTTGACGTTCGGAAGAAGAGCTTTGAGACCCTCTTGCCACTCGCTGAGTTGCGCCGCATCTGCTGGAGTGGGTGAATGGTCGGCAGGCTGAGCGGACTGTGTAGTCGGTCCAAACGGGGAGTATCTCTGCTGATGATATACAGAAGTCAAGCCTGGCGGTGGTTCAGGATAAGAGGGCATGGGCGCTGCAGCGTGTCTGCCGTTCATCTGCGACGATTTAAGTGGAAGCGAGGGCTGAGAGGCGTACGACTGAGGGGACTGCTGTTGAGAAGAAATATAAAAAGAAGAGGTGTTCTGCTGCTGCAGACGCTGGCCTGCAGCTGTCATTGTCAACGTGCTAAAGTAGTCTGAGGGCATCGACGTTGGCGAATAGAAATTATTCGAATCCGACATTGTGTCAACGCGAGACACAAAACCACCACACTCGTAGCCACCGTTGTTGAGCGCGCCTACGGATGGCCATCCACATTGCATGCCAAGTGATATCAGAGAAGACCTCACCGAAGGCATCGAAGCACTGCTAAAGCGAAAAGTTTCTTTGGAGGAGAACAATTCAAAACGGATTGCAAGAAAATACTTTTAATTTCCTATGATTGAATTGCGATGAATAAGCTAATTGAATAACTCTCATAGCAATAAAATTGAGGCAGCTTACCAACAAAGTTTCCCAATTTTTCAGCGCGTCAGGAAATCCGCACTGGAAATTGCAAACTTAATCAAGAAACTAGGAACAAAACTGGGACGGTTTTCGTATCGAAAAATCAATTGCTTGAGACGAAATGAACAAAGCATACGAAAAATAAAGCTAGCCAAGAAGACGATATGTACTTTGTATACGATATGTACTTATATATATATTATATATATATATATATATATATATATAAAGTGAAATTCCGCACCAACACCTTTCATAGGAAAATAAGCAGCAAGTCTAAATTGCGTAAGAATGCTAAAAAGAAAACGAGCGAAGCAATAGTGAATAGACCTTTGGGGCAGACGTGGTGGGCGGGATTTTTCTTCCTCGAGCAGATCGGCTAACCCTTTAGCAGATTCGGAGAATGGATCGAATCCTGCAAACATCCAACGACTTCCTTTATGTAACCACAAAAAATAGTGCTTTCTCCTAGATTACAAGATTGTGTCTTGATGAGTACAACTTCACCCTCCGCCTCCCCTCCCATTTCATGAATGAAGTGGACCTTGCAGAACTAAAAAAAATAGTACTACTCAAATTTCAACAACTTATTTTTTCTAAAGCACGAAACGGTTACTCAGGAGTCGAGCAAAACGTAACCCTTGACTTCTTACCAGAATCGGAAAAACACTGAAAAACGGGTCGCTTTTCTCCGTTTGGAAGTGGTTATTTCAACAAAATGTCCACCAATTCAGCTGTCACCCTCACATCGCACGAAACAGATTCCAGGAACAACACATATACTCCGTTATATTGCAACTCTGGTTTTCAACCTTCAACGCATCCCATTGCCATGCTATGCGAACACCCTAACCTCTTTTTTGCTTTGCCCTCAAAAAATAAATAGATAAAGGAGAAACAAATCGAAGACAAAATGTACCAAGATCATCGTCACTGTGTACACTTTGACGACTGTGCCGCTGAAGCTGAGGCTGCGCAACTGAGACTCCGTTCGCTATCGTATCTCCCGTAGAACTTTCATGCGGATTGTTGACAGCTGAAAGACCCAAAGTCCGTTGCCACTCACACGTAGCCGTAGGATCGGGACCAGTCCCTGGTTTGACAGCAATGCCATCCTCCCGCATTTCCGCACAAGAAGAGCTTACATTTTTGCTATCTGTGCCCTGAAACATCGAAACTCCTCTTAGCAGTGGCAAAGTTTGGCCGATTTTGGCACATCTCGTCGAGCAATACCTTCAAAAATATCGCCCTTGGTTATCGGCAAGTCTTTAAACCACAATAAATTTGGAAAAGCTAACAGGAAAAAGACGATAAAACTTCATATTCCAAGAACACTATAACATAGCAAATACTGAGGGAGAATAACGATGCGAAGTGCACAATTCATCCAACACAGCCATGAAATCAACAGAAAACTAAATTCACTTCTCAGCTGCTCATCTATTTCGGAATTTCAGTAAAGGATCAGAACAGTAAAGACGGTTCACCTCTTTCCTTGCACAGTTTTTTTTTTTTTTAATCTAATCAACTTGTCACCGCTGACACTCGCCAACTGCCCCCTCTCTGTGTTGGCTCTTCGTTTAGGACAAGCCCAATATTGCATCTAAGCTTGCTGCAAGTAAGTACTCGCAATGTTCAAGTAAAACAATTGCACTGCATTTACGAGGCACACTTCCGAGACCACATCAGTGTCTCATCTAATCAGTCTTCCACAATAGAGAATGGCTCAAGACAAAAGTGACACATTTCATGACTGACGTCTTTCCTATACTTTGCCGCTAAATATCCGCTCATTTTATCAGGTAATTAAGCGAGTATCACATCTTGCAGGATAATACAGATTTCACGGTCACAAATTGCAAAATCATATTCAGATAATGACATTATAAAAAAGTTGTCTTACATGTGGAAGTGATAAGAAGCTAGCTGAAGTGTTTGATGATAAAACTGCATGAAGTTTCGTTGAATAACAAGATATAAGAAGTGCTCTCCGATGGCATCATGATAAATGCTACAGTTTATGTCAATAAACAACAAAATGCTTTGTTAGCATGTAGCTTAAATGAAGCTGCATCTACCTGTCTACTTGAAACTTCTGCTAATATTAATGTAGACAGAGGGCGAATTTTCGAAGCAAAAAGTTTTCTGAGGTTTCATAAGACAAATCGAAGGCTGTTGGACTAGGCCTGCCAAGCGTTCTCACTTTTGGCCAACCTTTCAGTGCGAGTAGGCCAGCTGCTTGAGTAATGAACTACTTTCAGCACAACTCCTAATAAACCAACGACGCACATAATCAGAATGCAAACCAACGTTGAGCAACACGTTCTCTATCTTGTCACAGAAAGTTGTCTTCTCCAACGGCGTTCTCTCCGGGGAAGTCCACTGCACCAATCGTGATCTTAAATTCTCCAATAATTACACTGCCTTATTACTACAGTATGGCGTGGAACGAGTGAGAAAACGACATATCTGCAACCTTCATCCTCTGGCTTCCCCTCCATCAACCCTTCCTTCTCTCCGCCCTGTTATCCGGAAAGGACGACTCTATTCAAAGTTGGCTAAAAACAGGCGATTCAAGGAATAAAAATAAAGGCGGCAAGAACTGTCACCTAAACCCAAGAAAGAAAACATCCAAATGAACCGCATTGTACTATCGGCACAATACATTTCGCTTCTGTTTGCCTTGCAAAATAAGCCGAAACTTATCGTATACGCTCAAAACATGGCTAAAGCAACATTTTTTGTAGAAGCAGTTCATAGCACATTAAGAAGGATGCTCGACGGAGTCTCTCACGATACGAATACCCAAATACTATTAATATGGCAAAACTTTCCAACTTTTGAAAACGACATTCGTCGGCTGGAAGTCTTATTGGTGCAATTTAGTGGGGACATGAACACTTATAGAACGATAATGCTCCTTTGTTTTTTGGCTATTACTTTTCTTCCTGCTTTTGTATGCAACAATGAAACTTCCATTTTTCTCGACCAGCATGGCCAGCACATAGATTTGGCCGATCGTTGACTTTCCTGGCCTAAAACTTGCAGGAACAACAATCCCATCGAGATAAAAAATCACCATATCCTCCCCTCTCTTTCAGGATTCAATTCCCAAATTTGTGATAAACGCGAAACACCAAGCCAACACTGATCTGGTTCTCTTGTTCTCTTAAAGCATCGGCATACTCTATTTCGCAACATTTCATGCTTGTGGCACCTCAATTTTGATATTCTGAAAACCACTTGAATGTTTACAGTGGACCTCATATGCAAAAAAGATTAGACACTCATTATAATCTTCAATTGCAAAAAAGTGGGAAAAAAATTCAATGCCATTGGCACCTAAATTTTGGAGATGAGGTGGCCATCATCAAATTGGAAAACGGCCGAGTAGACAGTGGCCAAATATAAGAAGTATGTGGAGGGCCTTGCCTAAACTGCTTCTGAGAAGTGTGAAAACTGGAAGAAAATTCACAGATATGGACGGAAATACCCGTATATGATCACTTGCAAAACACTTCTTGCAAACTGAAGAAAATGAGGCTGCAATTTCTGTACGTATGTATAAATATAAATACAAATACAAACATATATCGCTCGGATGCAACTACTGAATCACAACACCTCCCTGGCCACATATAAACGATAAAAGCTTTAGCGCATTCCAACCTGAGTGGGACGGAATTATGAGCGTTGTTTTCGATGTTCGGAGGCTGTGATTGCTGATGAGTTGCTGCACAGTTCTCTTGTGACAATAACGCTTGTTCGCAAGCATTTACACCATCCGGCGGTTCGCTTCTCGCCTCCATCTTCTCACACTTCATTACTGCCTACAAACAATCTCATACATATATATATATATATATATATATATATATTTATATATATATATAGCGAGTTTACAGCTAACCACGACGTAGGCACTATTCTATGAAGCTCACCTCGGAGCTTCTTAAAGCATTTCACTCTACAAAAGTGTGCAGATTTCGAGAATGCAATGCTCACAACAACCCCAACACTCAACATAAATCAGCGATTCACGCGTCATTAACATTTACCGTTACAGCATTAGCTATAAAATATCAACTTCTACCACTTCCAGAATCCCATTTGAATGCAGCAGTGGAAAAGTCAACGTGATAACCCGGTACAAGAAGCTCAAATATAACAAAAACTTTTCGTCTCAATCATATTAACAAAGAATATGAGAGAGGCTAATAATAACATTTCAAATAATTCAGCAAAAGGAGTGGAAGGAAACAACAGAACTGTCACACGTATTCCAACAACAACGTTTCAAATAAAAAAAAAGCAACAGATCTTTCCACCCCGCCAAGCACAAGAAGCAATAATAGAGTAGTCTATGGTGATGGTTTTGTTAAGAAAATAAAAAGAAAGAAAGAAAATTACAACTAACCGGTTTTGAATTCTCATCAGATGCACCCGTGCTTTTTATGTGCTTTGAATTCAATTCGGCCGATCTCTCTGCTTCGTGCGTTGAATGTTCGTTTTTCTCTCTAAATGCGATAGAAAGTTACGTGATGAAAGCAATATGTTTATGTATGTTTGGCAGCCCCATATCCACTACATCTAAGCGGACTCTTATACACAGACAACTTTACGTAATTATTCCGATGCATCAAGCTACACCTATGTGACAACCACTGAATTCGCATTTCTAAGGTATTCAAATAATCCAATTTCATCTACAGAAGCCAGCGATAAGGGAAAATTCCGTTTCCTAAAAATTTACTTTCTGCATAAAAAATATCCACAACAATATGTGTACAAAGAATAAAAACATTTTATGCATTTTACTTTGACCCGCTGAATCGTTCGCTTTCTCGAGGCACACTTGTGATCTACTTCCTTTGCCAGTAGGGGACTTCCTTCTTTCTATAGTCTCAAAGATTCATTCAACGTCTCCAGTACATTCGACAAAGCACGGGAGACGGTCTACGTTAAAGATGTGAGTAGAATGTTCAAACTGCTAGCAAACGTCACGAGAATAATTTTCGGTTATCGCTTCCGCCTCAATGGCGTCCTGAATCATCTGTGAAATGAATTTCTCTTAGAGTTTTACTCTGATGTGACTTCCTCATCATTACAACACCTAATAAAGCATCAACAGCTGGCATCTGCACTAGGTGACAGCTGCAATAAATTACGAGCGCGGAGAGAAAAACAACGAACCGAGAGGAAAGAGTATCAGTGCGCGGTCTGCTCCCCGATCGATCTACTTGTCGCGAATTGCTATTGACTATTTTATCATGGCCCTTCTCCGGGACACCAGCGGCTGATGCGTTATGTGCCGAAGCCGCCCGTTCACCACTCTTACTTCTTCAACAAGAAAGCAAATCCTATCATAGCCCTTCAAAACAGCACGTTCTTCGAAGCTATTTCCCTCTATTGTTCGAAAGTAATTCGAATTGCGACATATTTATCTAGATGAAACTATTTGCAGCCTAATGCTTTTGTGCACGATCCTTCTCAATGCACTTTCAAAATATTGTTGTGAAACAAATCAGAGCCTTAGTTTCCATTAGTACGCTTCTGAACTCCGAACATAACCGATCACGGTAACCATTAAACCATATACGAAGCAGATACTGTTATTACGACGCAAAAGTTTCTGCACGTTGATTCGAAGTAAATAGCCCCTCTGAAATTGTCACTACATGAAAACAATGGCACCTTTCGACCATAAAAACACTCTCAATAAAAAATTTAGGATAAATTCTCGGAGAAACTTGGTTAATGTACAACTGTAGCCTATAGATCAGTCCACTTACAGTTATCAGCATGAAACACCAACAAAGCAAAATCGCATCGATGTTGCTCAACACGCAGGATGAGTGACAGGTTGAACACAACTATCTGGGCAGCCTTTCCTGAAGGAAATCAACGCTTCGCATAACGAGTTATACATCACGGGTATCTCCATCTACGTGCCTTCCTATTAAATGCCTTAGATAAAACCTGTGGATGCAAGCATACCACAAACTGAAGAAAAGAAAAAGACAGAAAGTAAATAGACTCACTGAGAATGCTTGCGCCTGTTGTTGGCGATAAGAAAGACTCTCTCCCTTTGGGCTTTGTCCTTGAGCAATGTTGTCTCGATCAGCTTCTTTTCGTATTCGGCATGTCGTCCTAGGTGCATGTCATCCTTTGTGAAGCTCACTTCATTATCAGCCACATCGTGCAAATACATACATTCCTATAAACATTGAACTCAAACACTGCACCGCTGCGCCAGAAGAGGGCACAAATTTCAATTCGCCATTCTATTCTAGTGGCACATGAAATCACCCCAATAGATTATGGCAGCACTAATAATAGCAGTAGTGCTCTTACTTACAAAGAACAAACAAATTCAACAATGAATATATTAAAAAGCGAAGTGAAATGAAAAAGTGGCGTCAAATAAAAATAACCCTTCGAAAGGCGAATGCCTCCCATGGACTGCTACCACACCAGGCATTATTTTCGCTTCCATTAATTGAACGCTCCGCATAAACGAATCAAAGCTTTCAATTTGAAGTGTGCCAAAGACAATTCAACTGAAAAGTGCCAAGCCATTCAATCACTTCAATTAATTCTGGTTGCAAACTATTACAAAATTTTGCTATCAGCTCCTTTCTAATGTTAAAACTGGAAACAGCGATGTAAAACATACGGGTTTGTGACATGGCTGACTACGCAAGAAGCTCGAGCAATACTTTGTCGTACCCAATGATGCTTTCACTATTCGACCATCCAATTGAGCATTATTTACCGCCTGAAAGAGGCAATATTTACTGCCAGAAGATATTTGTATGCTGAGAATACTTACTTACTTAGATTACTTAGAAGTCGTTAATTTATTTTGATTACTTATAGGTCTCAGCATCGTTAATTAACGATGCTGAGAATAATGTGCGTAAATCAAGTTGCATTTATGCACGACTATCGAGAAGCCTTTCGAATGGAGAGGGGTTATTTGAATGATTGGTGATTTACATATTCGACAAAGCTACTAAACAAATAAATAAAAAGCGCGCCATCAAGAAGTTTACGATTATGCAGGACAAGAATAAGAAAAGTCCATTATCTTGCAATCCTCCTTCAGCTTCAAATTTTGCAGTCAGCGTCTACCTCAACGAGATCCACACATTAAAAATACATTAAGTGCAGTTTGGGATTTATAAAGAAATTCGTTTAACGATAACTTCAATACGAATGAAGAAAGGATACAAGACAAAATGCTGCAACATACCTGGATGGCTCTGAGAGCGTCCTCGTACCTTGCATAAGTGACGTAAGCTGTGCATGAAGCCGACTGCGGTCCATTTGAAGAAGCAGATGAGCCAACAGCAACCTGAATTAAAACAAAACATACCTAGTCGTGTTCAACACAAATCATCTACTCCTAAGGAACTCACACGTTGACGAGAACAATACTGCTTACTTCGAGGGCAAGGATTACTGAAGCAAGCGAGGAGTGTCTTAAGCAAGGAGGCGACATACGAACGAACCACTGTGAAAACACTACTCATTCATGTCGTTCATCTTAGCGGTTCATGAATTATCGCTTAGTCACTTAGTTTCTCCTCGATTTTGCGTACCATCAGTACATGCAAAATATGAGAAAACAAAAATTAAAATGTAATGCTTCTCTTCGGCTTGTGCTAAAAAAGTTGCAATCTAACGAGCATATGAACTTTCCCAATGTCGCAACACATCAGCATTGAAATCGTTTTCTCTGAATTTTTGACGACTAAAATTACAATATTCAATGAGATTTTTGCCGAGAGGCAGCCAGCTGCGTTTTTATGTGCTTGTTATGTGCCGTTATATGTCACTTAAAAGAGGAAGCCTCGGCCAGCCTTGTTTAGCAAAATCCACTTCCATACTCGTCAATTTCACCTTAATTGTGCAAACAGCTGTCAAAATTTGGATTTTATTTTTCAACTTCAACTTCAAGTGAAGCCTACTTACTTTCCCAGCTTTACTCCCTGTCAATTAGATATGTTTTTCAAAAATTCTAGCAACATCTTTTTCCTTCCATTACGCACCCATATTTCTTGCTCCAATAAAGTCCATCAGTTCTTCGCCGAAAACATCAACCAGCAATTTAATAACTGCCACTCCACCTCTTTTAATTATTGACATCCCAGAAATGTAAAAACCTCATCAATTGCCTACATCTATATCCTACAGTCCCTCATTTAAATTTTGCAGCAGCATAGAAATAACAATATCAACTCTGTTAGCGCATCAAAACAACGCCTCACTATCGGCGGTTAAACATACAAACGATCAACCTTGAGAATGCGTCCATATTTCCCGAAGAATTCTGGTTTCTTTAGAATATCCGGATCTGCGACCCTCGCTGAGAGCCCAACAACGTAGACAAGATTTTTTTGAAGAACCCTGCAAATAAAGCACCACAAAAATGAAATGCTACTGTTCAACAACGAGTATTTAAATATGCATGATCTGCTCGAAAAGACGTGCATACAGCAGATCCAACTGTATGCTTAGCATCACACAGATGGTAATAAAAAATATAGTTTGTTTAACATATTTGAATAAAATGTTTGCCATCATCATAGTAGGCATTTCTTTTTTCGTAAACCTTCCACAGTATGAAGAAATAAAATAAGAAATGGAACACCCTGAAGAGTTGTGTATTCGATATACTACTTCAAGAACAAATGAAGTGAATTTGTTGTGGAACGCAGCAACAATTCGGACAGCACTTTGCTGCAGTACAAGAGGAAAGTTCTGTATAAGTGGCACCGTGACCGCTAAATTTTGCCCCTTTTGTTCCAACTATAACCCACTGAGTGCCGAAAGGACGCATTTTCCAATGAAAAACCGACCAACTCTTCCTAAATCAACGCATCCTCCCAGTTGCTTCTTAACTGGTAATGTCGCTTACCGCATGCCCTGCCTTTTAACAAAACCGATTAGCATCACCTTAATCACAACGGCAATTGCCAAACAACCAATATATACAAATGAATGAATGAATGGATAGAAGTATGTAGCAGAACTACAAAAAAGAATGCACCGTCCTTGAGACAATACAGTAATCCATTGATCCAACATTGCTGCACCTCATTAACTTCCTTTTCTTTGATAAAAATATTGTGAAAATTTATGACATATGTAGAGAACGAAACATATGGCAGCATGAACAGACCTTAATATTATTGATTAAAAAATAGCAAAACAGCGAAATTTAGCTAACCTGTAGGAAGAGAGGTGTTTCCTTGACTCAGACATTTTAATCCTTTGTTGCTGTTGCTTTTGTTTCTTCTCCGATTTGATCTTCTGCACATCCGAAGCGGAAAGTGGCTTAAAATTGACCGGGTTCTCGGGATATGGCTGCCTGCATGCCGGGCATAGCCCGTTTTCGTCTGTTCGCAAGCGATGCCAACAAAAACGACAGATCTAAACATAAACTAATTCATCAATAGCACAATATCCAACTCTGCTGAACGGATGTGATTCGCAGACCTTAAAGCATCAAGCCACTAAGCCCATCAAAACCTCAAATTCCTTGCTTATTTGATATTAAAGCTCTTTAATTCAAGAATGGAAAACACACCCTCTCTTCCCTACAGCAAATGTTCCATTGAACATTTATTTAGGGCATGCAAATAAAAACAAAACAAAACTTGTGCGATCATTTTGCCCCAACATTTTGAACTGCGATCACCAAGTGAAGTCAAGTGAAATTGCCTTTATTTTCATTGCTGCTAAAAATTGTTGCATAAAGTTTTTACTAAACATTCGCTCATAACTGAATTTTAATGAGCCAAAAAAAAATCTTTCGGGGCAGGACATTCATTGCCTATACGAAATGCAGCTAGCTTGAAGGCAGTGGACAACGAGTGTGAGATATATCAACAAACACTCATAGCTCTCTGCATGCAAGGGGTAAACGATGCCCATCATGCCTAAAAGACAAACGTTTCACACCTTTCCAACGTAAGCAAGTTCCGTAATTATGAAAGAAAAAATCAAGCTTTGAAAAATTCTTTGCAATGCTTCAAAAACCAATACTATCTGATACCACAACTAGTATGTTCCGCATGACCGACTCGCTGACTGAACGATCGATTCAGTACAAGAGACCCATAGAGGATAACAGGTCCTACATGCAAAATATACTTGATTCATTGCAGGATTTCTAAGAAAAAATCCCGCCCTTACCACAGTTCAAAGCGGACAGCGCATAACTATGAAAACTTGAGAGGATGCGGCGTCATGACACACGATGGTCTTTTAGAATCGAAGCTAGAAACAGGTCTCGATGCTAAATAGGTTAGAAATAGGGCGCACTTAAATCAGGCTTCGATAAATCTTCATCGCGAGATCAGAATGCGCAGACAGAACGATATTGACAGCGAATAAAACTCTTACAAAAAGTTTCATATTGAAATACTTCTATCCGTTTGACTAAAATGGGAAAAAAAGGAAAGGAAAGAAGGGGAATAGATAGAAAAAGAGAAAGGAACAAAAAATAGACCTGGTACTCGCACTTGCATGGATAAAAATCGATATCATCGATTTCGAGTGGTTCCATACACAGTGGGCACTGAAATAAATCAACGGTACACTTTATTAACTCACGTGTGTGAAAATTAGAAACACATCAAGCATTAGAATATGTAGAACGAAATATTACCTACAACTCATCTTGTTTCATTACGTCAGTTTTTATTCTTAATTAACTCTATATTCGTTCCTCTTGAGTAAAGGTCTCATCAGTAATAGCTGCTTAGAAAGGCTCTTCGCCAGAGTAGGTCCTTGCAAATATGCGTGCTTGATGAACCACGCAGACTTACCCACATATCAACATTGCTGCCCTCTTTGCATTAATCTTTATTTCCTTCTTATCAATCGCCCCTCCTTGCGCAACTTGCCATAAAGCTTAGGGCTGCCAAACGAATTCTCCCACCGAAATCAGCTCTTACGTTTTATCTACATTAATTTTACCTATACTATACCTGCACTAATGTCACACATATGTCCGGGTACACTTAGGCAGCACCCCACGGCTTCTTAATCATCATATCCGCTTCAAACAATTTTGTAAAAGCACCTTCACTAAAAATAAGTATGCAACCGCACTCCACTCTTTCTGGAACATGTCTCGTAATTATAAGTCCACTGAAGCAGCCTGGCCAGCTCTGGCAACACTTGCAAGCCAAGTTTCCCGGAGATGCTGCTTTAGGTGTTCCGGGAGTTGTTCCATTCGGTTGCTGCAGATGCAAATACGATCAACGCAAAGTTCGACTACCTCTCACGCCTATTGCAAACACACTATGAGGCTTCACTGAGACACTAGGAAAGTTTCATGCAAACGCTGGTTTTTCACGTGCAACATATCCGCTAATGCACTCAACGGATCGCTTTGGAAGTTACGACAAGCATATCTCAAGCACAGAGTCACCACTTGTGCAGGATCTAGCAAGTTTATTGCCTCCTTGCGCTGCACCCTTACAGAAGCAATCTGCTTCACTCTCTCCCCATCCATACTATAAAAAAACTTCTCTGAAATAATTCCCAACAACGTCCGTGTCAACTGTTGCGCTGATGAAACTGCAAAAACTCTCAAGACAAGACTTCTAGATGATCACCCACTCACTTTCACCGCTATTTATCTTTTATGACTCCATTCAGAAACTGAAAAGGTCCCTAAATGAAAGCGACCGAACGCGTTATATTTGCCTCCATCGAAACCACATGATGCATTCGCTGCTGGTCACAGCTGTTGCGGCGTGTAATCAATAAGAACTAGGCGCAAACAATTTTTTCCGAACGCGGTGTCTGCGTGATGAATCAGGATGGATGGGAGAGAAGCGAGACTGCACCACACGAATGCCAACAATCACAACATACGATGCAAATTTTTGACATTCGAAACGACAACTAAACTCGTTTATGGCCTTTCAAACTTACATATAACCTTTCAAATAGGAATGGATCTGAAGGTTTTTCACAAGACCACGTATTCACAGAAATTCTATACCACTCCGTATCGAAAGAAGAAAAAAAACTTCACCACCTAAGCGATATCAGCCTGCTATTAAATATTGCAGTAATATTGCGCCACAACAACAAGACATAATCAGAGGGTTTGATTTAACCGCCAATATAATACCTACAGCAGTGATAAGCTACCAAAATATTACATTATATATTAGTATTACTTAAGAATCACACATTAAAAGACAAATGCGAGCAAATTGGCTGTAGCAATCTTAAAATTAAGCAAACCGAGGAATGACTGAAGAAACAATTTAATTGCATCATAACTGTCACTGCAAAAATTCCTGATAAATAACTGAGAAAGGCGCAAAAGTATAAAACGTGGTGCGACGGTAGAATATATTTTTTGCAGCCTCTTCATCCATCACGTCCCATGCCAGCACATTTTACAGAGATATACATGCCACAGAGTGGCTTCGGAGATGATTTTTTACATATTGCCACAGAGTGGCTTCGGAGATGATTTTTTACATATGTACCTAAAAAGGAATTCTCCTAGATGTTCCGACATCACCGCTTAACTACACACATTAACGAATGACTCCTCCAGTTGATATATCGAAGACAACGTTCGCCTGTTTCTTCTGGCTAATAACTGCCGCAAGAATTGCAGGCGAAACTTTTCAGAAGGATGTTTCGAAATTTGCTAAGCCAGAGCTGTCTATCGGAGGGAATCGAAACTCCTACTGTCTCACTCATGTGCCAGCATCGCACGATTACCCAACATTATGTGACGTGCACCTTTTAAAATGCTAGAACCGATCCCAAATCCTCTCAGCTTCGCAATAACAGTAAGTTGACCCTAACGCTACGTGACTGTCCTAAATCTTAAGCAGAAACTTGAAATCCTAAACTATGAAGCGCATATTTTTCATATTATCTGATGCGTAGATGCATTTCGTTAAATAAGTCACATTTGCTAGCACGTATCGTTTCGTGGAGGTGCACTTCACCTGCACTCTACCTGCACACTACCTGCACGAACTGCATTCTACCTGCACGACTTGCATTCTACCTGCACGACCTACATGACTTGCACTCTACCTGCACGACTTGCATTCTACCTGCACGACCTACATGACTTGCATTCTACCTGCACGACTTGTAAGCGCAGAGTGCTATTCTATCGAACGACGACAACTGCTATAGCGAACTGTCGATCATGAAAGAATGTGAATGCATCAATGCAGCTTGGCACATTCCTCGAACACCTCTTAATACTTCACAGCTGACTCAAACGGCTTCTTCATTTAACTTTCACAAGCACCTAATGAAATTTTATACATTTTCTACCACTCCTACCAAACCTTAATCTGCTTAAAAGACAACAATGGAATGCTCCAATATATGACTGGGACAGCCAAAGAGGGATAGGAAGGAAGCCTACAGCCTGACCTCTGCGCCAAAGGTTAAGGCACTAACTTACATAATTCTTTGCTTAGAATCCACTCAAGAGCTCGGAGATAGCAGGGGGGAGGGGGTGGGGGGGGGGGGGGGGGGGGGGGAGGAAGGAGGGAGGCGGGAGAAAGAGAGGGCATGGAAAGACAGTTTAAAGAAATATCTCGAGCGATGAGCACATCAAGTCATGAATGTGGCTGCATTTGCTCCCAAAATAATACACTATCAAAGAACTATCCGTCCGCCTCCTTTCACCTTTCGGAGGTTTGACAATAGTCTCACAAAAAATCAAACCGAGAATAACTCCGATCAGATATGAAATTCAACGTACTCACCAACTGTTAGAAATAACAAGTAAAGAATTTTACGACTCGACATCTTTTATCGTTATTCAACGAATATTTCGATGGCTAAATGCAATGTGAAGATCAAATTGTCATATTTTTTGCAGAATGCGAAAAGAACTGCCACTTAAACAAGCGCAACATCTCATCCACTTATTACCAGCATATTAATCAACACATAAGAAATATCAATTCATCTAAATAAACACTCTACGAATAAAAGGTAATCTAGCCGTATAGGTAGATCTTTCAATTTACTTGAAAATATATAAGAAAGAATAAAAAGAAATCTGAAAGCAAAGCTGACGAACCTCTTTCTCGGATTGCTCGTCACTCGACATTTCGCGTTTTCGTTAGCACAGAATCACCACCACTCGTCAATAAAGCTCTGGCTAGCTAAATACAGTCGACGAATAATTTCCTTCACGAGTCGTACAAACACCTCCCGTTGACTTCTATAAGCAAAGAAGGGGAAACCTTCACTTCCACACCAATCGGCACCAGCTAATAGCCGCAATCTACGTTGCGATGCATCTTGCTTTCCACAGATCGCCAGTCAAATAATGATGAATACGATAGTAATACCGATCAATTTGTGATAGAGCCTGAACATCTAAGCATATTTGAATTTTGGCAACCACCCAAAACACTACCCACTCACGAACAACGCATTGAAATGACAACGCGAGACTAATTTTATTTCTAGGAAAGTGATCGAACGATGCAAGAGGTCAACAGTGCTGATATTGTTCGACGTAAGTGCTGCACTTTTATGATTATTGATTTTTTAAGTCTTATATAAAGATTCGGTAGGCGGAAAGTTTCTTTGCCTTTGCACATTCGCCGGGATGATCACTGAGGACCGGAAAAGCAGTCATCTCCTGACCTAGTGGGAGCCCTTCCCGTCTTCCAGCATGATAGGACCCGACAGATCATAACGGTGTGCTGGTGTAGCCCCCTTCCCCCCCCCCCCCCCCCCCCCCCCCCCCCTCCCCCCCCCCTCCCCCCTCCCTCCTGAGAACCCTTTGTCTGTCCCACACCGCGAAGAGGGAGGTGCTGGATTATGGCTTCGGTGACACATAATATCACACTTACGTTAAACATTTAGCAAACCAACTATTTTCAACTAGGAAACCCGAGGTTTTACATTTTCAACGTTTATTTAAAGCATCGACATCTAATTTTGACGATGATGAATCAGATAATACGACGAGTAAATTGCTGAAACTTAAAAGACGAGCAACCGAACTTCTCGAGACAGCATTTGAGGAAACGGCTAGTACGTTGAAGAAGGCAAGGTAACAAACGTTTTAAATATTAAGTATTTAAGTATTTCATTTCCCCCATATTGCAAGATTATTGCCGCTAAAAAGAATTAACTTAGAAGATGAGGCGACAAGTGAATAATATTTCCTCACCTATGGCCTAAGTATTTCAGATAAGACACACTCTTCCAACAATTTGCATCCCATTTGACAGTCTTTGGTGACGTTCTTCATATTTTTCCCCTAATCTCTCATTATCTAAGCACTGAATTAATTGAATGTGAATGGATTTGTGATCGGATTTCCGATTGGTCTGCTGTTTAGATGCATATTATCTACGTTTTAAAGGAAACGATTGTTGAAGATGAGAGTCTATTTTTGGTGTGATATCTGTCTTGCCTACATTTGCTTTCTTGTCCATACCTTACACTTGTTCAAGTCGAGGTATTTTAGGCTTTCGTACCCGCCTGATGTATCATCGCATTCGCTGACCAACTCTAATCTACAAAAACGTCTTTCTTCCTTCAATGTCAGTAATTCTTTTGGTTGCTTCGATTAAGTTATGTTGCGAAAGATTGGCACAATTTTTTCAAAGTACCTAATGAAAGAAAAACCAAAACGCTTGAAAGCTAACACCATAGCGTTAATGACATAAACTCAACTCTCAACTCTTGTCACTGCCTATGCAAAAATCTTTTAGACCATATTGAAATATATAGTTGCATAAGTAGTGCAGATGGGCGACCTTCGTGGCATTGGTGATGCAGATGAAGGTTGATTTCGGTGCATATAAAGGACACAAAAAAGATGAAGAAGCAAGTGCTATGTCTATCAGTTTGCATTATTATTGAAGCAGAATAACTTGCTTGCTTCAGGCGTTCAACTGGAGAGCAAAGCCGACTGAGTTATCGGTGCATCGCTTCGCGGTACATGGATGGATTTGTATGCGTACCGATATGCTCCATTGTGAAGGATGTGGCAAATATTTGGATGCCTCACTGCCTTCACTTCTTTCTGTCAGTAGTGACGTTTATCGACGTGCTCTATCGTAAGTGTTTTGCCCTATATTTATTGATAAACTCTAGTATTCCCTATGAAATATGCAAATTTGCATAGATATCGGCCTATAAAACCTTTAATTCGCATGACAATGCAATTGGTTTATTCTCTGTTTGTGTCCATTCTTAAGTCGAAATTGCTTTGATTAAAATATACATGACAGGAGGTTGAATTCAATGGCAGTCGAGGGTCATGAATCGACATGTCACTTCCGGTGCTATATATCTATTGATGATTCACTTCGAAATACTGACGAATACTACAAAGAGGTGCGGAATAGGTGAGCTTCTTTATCGGCATTTTAGCTAATTAATAAAAATGCTTCTTTCCAATAATACGACGCCACAGATACGAGACTTTCCCATGTGAAACGGTAAGATTTAAATTTAAAGTAAGGAGTTGAGTCGATTTTTCCAAGATCTGTTAAGGGGGAGGGGAGGGGGGAGGACACATGGGATGACCCTCTACATTATGCATTCTCTAGACTCAACAAATGACCCATCATGTATGAGCACGTGATTGCTTCAATGGACGTTAATTATGCAAACTACACAGAATTGCGGCATCCAAAACGATAGCTGATTCCCTATACTATGCTTTAGCTTTTCGATAGTCATTTCTGAGTTGAAACCGTTATGTATTATTGCGTGTAAAGTGAATTACTAGAAATGTGCCAATTTGCTTGTTTAGAGCGAGTGAATTGGAGCAGTTGAATTTGCGAGACGTGAACGTTGAGCCATTTATGCCACTCACTGAAGATATCTGTGCCAAATTAGGCATATTTGATGAGAAGGCAACAGTTTTGGCGTGTTATGGCTGGACAAAGAGGTATGAATTTCTACTTGAGGTGACATGATGCAATGGCTTGATCGTAATGAGTTCACCATACCAATCTGATTTCTCCCACAAATTTCTGCAGTCGAATTTTTTTTTTCTGTCTAATTTGCCCGTTTTGTTTGATTTTTCTACAGCTCAAAATATGAAGAAAAGTAGGATAAATTCGATAGAAAAAGTGCAAAGTTAAATTAAATGCAGTGGTGAATTATGCAAAAGAAAAGAGATATAATCTAAATGTCTTTCTGGTTAGATCGTTCTTAATGCTTTGTCTGCCCTGAAGCATACATTTTAGAACAGCAATATACGGAGAAACTATTTGCAGTGAGACGTTAGCAGATGCAATAGAATGTGGTTATTGCGCACGGACGGTGGGACTGTGGATGTTCAGAGGTCAGTCAGTGCTGAATCCGGAACGACAACATCGTGCATGGTGCAGAATCGTTACTCTACCTGCTCGCTGCATTTGGGACCGGTTGACGCATCTCGACTCGAATCTCGACCGCAGCCCTAATCAGGTTATTCTTCAAGAGCGATGGAACACGTACTCCGTGACAAGCTTTCCTTAAGAAGCATTTAAGAGGAAGACCCTCTGTTTTTGCTGCCGAAAAGTTGTGAGTAGTCATAAAAAATGGGTGACGTTTCCTTAACGTCCCTCACCTATCGCCACCTCAGTTGACTCGTTTCAGCGAAGGTGGTAATATAAAATTTGATTTTGATTGTGACTTTGAAGTCTTCGCAAGCGCTAATCACGAATCAAGTGGGCCCATTCCCCCCAAAAGATAATCAATGCGATAATATAGTAATATTGTACTGTTTCAGAAGACGCCTCTCAAATTCGAGATGATCACAAAGAGTCGAATGTTGGATGATGTTATCACTAAATCAGTTGAGCAATTCAACGGCAATCTCATCGTCGATAACCCAAAGGATCACTGTACATCGTGAGAACATTGCAATCGATGAATATAAATCGGTTATCACTCTATCACGTTGATTTATATGGATGTGGATCGTGAGCTGCAATTTGAGAGATACTTTGACCGCAACAATGCAGCAAAAAAAATAAATATTTGCTAGCGCGATATGCAAAAATTTTGTTCAGTGATTTCCGCATTCAATCACGGGATATTCTAAAACAAAGATTAGCGGCTATCTATACATATCGATCAAAGTTTTGCAAAGAAATGAAGCGAGGAATTATATCCTCATGTGTATCACATCATCATCATCATTCATTTCAATAAAGAATGTTTAAGGCAATTTATGTATGCCAAATATTTATTAGATTCGAGTAAAGGTAATCAACTGCAACTGCCTTAGAATTTAGCAGTTATTCATCAGTATAGATCGCATTAGTATACAAGTGAAAAATATTGATTCCTCAGATAATGCAATTGACTTTTTTGGATGGGATGGATATGCACTCATATGCGGCCACCGATTCGAGATCCACATCAATTCCCCTACTTTGATCATAATCTTAGTAGTTAGGCGCTTTCACTTCCCTCCTTGCATTAATTTCTTTTCACCTAAAACGTGGAGAAGCAATTCTCTTCGCAGAAAGGAAAATTTCTATGATCTCGGATGGAGTGGGAATTGTTTCGACTCCATAAAATGTAAAAACCTTTGCGGCAATATATCACAAAGCTCACCTTCCTACATTTGGGCACGCGCATCCATTAATTCCAATTAATGGACCACTAGTGAATGTAAATGAGTTCGACATCTACGTTCTATGTATAGCTTCATAGTTAGACTTTACGAAGTTCTGTATGAACCTTAGCTATACTCCACGAGGAGTTAAATTAATGCATCTACGCGAACTGATCGTCTCGGAGTTAGCCAAGAATTCTGAATAAGGTCGCATGTCACTTCCAAATTGGCCTGTCTAATCTTTACACAATTCAAAAACCTTTCTTGTTGATGACAATGAAAATATGCTACGAGACGAGGTTCAGATCCACGGCCATTCGTTTCTGGGGAGACGCTCTAACCGACTGCTACTACGAACGCAAAGACCAGTGATTCGTAAATCTCATCCGCTGTAGACTCTTACATCTAGAATCTAAATCACTCTAAACTTGACACCATAGTAAAACGTTAAGCAATTTCCATCAAAAAACCGAACTGCATTGCTCAAAACCTATTTCGCGCACAATATTTCGATGTTTTTCAAAACCAAATAATTTTTTTTTTTGCGAGGGAACGTCATTGGCAGTTTTTTATACGAAATCATCGTTACTTACAGCTTATATGAAACCGCCGTTACCGACAGCTTCTTATACGACACCCCACAGAGTATTCTAAAATAGACAAATGTCGGTGGATTAGAGCCTCTCCACTCAGCAAACAAGGCAACCAAAGTGTCAAAAACGTTGTCTTACATAAGACAGAAGAGCACATACCTTAGACATCGTCACCACTGACGACCCCGTCGATGCGAATAAGCAGATATGCTAATAAGCTCAGTAATAGAAAAAGACCTTATCAACCATTTATACTTAGAAAATGGGGGGGGGGGGGGGGTAGGGTGGGAGAGGCATCGCGCCGTTTATTAGACTATCTCCATCGGCGCTGCGCTAAAATACTAACAGAACAAGTGAATAAAACAAAGATACACTCACACAATCATCATCTCTTCAATATTTGAATTATGCATGTTTTTCAACGACCACAACAACGCGCTGACAATTAATAAAAATACAGAAAAATATCCACCGGAACGGGGAATACACTTACCTTCCCCACTTCCAGTTCGTTTCATGTAACAATTAGGTCGGACATTACCCTCTCACCTGCACTCATAAAAAATACCTTTCATCAGGCGCTCAATTAGGATACAACCCCCTCACCCTTCCTATCCCCGACGATTTCCACTCACCCAGCTCACAAAGCACTCATTATATCCACATACGTTCCAATATTTTTGCCCACTAGAACAGAAAGTTCTTGCTTCTATAATGCTTGGGAACGAGATTAAGTAAATATTCGACACTATTGTCATCCATACACCCGCCATACCGAAATGGATGAGCATCCTTTACCAATATGTCAAATTCCGACCCTTTCTTCGCAGCTCATGTGTGCCGTCCTTAAAATGTTCAATAGTTGCATGTGGGGATTTACCATTAAGCTATAGGTGACACGGAGAGGGGAGATTCATGTTATAAGAAAAGGTAGTTAACTGAAGCACCTAACTCAAGAACATTTCAGCAGTGACTATGAATGTCAACTAAGTGGCGAATAAGGATACGAAGTGGGTACGAAAAAGGATACTCGCAAAAGCATTCCAAAAGCAAGTCCATGGATCCTCGAAAAAGCAGCAAGGATCCATGCCGTTTTATTGGATCCTTGTAAAAGGTTGTAGCTACCTACAAAACATTCGTTATGAAACATCAAACACCTTTACCCATCAGCGCCGATATTAAATGAAAGAATTGCTCACATGCTTCAAAAAATCCTATGATGGGAAATCGACCTGCAACGTTAATATAACGACATAAAACGCAAAGAAAGTTTATGAAGTGACGCTAACGCCCATAATACATCATCGTCGTTTCAACAAACACTTTCCCTATTAAACCAAATATTTCTATGACCTAAAGAAAGATCCGCTAAAAAGTGTTCATATAGCCCTTCTATCGCCTCATATTCAGCTCCAGCTCCACCTTGACTTTGTGGCAACGCTGTATTTTAGGCGTAGGCGTCATTCTGGAGAGATACACAAAGAAAAGACCAACGGAAATATATGCATAGTAACAAAACAAACCGATTCGCTGCGTTACGAATCGTTGCGATCGTTTTTCGTCGTCACTCCGAACGCCTTAAAGAGGACACTTCTTCTTGGCGCACCGATCGATTTATTCGTCGAATTTGACATATCGTTATGTTGCTTAGTTGAATGGACTCCTTCCATTCCATTCACGTTATTCCTCGGAAGCGATGCACTTCTTTTATCTAAAGCAGGTGAAATTCGATAAAAATAGACACATATAACAAACGGCAGCATATGTTGAGATCAGTAATATACCTTCCGTTCAAAATTATAATTCCAACCAGCCCCTCTTCGGTCCTTTCACTGGCCGTCTACCTAGCATCCCACTATAACAAACCGTTCACTTTCAATAAACTCGATGGACAATCGCCGAAGTGATATGGCGTGTGCTCAACTTCCACTGCATTTTGCAGCAATGATTTCACTGTCATCTTCCACAATGACTCCTATCCATTGGCAAATGAACCGAAAAGAAGTTCAGATGACTAAAGAGTGAAGTACTCTTCACTGTTAGCATCACATGCAGTAACCTTTCATCATAGTTATTTGATCTCTTCATCCCCACAGCACTATAGTTGGTGCTTTCAGAAAATTCCTATGGCTCCAGAGTCTTCAATTATTATAATCCAGATGCACGATCACCGCGATCGTGAAAAACAAAGCCACCTATACCATCCTGAATTTACGCCCCGGAATGCCCTATCACGCCTACAGTAGAGATATGCAATGTGTCTGAAAACCCCAAAGGTCTGTCACATTTCCGCACGGATGTCTCAACCTCCCTCTCGAATTCGATTCTTTCGCTGTTAAAACCTCGCGCAACTACATAACTATCGGTGATGAAAATGTTCTTCCCAATTATGACGCCATTTAGGAAGGAATTTGAGTTTGATTTTTTTGGTGTGCTGCCTCTCTGTGACAGACGGCTGTCTGTGCTCATTCAACTTGGCAAAAGCAATTTTCGTGATAACCAACACCTATGTTGAAGTCTTCATATACACTGACATATAAACTTTTTGACCTTTTATATGGAGAAAATGACACCAAACAGAAAGAATATGACACCGTTTTGTCCCAAAACGATAAATACAACACTTCGAATAAGAAGGCAAAAAAAATTCAAATTGCATACTTGTTTTTGAGCTCATCGAGTCGATCACTGCGCCCAACTGCTCGATTTCGGGTTCCGTCACATAGGAGGTACGTTGTCGATCAACACGAGAACCACGATGACTTGCCGAATCGGTTGTTGGGGCCACATTACGTGATGTACTTAATGGCGTGGATCGCATCGCCGATGAGGAACTGCTTGCCGCATGACGTCTAAAAATCTTCTATGAGTGGTAGTATCGCAAAGTACAATAACATTTTTCTCATTGCTAATGAAGGAAAGTAGTAGAGTTTCTAATCTCTAAAAAATGGTGCCACCGATACTAACTGCGACAGATCACAACAACCACACCGCCCCTCCCGATCCTCAAAAACATTCCACGACAACCCTCGAATCCAAATTTAAACCCAAGTCTGCAATTCAAAGCTCCACTTAACTTTTCAAGCTCCATTCAATAATTTCAAGAGATGCTCAACAGTGTCACTCATTAAAACAACCAATAAAAACCCCACCACGTTATACACCAAAGATCCGCCACGGTGGACAACGATCACAGTTTAAACACAAAGTTGCTTTTCACTATTCACCTTCTAGTCTATCACTATGGCATTTGTATGATCTACCAGACTTCACCCGAAGTCGACTTCCGAAACCTAGAAATATTGAAACAAGTTCGGAGGAAACCTCCTCTTCAACCTGTTTCGCTCTCCTTGCCAGGACTTTCGAAATAAAACCTTTTCTAAGAAACAGAATGGAAATATCTTTCTTAGGACTCCCCCCTCCCCTCACTAATCTAGGGTAACTGAGGGGAACCGAATACGCTCAAAATCCTCTAAAATTGAGAAGAATAGCCTCATTGCTATGGGGGATGAAAAACCAGCTAAAGAAATCGTAAGCGAAAACAAACAATGAAATCGAAAGAACAAGGCTGTTTTGTTCGTTGATATTCAGCAGAAAAGATCACAAAAACAAATACCTCGTAGGGGAAGGAGGAACGGTCGAAGAAGGTGATGTTGCAGGCCTATTTGTTGAGGGTAGCGGTACGCGACTTGGCGGCGCATTACGCTCGCTAGAGGGGAAACTTGAGGATGTCGAGAGTCTTGATCGAGAACCATTACGCGTATCATTCGACTGAGAAACACCTTTGGTGGGCGGAAGAGAGTCTGATGCCGCCTTGTTAGTCACCACCACGGAGCCATCGGCCAATACTCGTAGCTAAACATAAATACCACCTCGTAAATATATTTGCAATAGCAAATACGTACAAATACCCTCCCTTAATAAAACAATGATACTAATCCCCCCTCCCTCGTACCTAATTTCTTTAAAAACAACGGACTAAAGATGCACAATTTAATATTAACATATATAGAGAGGGCATTCGATTTTGGCAATAGCAATTTCAAGTGCATCCTTTGTGCATTTTGGATCGATCCACATCCATTATAAAACTGTTGTCATCACTACATTAAATAGCAGTTAGCGAAGCCTTCAAGAGAACGTAATCGTGACAGCACCATCACAACCACACATCAGCCTATATATCGTTCCATCAAATAATATCTATGCACCCATGCAACAAAACTAATCACCTTTAATATCAAATAATTAGCCTACTGTTATGCTTGAATGCAAAAACGTATTTAAGGATTACATTATTGGTGTGAGGTCGAGAGCTGGCCAGAATACTGTTGCGCATGAGTGCGAGATCCTCCTCTTGACTTCGTACAACCTGCAAACGGTTCAGCTCGACTTCAAATCTGCTTCACTCCATCCCATACATTACATCAATCACACACAGCTAGCTATCTCTGCACATCGTTATTTTATGACCCATATATTAGGTTGTTGCATGAGTCTATCTGTTTTGAATTTAAGCAATCCTTAACTTCGAGCTGATTGATAAAATTTCCGAAAAAAAGATTTTCTTGTCGGTGAATCGTGGAAATCCGACAAGACACTTGCGCCGCCAAAGTATGGAAGTGTTTTACTTCAACGAACATCTAGCTTACGGATGGCAAAAAGATGACAAGGAAAAGGTGATAAGGTAAAGGCATAACCTCCTACTATCCATACTTTTTTGATGGCTTGGTACCCACCTACAAAGTCAACAACAGGAGAACTGCCTAAAATCAACGATTTATCGCAAAGCAGGAAATCCATATCTGGATTGTTATTGAGGCGAAACAATTCTCTTTGTAAGTGGCGCAAATTTTAGACGGTCTCTTTGGTTGTCTTGCTTAGAGAATTCGATAAGAAAAACGTGTCAAGAATACTTCACTTTACTGAACGAAACGATCAGTGAGATTTTATGCTAAAATCCATCCCCTTTAACTCAGATCGTTGATCATGAGAGTACAAATAATATTACATCATATGACAACATCTTTTCCCTCGCAGCAAAGTTCTATCAAGACGAAGGACAATTTGAACTCCAAACAACAGAATCTAACCATGAGCTTAATACTTGTGGAGATTGGCACTTTTCCAACTGATTAACTCATTGCCCAAGAATGACAGTCCACAGAGGGTTCCGACCTAGTTGCTGCTAAAAGCGCAAACTGGTCACGACCATGTTGCATGTTTCCCTCACCTCCAATCGATATCCGTACTCCCCTTTCTGATAACAAATCACTTTGCTTCACAATAATTAAACCTGCTTATTTGTAGAATTAAATACTGGTATGAACTGCTTTTACGCGAATATATGACTTCAAAACCAAGTAGCCTTCAGATCAGCTACCTAGTAGAGGCATGTGTTCACATATACTTCAGCACCACACAAAGGAAAACGTTTTCTTGTGCCCACGAGCCTATAAGTGCTCCGTTTATTGCAACCCAGACGGTGATCGTAATATCAATGATACCAACCGACTGATAGAAAAAAACGTTATTTGGGAAAGAAAATTTTTTGTTAGATTAATAATAGGGAAATGATAAAGCTCTAACCTCTTTCAAGGTATGTACATCCGTACGCGCTGATGAGAGTGCCTTAAGGAGCTGATCACGTTCGGTGCGCAACGCATTCAATTCCTTTCTCATTTCTGCTAGAAGTGCGCCCTCTTGCAGCGAATTGTTTGCACCTGAAATTACGCAATTGCAGATGCATCATACCCGCCTACTCTTCGTTTGACTGATTAAGCAATAGACACACATCGGAATTATATAGACAATCCCTCTCATCCACCTTTACTTATGCGCTAAAACAACGTTATGAAACATCATAAAATTAAATAAATGGAAATAAAGAAATATAAAACCATCGGCGAATATGCTTAGATTAACCGACTGGAAGGTTGGAGTAAGGGGGAGGAGAGGGAGATTGCGAGAGTAACAATAAAATGAGCAAAACAATGAAGTTGAAGACTTCGAATCGTCTATTTGACGGACACCCAGACAACGTATACAACGACGGGGTAAGCAGTAATGGGCTATAGCATTCTTCATAAAGTGTGTTGAAACGATTCAACAGGATACAATAAAAAGGGAAATGTAATTGCAGCAAAAATGGCTGTTGGCACAATTTTTTGTAGAAATTGTAGAAATCGCAGGAAAAAACGAGCCAAAGCTTTTGCCAGTTCAAATTACTGTATCTTTTAGTGGAAGGCGATTTACATAAAGATCATAACAAAGCAACAAGAAATATTAAGCGCCCACAACGAAGAAATATATTAAATAATAATAAAAACTTTTACCGAAAACAAAAGATTTTTTTTTTGCACTTTACAACTACCTAAATTATCACATATATGACCAACAATCCCCTCCACTTCCAAAAAACTATGCAGCCCTTTAACTTTACAACGCAAATTCCCTAAGATCACAAACTAGTTAAGTCCTCTAAGAAACTTTGTACAAAGAGTAAAAAAAGGACCAGAGTTGATTCCAGCTAGCCCAACCGCAATGCTCAACACGTAGGAAAACAAGGAGATAAATGAGAATAAAAACTGTGAAAATGAGAAGGAACATACCATGTTCGGAATGCATCCTCAACTCATGCATCCTTACAAGCATTCGTTTCCTTTCATTGATGAGGAAAAGCACCATAGATTTGTGACGTTCTTTCTCTTCGAAAAACTTCTTTTCCAATCGTTCTATTTCCTTCCTCACTTTATCATTTTCTTTCTGCTCGTATTCCAGCTAAATTCAATCCCAATTTTGTCATTTAATGACATTTTAAAATAAATTTCTAAACAATTTAGATTAAATCCTGCCGCTGCAGCTAAAATTTGCGGAAGACAAGCGGATGATGAAGGAATTGGCCCTTACAGACCAAAAAAGTTGAAATTCGCATCCTTCTAGACTTTCGAAACAAAAAAGTAGACGTAATCAGTTAGCTGAAGTAAAATACTTAAAGTAAGATCGTTTCACGAAGCTCTGCAGAAAGCAAAAAACTCTGGAAAATTTGACAAAACTGGATAAGTTTTCATCAAGATTTTATCACCGATGTGAGCGGGAAATGGAGTATGATGGAGAATTTAAAAGATGTTTCACATAGGAGCATTCAATAATTGTACCACAGAGTGACCTAGATAAGACACTTCCATCCGCCCGAAGCCCTACAAGATCGCCGATCCCAAAGTGAGTCCCATCCTTAAACTACAGGGCTTCAGACCGATAGGGAACATACTGCAGACGCATCTTTCGCAGGAAAAAGAACCTTGCTACCTCATCTCATTTTTGTTTCCTGGAGAGATACTAAGCCTCTCACACCGCTTAGCTAGAGAACTAGCAAAAAATAGCGATTGAATCTTTGTACCTGAGCAAAGGATACCGGATTCTTTAGAACTCTTTGCACCCCTCGCACCGGCCCTTGTAAGCATAAACATTGCAATTCCAAGTCAAAAAGAAGAACCAAAGACGCAGTCCCCCACGCATCACTCCTAGCACATTCGAAAAAGTGAAACAGGTAAGGTGGGATAAACTAAAACATGAAATACCTGTTGCCTAAGTCTTGTGCGTTCATTTTCGAGAAGAGCACAAAGATCGTCTCCCTGTGCTGCATCGGCAGCCGATCGTTGTTTCTCGTCGTCAAGCTCACGAAGAATGCGTGCATGACGTCGCTCAGTTGCAGCCAATATCTATATGCATCACATCATATCTCATTTAATATTCAATATTCCTTTCAATAAAAATATTCGATAAAGCAATGACTCACTTGTAAATCACATAGCCAATGTAGAGAACGTTCATCTTTACGCATTTCAGCAAAAATAATTTCGAAATCCCCTAGAATCCATCTTCTCGGAAATACTAACTTCCATGCAAATTCATATAAGCCTTTAATGAGAAAACGCTTCACCGGTAGCCGATCTTACTGCCACTCTAATGGGCAAATGCCCAAACCTGCATAAAAATATTGAAAAAAAAACTATCTCAATAAAGCATTAAATAATATTTTCAACATAAGTCATTTCTAACGAGATTCCACCATTTTTTTAATTTTGAAGGAAAAGGTATTCCTATTTATTCGTCAACTCGACGCCCACCTGTTTTGAACGTGAATGACATCGACGTTGCACAGAGATTAGCCTCTCGAGTTGTGAGAGTTGCGATTCATACATTTGTCCAAGTTGTGCATCGTCAAGTTCATTCTCTGCATCCGCTAGATTCGAATCACGATGCAACGCGCTTATTGGATCATCGCCTGCCAATCTGCCATATTTCGCTTGATACAGCAATTGTTTCGCTTTCTCTGACTGCAAAATAGTGAGAATATCGAACAGAAAATTAAAAACACACAATTCACAGTCGCAAATAGAAAAAAAGTTTTCTCGGGCAAACCTGTTAATGATTAATGCGCTTTAGTTTATCGATTATAATTATAGCACTTTTAGAATGAAGATTAGTACCCTCAACAATCGCCCACCCATTTGAATATGACATCCACCCCCCGCACCTTCTCAATAATTCTAATAGAACTAACTGACTCCAAAGATGGAGTATTTATTGTTGCTCCAATTGAAAGCTATCAGCAATGCCTATTACAATATGGAGAAAGGTATCTTCCTCTTTCCCACTATACACCTCCTGAGAGAAGTAACACATGTTTTCATTTGCTATGAATTTCATCACAAAAACAGATAACCGATTTCGCCAATTCCCTCCTCCCCCCCCCCCTTTGCAGCAATGCCACTACCTTCCTCCCTTTTCTTATTTTCTCCCCCTCATTCAATCAAAAAAAAACTTCATGTTGAGTAAATGTAGGTTAGCTGCTAAAGAAATAACTTCATAGACGGTTATGAGGGCATTCTGATGGAGGTCATCAATGGGTGACGTACGAAGCAACAACATTTGAAGTCGAAACATTTTTAACACCGCTATTTTTGCACACTTTTTGATATCAGAAACGCAGAAAGTGGCTAATTAGAAGAATAGGGTCGTCGGGTTTTATCTCAACGATCACCAGCTGACGTGGTCAAAAGCAAGAAAAATTGCCGAGGCATTCGAACTTCATGATGGTGTAACGTTTGACAGGTAAGGCCGAATAAACATCTGCTTAATGATCGATGTATTAACATCGTATCGCCCCTTCATTTATAATCAACGGCTTAATCTTTCTGAGGATAGAAAAGTTGCCGATGGTTTTTATTTTTATTTTTATTTTTTTTTGATTTCAGAGCTCGGAAATTGCGTTCTGATGAACGCTACTGGATGCCTCAATCTAAGCTTAACACCACTCTCTCCATCTTCCCAACTACAAAGATCGGAGTAAGAAAGACCGCTAGGATACAACAACCTATGCTTAAAATGCAGTCTCGGATTGACAATGACGCGGATCAACGCATAAAGGAGGTATATCCTCTTGTCCATATCCTCCTTTTCACTCAGTGAGCCCTCCATGCACCTATTGCTAGCGGTATCAAGTATATATATGATGATGACCACAAAAGACAAAACTAAAAGAAGTACTTTGAGTGCGGCGATGACAACATCACGTGCTTGAACTTCACCTTCCAAATAAGATAGAAGCCGGAGAAGGTCTTCCCTCGAAAACTCCTTCCGCTCGCTGCTCGAAACTGAACCTTCCATGACGTTCATCGTTTGACGTTACGCATTTCTGGAAGGTTCAGTAGTCCGATCGCCACAAAATCGATCATTCACTTCTTACTATCAACGCTATACCTGAATGCTTCGCGATAAAACTATCTCTAGACGACAGGTACGATGAACTATTAATAATAAACGCATATAAACTATAGATGCAAAACTTAAATAGAAAACTGTCACCAATGACGCACAATTTCTCTTTCATAAGAAATTATAACTGACAGCTTCAAGTTGACATGTCTGCGAGTTGAAACTTAGCGGCAACCATAATACTGAGCTCAATCGCATAAAAAAGTGCCCCACTTTGCTTCAAAACATACCGGAAATAAAGAACAATCGGCAAAGTCATATGTGGACGACAACGGTCTCAATGTAAACTGCTAAGAAAACTGAAAAGCGCTCACTCAAGCGAACACAATTTCCAAGTTAGATTCGGGGCCACTTCTATCACCAATAGCGCATAGTGGTCAACACTGCTCTCACCTCAGCAAAAAAAAGCTCCATTTGTTTTTTTTTCAAGCATATGACATTTCCCGGAAGAGTCTTTAAAGACTGAAAGCAACCTAGACTTGCTGGAATAAGCCCAATCGTCATGACTCATCCATGCATACAGATGGTTTTGGTTTCAACTCTATTTCAGAACCCCAAAGTTGGAAAATACACAAAATTATGTGAGTATGAACAGCAAAAGTGAGTAAAACGTCCCGAACAACTACACTTCAGACGAATAAACATCTAATATATAAGGACAGCATACCGATCGAAACAACTCGGTTACAGCTTAAAAACTGAACGAGTGGGCACATTAATGAAATTGGTGGAAGGCAGATTCCAAACTCGTACAACACAAAATTGGAAGCTATGTAGAACATTGCTTTTTGTTGTAATGTTTTTTGACCAGCTGGAACTGATGTATACGTCGATTATGGAAGGAACAAACTGGATATTTCTGAGGATGGAATATCTGGAAAGCCGAATACAATTTAGCATAAAGAATCAAATCAAAACTGAGCTTGCGATATTCCAATTATTCCAGGTTACGGGTTTTTAGTCTGGTAATGTGGTTTGGTTGGTATGGACCACAGGAAATTGCAAAAGTTAGCACAGGTAAAGGGCTTCTAGACAATCTCTGGCAACCTGATAGTGGAGATCAGACAAGGAAACCACATAGGAGCACAGTATACCAGAATGGGTTGACTGTAGGTAACGACGGTATTTTGATAAAAGGCCATGAAATAAGTAAGGGTCAGGAAGTAAAAAATAATACCAAAGTAAAAAGGTCGCGGAATAAATAGTAGAAAAGGTCACGAAGTAAATGAAAGTCAAATAAAAAAGGTCACGGAGTAAAAAATAATACCAAGGTCACGAATATCGTCTTCAGGGGAAAGCACCAAAGCCCGAGCAATCAAAATACCTTCGTCCCCTACTGTCAACCCATTCTGGGATACTGTACTCCTATGTGGTTTCCTTGTTTGATCTCCAATATCAGGTTGCCAGAGAATGTCTAGAAGCACTTCACCTATGCCAACTTTTGCAAAGTTTCCTGTGGTCCATACCAACCAAACTACATTACCAGGCTAAAAACCCGTAACCTGAAATCGTTGGAATATCCCAAGCTCAATTTTGATTCGATTCTTTATTCTAAAATTGTGTTCGGCTTTCCCGATATTCCATCCTCGGAAATATTTCAGTCTGTTCCTTCTAGGACACCACTACGCATCTGGTTGAAGTAACTATCTCCAATTCTTACTTGAAAAGTTACGGCATAAAAAGACGCCCTAAAACACTCTGAGAAAGTAAGCGCGGTCAATGTACACGATTTCGGTGTGAAATTTCATACTCGACGAACACAAGTCGCTTACGTACGAATTCAATTCCGATGTAGTGGAACGACTGAAGAACAAACTGAACTGGGCAAGGTTCAGAATACCATTTCGAAAACCTCATACAGGGAGGGAGTCACACTAACTGAACGATGGCAAGTGGTTACTTTTTATTAAGGTAGCGGGTAGTTTATTCAGCAAAGGTGAAACGAACAAGTACATCCAAGAAAACGAGAGATAAGAAGACAGGGAACATACGGAAATCGTACTCTGCGGCCACGAGATTGTTTTCTCTCAGATTACAGATCTGTGAAGCTTCTCCTTCCAGATGGGCTCCACCGGCCTTCCCCTCAAATCACTTCTGCTTTGTTTGTGTAGACCGATCTAGAATATACTACCTGTAGATGAATATCAGTTATTGTATCAGAGTTTGCCTTTTTCGTGCACTTCAACATCAACGGTGCTTAGGATGAGATGGACGAATAAAAGCATTCTTAAAGCGCGAAGATAACACACTTCAGAACCCCTGTAATTTCATTTTTTTTGAAATGAAAAAATGTGATGAAAAAACTTGAGAATGATGCTTAAAGATGAGGTGACAGTATACAGCATGAGCTCTACCATAAACGCTCCAAGTATACCTACTGTAACTTATGCAATTTACAGATACCATTCCAAATACTTTGCCTGAAAGTTCTAATTAGCGTTGGCATCAGTTAAGATTGGGACAAACTTGGACGCCTAAATAAGGACTGCTCTCATTTGTAACGGGTAAAGGTATAACAATTGCTATCATCGAAACAGGCAAAGTTATATCAACTGCCTTCATTTGAGATAGCTAACGGCTCAGGGGGGAGGGGGGAGCCGTCTAATCGAAGAGCGTACACATAGGGGAAATTGGCATACCAAACATAACATTTGCTTCACGGAATTTCTAAGTGCCAATTTTCCGACCAAACGGCGAAAGTGCAGAAATCTTTTTGCAACATATGGAAATCGACAACCAATAGTTAACTTTTAAGTCATCTGCAAGCAGTCCGCACATAATGGATAATTTAGGACGCTGATTGCCTTATACCTCTTGGAAACCTACAAATCTACAAACTTTGCCCCCGATTGATCTGTTTCCTCATTCAATTAACTATCACACATCAGACAAACTATCAGACAGACAGCAGACATTTCTTTAATTTATGGAGGTTTTAGGGTGGATTAGAATCGGACAGATATAAATCATACCATTTCCCACTTTTTCATCTAACATCGTCAGCTGTTCACTTAAAAATGATCGTAACTGTAATACTGCCAAGGGTGTTAGCATAAATCCATGCTAGAAAAGAGTTAGCAATTCCTCGATTACTATACATCCAACAATGAAACCCCTCAGAGCATACAAGTGGATTATGTGATAATGGAAAATTTTATGACAGCTGACTGGAAAGTATTTTTTACGAATCATTTACGGAGAATCTGAGACCGTAGCAGTTGTACGCTTAAGNTAAATATAAAGGCAAACAAGGTGAGGCCAAGGTTACTGGGTAAATAGATAAGAACAGGTCAAGTAGGTCATCCCTACGATAAGGCTCGGTAATTAGACTGACTGTCGCATTCAAGAATAAACACCGTTGAGTAAACCATACGAGTATGTAATGAAGTAGAGAGTAAGTCCGTTAATGAATGTTTTCATATTTGGCATAATAAACAATAGTTGTATAAAATCACATGTCATAGAAACAATCAAAACCTATAAGATTTTACCCTCAGAACCAAGACACTTCTGGAAGTTAAAACTTCGGGCAACGAGCTCAACGTAGAATAACACCTATATTTCAAAAACTTTAAATCGTACTCCTCCCTCTAGAGTCAACCAAGTCACCACCTCACTGGCTGCGACCTTCCCTAGATGGAGAAATACACTGTATATTTCACAAGGGGCTTCAATCCTCTCTTATCCCCCCTTCGCCCCGTGCACCCAATTTCAAAGATGTAATAACTGCACGAAAAAATAGCCATAAAGAAGACTGCAAACTATAAAGGTGGAAAAGGTGGCAATAAGTGAATATCCGCTGACGAAGCACTCTCGTGCTGACAGCCGGTTTCACTTCCAAACACCACTAAAACATCGCCAGCAACGAGCAACTCCAAGAGCCACCACACTCTGCTCGACGGTTATTGATTGCCAAATCGTTGCGCACTAATGCCACATATTTGATGCTACTATTCGATATCGTTTACAAGCCACTGTATAGATTTTAATCACTATAAATAATTCAGATGTCATCTTTACAGACAGAGTTTTTTTTTGTTGTTAAGAAGTGAACATAAAATATACTATTGAATAAGTTTAAAAAATAAAACCGTTTGTTTCCTCTTCGAAATATCGTTTATTTAGCAAATGTAAAGATAGCTTAGGCTGAAAAAATAAACAGATCAATAAACACCTGGTGAGATGGCCCTAAGTTTACTGCGTCGTTTCTAACACCTGGCTAGATTACCCCAAGTTTTTACTTCGATTCCTCCCCACTCCCCCATAAAAGAAACGATATTTTCAAAATTGCACCATTTGCTTAGCAATGACCATTCTCGAAGAATATGCTTAGATATCGTAACATCTAAGAGAACAATACCTAAGGAATACTTAAGTAACATGCTCAGGTGTTGCTTAAGTAACCGACGTAAGACAACTAAGCAAATACCCACAGACTTCCTATAATATACAAAACATCCTTGAAGATACTCACCACTTTATTGCCTCCAATGCTCTGGCAGCTCAGAATTCCCATTACCTACTGCTCGTATATACAAGGTTAAAATAAGTCCTGGTCAAAATCAGCCAAGTGCGCCAACCTCCCGATAAACTCATCGACGCTTGAGGGAAAAACGATGGAACTATTAAAATTAAAATCAGCAACACTGTGGTTGTCTGCAACCTTGATTCCCCAAACTTCAGGACATTCAACCCATTCTTAGCTGTCTTCTCCCTACCCCTTCCCAAGTGTTTAAGCTTTTCTTATCTGGTGCCCAACTACGTCTAAGGTGGCATAACTCTGACGACGAGCATCCTTAAATGAAGCAATTTCAGAACGTTATGCCAAGCAATAGCAATCGGCATCATTATAATAGTGATTCATAATTGGCAGGTAATCTGGCCAGGTGCACCACAAGTTTTAAGGGTGGAATAACCCATTCTGAAGCCGTTTATTTACAGCAGGTAAACATTGGTTAGCTTGCCATCGGTTCCCACCCATTTCTGTTTCACATACAACTTTACCCGTATAAATAATAACACCACCTGGCAATTATATATCGACTATTATATAACAATCTTTCTGATGCCCCATTTGATTATCAGTTCAAATAGAGATGGAGCAAACCAAAAACGTTACTAAAAAAACATGAGGAAAGTATACACCTAAGGACTGGATAGTAGCAATGAAAAAACGCATAATACAAATAGGAATGGTGCATTTTTTAAAGTTATATATAATATGAGTCACTAATTTTTTAATTTTTTATAAAATATCGCAATATATTCGTTATAGGAAAATCATATCCCGGAACTAAGGTGAATAAAAAACTATCCGGAAAGGTTACTTGAAACACGCAATGATCTCGCCGAGAAAAGATTTCATTTTATACGAGTATTCCTCTAGGTAATCGCCTGTCTATTAACGTTTGCTTAAGACTCAAAAAACCAAATGTAATATATGCTTAAAAGCAAGCTTAATCTAGATTTAAATCAGAACAAAGGTAAACAAGTTTTAAATATCAACTATATCAACGTAAATCACTCCTCAATTCAAAAGCAATAGAGATAATTCACAAAAAAAAAATTAGATAGGTGTTGTAAATACATGCAATGATGAGATAGGTGAATATTATAAATGCACCAATATTGTAAGCATTCATCTCAATAAACTCCTATCGCTTCTTCATTTTAAAATGCCAACAGTTATTCAACACTTAATCATTAAAAAGATAAAAATAAATTTCAATAAAACCATTTTATAAGCAAAAAATAGCTCCCCGGTAGCGTCAGACAATATGCGGTAAATTCAACTTTTCCGGACATAAGGAGTATGATCGCTTGGTGCCGACCTTTGCATGAACCTTGCTCAATCCAAATATAAAAAAACAAGGCACGATTCCATTTGGTGGAACGTCCTCAACGTTGCCGTCAGATGGAATCGCGAGAAGTATGGGGGGTCATGCTAGAATCTCTGCTAATCCGACCCTTTCTGGCATCTAGATGCACTCTTGCTTAACATGTTGCACGATAATCTTCAACTTTATCAGGAGGAGTAAATTCAAAACTTTTTGGCTCCAAATTGCTTACGTTTTCTACACGTAAAACTCCGACCCGATGGGTTCGTTCTTTATAGCGACCCTTCAGAAACATCACACAGCTATTAAACTTTGTAAGGAAAGTTCAACGGCTTGATAACTTCAATATGATTGTCTATTCTTGAAAATATGACCGCACCAATTCTGAGGATGCATCACGACCGATTCTCCTATAGCAGTTTATATCATTCAAAATGAACTTATAACTCATAATAAAACCCCTTGCATCACGGAATATTATGGGAAATTTCAGGCCCCGGCCAAGAATTTTGTCACTTCTCGAATCATTAAGCCATAAAACATAACCTTACAAGTTTAGGTGGGGTAGGTGATTTGAAAGACAACTGAAACACTTTTTATGGTTGTGAACGTGTTTGACCTCTAATTGAAAGCAGTTTGAAATATAAGCAGAGTAGAAAAGGCAAGGCGCCTCCCTAGCAAAGAATGAAGACAAGATGGAGAGTGTTATAGTCAATATTTGTGATCCAAAAAGTTAATAAGTCTCAGACAAAATCAGACGGCGGCAATTCGGCAACCGGAAGTGGTAAAAGGCATCGTCTAATAGACGCATACCTGTTATAAATAATCGATTCTACCTGAAGTGGTGTTTTCAATTCCTTAGAAAATTATAAAATTTTTCTCTGGTTACCTCAACCAGGTAAACATTAGTATTCATAAACCTGACGCCACCCTAGGTAATCCAGAAATATAACTCAAACAGCACATACTTGTAACACAAGTGGCAAACCATAATAAGCACTATAGACTACGTACGGATCCATATGGTGGTACCGTTACACGTCACAGGAATCTGGAATCTGCTTCCCTTCCCAGCGATATCCATAGTGCACCCACACCTTCAGCTTTTAAGATGCGGTTGAGTCCCTTCAATCTATACACTATTGCTTATTTATTAAACGTCTATTCGCCTGAACTGCAGTTTTCCCAAACGTTTTGCTCCTTCCCGCTGTCGATGCTCACATAATTCTATATATTTTCCTACTTCAGGACGATAGAATAAACTAAACTAAAATAGAATCAAATAAATAAAATGCTAATTTTTTCACAACTATATTCCTTTTTCCTAAAAAAATCCAATATCCGCATTAATAAAAAAATGATCACTGATAAGTTTAATATGAGATGAGTGCAATGAGATCATTTTCAATGAAAAATCTATGCACTCACTAAGCTTAAAAACTTGTCGCGCCTCACAATATAAAACTCCAACTTGTTACAACCTGAAACAAAATCAGCTTAGCTCAATACCAGCAGGTACAGTAATTAGCCAAACCGTACATCCCCAACCCCAAATTACCGAATTTAAGGTTCACTATAAAAGGTATTCAAAGACAACGATTGAATTGTGTTTGAACGCCAACAGAAAAAAAAAGAAGTTTGGCCACTTCTCGCCTAGTCAAGTATCGTGCACATCTAAGAGTTCTAGTGCCGCATCTTGCAGCACTAATTTGTTGCCTCCATTATATGAAGCTCGCGTAAATGCTACCGTAGAGTACGAGGCGGATGGGAAACGTTGTGTGGGGACGGGTATATAAGGGTATACTGGGGTATGAAAATGTCAAGGTAAATGTGTCTTTTCTTCATCTTTATTCTCGTGAAAACTTCCGCAGAGGTGCACATATCGTGGTCACATTGACCTCTTCAACCGTTCACCAAGTATAATCCTTAGCATAAGTCGGTAGTTACCATTCATTCCCACAACGGCTAATGCTACCCTTCGTCGAAACAATAGTTTAGGCGAGTGCCGAACGATGTGTTTATTGAAAAATTATGCATAGTTCAGCATTCAAATGAGCGACTAACCAAAGTCGACAACTGTGCCAAAGAATCCATTCCAAACTCTCGATCTTCAACGTCTTGCACGTCCATCGTTTTACCCGTTTTCATCCGTTTCATCACCTATCTATGAAAACAAATGTAACATTAATTAACAAACACCATGGGGGCAATCAAGTCAGTGCTGATCGCTTACTGAATGCAAAATAAATAGCCACAAATGCACTCAATTTAATTCAACATCCTATATCCGCCTATGCAAAAACAATATACGCACTCATCAACACTATTTCTTTCGACATCTAAGAAATAAGTTATGAACAACATGCACTAAGTAAGCAGATTGTATATGTGGGTTAGTAAACACTCATCAACTGTGGTCATGTGAGCGGCTGCAATCACAATAATACAACATATATACATTTACTCAGTAGTAGTGAGATATAAAAGAGAATATTGTTTCTAACTAAAATTTACTAAGCCAGCAACTAGATAGGTTCATGATACACATTATATACCGCATCTATTTTTTTGATCGGTGGGTTATGCCGCTGACATCTCCAAAAATAACGACGTGTACTCAGAGATCTACTTCGGTGAGAATAATATAGAATATTTGAAAATTTCCAAAAAAAAATTCCAAAAATTTTCGATGTTGGGATATATTCAGAATGACATTTAAATGAGTGGAATTCAATCGAAACATATATAAATTCGAAAAAGTTAATACGAATAACAAATATGAAAGTGTATATAATACTCACTTTTGGGATCGCCATCATTCCCAAATGCAAGAGATCGCATCAATAAGCACAATCGCTGCACACTGCCCAAATAAACTATGAGATTAAGGAAAACGACAGTGAAATGATCCGAAAATCATCCCGTATATTCGATAAACACGGAAATGGATTCATAATAGCAAAGGAATTTCGATACTCAAATAATTATAACTAAATAAACAATTACTAATTACTAATAGCAGTAATTAATAAATACTATCAACACTGATAAATAATAAAAATAGTAATAATAATGAAAATGAAAATAGTAATAATCACAACGATAAAATAAAAATTAGGAAGCAGTAATAATAGCAATAACAATGCAAATAATAACGACAATATCAAAACAGTTGTCAAAGTAAAATCCATAACATTTCTATGAGCAGATAGATCTACATTCAGAACGATGAAGAGGAATTGGTACGAATGATGACTAGCCCATAGAAGTGAATGAGTGATAATTCCTCCAAAGATATATCCCACCTTGTGCATCAACGAATCGATCTCAATAATTAGAAGCAAATCATATAATACACTCTGCCCCTACTAAAAAATTCAGTAATAAGAACCTAGACTCGATAGACCACATCAATTGCTGTGTCTTACATGGCCATTCGCCAATTTCAACCCACATTAAAACAAATACCTTCTTTCTTCATAACAAACAATGAGTTTTTTTCAAAGAGTTCAATCAACTGCTAATAAATCATCCCACCTTTGACGTGCATAGATGGCAAATGCCAAACTAATGAATGCATCTGCAAAAACCACATATCGAATCATTCAAAAAGATTGCAATGATGCATATATGCTTTCTGTTATTCCACTCACTAAAGCAATCAACGTAAATAAAATACGTGCAAAAATGCATCAATAATTTAAGCATAAAAAATCGCTTTTTCAAATCTACAAGATATTCTCATCTTCTAGATATATCCGACTTAATTATTCATCACATCTTTTTGCATATGCTGATTTACCACTAATTTTCAATCCTCAACGTTCCCTTTTAAAGTTGATAGGCCGACTAAAATACTTGCATAAATAGCGGTCAGCATACCACAGATACCATGCCATACATATATAACCTCCCCCCCCCGCCCCCCCAACCAAATTCATTAGGTATAATTCTATTCATTTTTGGGAGGAAACTGCTGTGTTAACATACAAACAAGCACATATGTCCCCCCCAACCAAATTCATTAGGTATAATTCTATTCATTTTTGGGAGGAAACTGCTGTGTTAACATACAAACAAGCACATATGTACATACACACGAAGAAATGGTATTGCTTTGGAAACGCAAATTTAAAAATAACACAAAAGTGAATGAGTCCTTGGTAACCTTCTTCCAAGTGGCAGCTTAATCTTGACCACTGACCGGTCGATTCATTCGGCGGTCAAGTAACAGCCCACTATTTCATTTACATCACATATCTGAAGCTAAAAGTTTCCCAACATTTCTGAACATCATGCCCATCTGTCAATATTAGCAGATGAATACAAAAAGAGTGGACATCCGTGTTCCTACGTCGCTATTTTCTGCACCACACGTCAAGCGTCAGATCACAACCTCCCTATGAACGCCGTTATCCCTCTTCGTGCTCTACTCAAAAATCCCGGAGTCGATAATTTCAAATAATCCTTTCATATAAAAAGGATGTAAACATAGATTAGCACCACTCAGATTCGACTGTGCAGCTTAGGTTTCCCTTATCTTGGGAAGCATCCACCTCGCTATAAGACGCCAAGGCGATGCTCGTATTGCACCTTCAACTCTTAAATACTTTTAAAAAAATTTGAAACCAAATCAAACAACAAAAACCGAACAATAAATATGATTTCAGAAACAAAAATAATCCCACAAATTGCATATGGGAAATGTTAGTTAGTACGTAATGTCGTGTCCTTCTTCAGTTATTAAACAGTTTTATTATATGAAAAGAATAGACGAACAATCTGCAAATATTTCACTGCAATCATATCAGTTAATCAATATCTTTACATTTCAAACGCTTTAACATATACTACTACTTTTACATTTCAAATAGTAATACCTCACTAATATATGACTGCATACAAAGAGTATGTAAAGGAAGAAGAATACTTGACGATTTGCATACAAAAGCTTTGCATATTCGCGCAACTGAATGGTTGTCTTAACAACCATTGCAATGCCATGTGAAATCACATATGGGGACCACTTAAATATTTTCGTGCAAGGGAATATTCTATGCTATTACAATGCTAATTTATTGCAACGTTAAGTTATATTTTTATATAAACTGCATCATATTCTGCACAAAAAATCAGCAAAAAACACATTGTTATAAAGTGAAGCCCCTTTTCGATCCAATCACATTACGCAAGTGATATTCACTTAATAGTAATGTGTTGCCATCTGAGATTTATTCCTTTCCTCCTGGGTAAAGGGAGGCGGCATGGGGAAGGAGGGGAGGAAAGGATAGAGAGACAAAGTAGCGAAGGGATGAAACAACGAGATAATTTAGATCTCGAACATGTAACAATTCAAAAAAATGTTAAGAGGGAGGCATCCGTTTGAGGCATCTTGTCATAAAATTCTCTAAATTCGTATCAGCATCACTTCAACTTCAATATGGAACTAATTTTAAGAAAAATCATTAAAGGCTATAAGCCCTCATCGGAGAGTGGACTAGACATTTACATCAAATGACATATAACTACTCATGCAAATAGCGTAATATCAGTAAGCAAATGTAAACGTAAAGACTAAATGTAACAATCCGAACTCCTTTTCGGGTTTGCTGTCGAGCAAGAAAAACCGACAAGAAACGATTCTCTATTAGCCCATTCCCCCACCTTACTCGGGCTCGACAGCACCACATACTAACAACCGCAACCCGCAAGTTAACACGAACGAATGGTTAGAGAGGGTAGTAACAGTTTTTATATTAGCACAAAATATTAGCACCCTATTCATAGCACAAAATCGATATTTGTAATAGCCATTCCATATTGCACACTGCTACGGCCATAAAGGAGCTGATCTACGCCCTTAAACGATTTGCTCTAAGATAAAGATCGATACAGTAACCGTTTGGAGGGATCTACATTGATCTATCCACTGAGTGTTGATATTTTTCTTGCGCGCAAATGGCTCCATTCGAATGTCGCGTGTGGCCCCTTACCGCGGGAACGTATTGTCCACTGGCGCACCCACTTCCTCATTGCAATCCACTGCAAAACATTCAAGTATGAACTACATAGAGATCAAGAGATTCTAACGTTCAAAATGACAACAGTAGGCTCCTCTGTGTATTTGTTTTAAACTAGATTAGAAAGCTAGAAAATATGAAAATAGAAACGACCAACCCCACAAATTGCAAATTGCAAATTTCTGTGAAATATACGTTGCGTAATTATCGATTTCAATCTAGATTGATGTAATTTTATTCATTATTATGTTTCAATAATGAAAATTTTATAGCATTGTATCAGCAACTTTCTTTTCGAGTATTTTAATTTTTCACATTGCACTTTGCTGATTGCAATTGCATATCTAAAAATTCTGCAAAACTGACTCAAAAATATGCTAAAGTAAAATAGAAAATTTAGAAAAATTTTGATAGGATTTTTTCATTGCAATCTGAATTGCAATTTATTGCAATATTATCAACTGAAAAAGCAATGCAAATCTCCAGTTGCAATCGAACCTCATCATATTTTTTGCACACTTGACATCTACGTCGTAATTGCGTTATATTGTGTACTACATGGAGCTCTATTCAACTCAAATGCGTTGCTTAACATTCCATCAAGAGAATGCACAATTTGCATCGCTTTATTGTTCTGCTTTATTCGCTCATCCTGGCTCAAACATATGACTATAAAAAAGAACGAGTTGGAATAGGCAAACAAGACAGCCAACTATTGACCAAAGATATGTGGCTAACGAACCCAAAAATGGTTCCCTCCCTCCTTTCACTGTACGAACCCAAAAATGGTTCCCTCCCTCCTTTCACTGCAGCCTCAACACTGACTCATGCCCAATAAGAAGCATGTTTACACAAAATGAAAGTATGATACCGACCTTTGCCCTCCGCGCATACGAGAGGCCAATTTGCTGTCGAACCTGGATCGCTCAAAACTGCACAATTTTCGTGAATAAGCAGCACGTCTCACGTGCGACCGTTGCGAGATCCCTACAAATAACAATTCAATCTTATATGTCGTACCTTGCAAAATACTTGTGTTTATCTTTTTTCGAGGAGCTCCAGTCCATACAAACGAATCCAAAAGTCCAAGAAAACATCGTCATGGACTCTCAGTCTTAACACCAGTGGTAATGGGGCAGCAAATTATTACAAAGTCACCGCTCACTTGAAAATTGCCCACAATACAGAAAAAAAAAACTTTTAAGAAACCATCGATCTTTATGAGGCTTGTATCAAATTGTAAAGGTTTACTCCATGACCTTGAGAAATTAGTAAGGAGTAAGACGTAATAACATTTAGCTCAATATCAACAGCTACAGTAACTAAGCTTAACCATACATCTCCAACCGCAAATCGCCGGACTTAAGGAATACTTTAAAAGGAACTCAAGGATAAACGCGTTGCTGAGACAACGACCAAACTGTGTATAAACGCTAAAAAAATTTGGCCACTTGTCGCCTAGTGAAGCATCATGCACATCTAAGAGTTTTATTGCCGCATTTTGCAGCATCTTTATTCTCGTGAAAACTTCCGCAGAGGTGCACATATCGTGGTCACATTGACCTCTTCAACCGTTCACCAAGTATAATCCTTAGCATAAGTCGGTAGTTACCATTCATTCCCACAACGGCTAATGCTACCCTTCGTCGAAACAATAGTTTAGGCGAGTGCCGAACGATGTGTTTATTGAAAAATTATGCAATCTGCAATCTGCAATTCGCAGTATGCAATATGCAAACAAGTTATTTTTCTTAAGACCAAGTTTACGATTGCAATAGTTTTTGGGAGGAGGTTCTTATGTTTGTCTATACATAGAAAACATGAAAAAATAAATAAATAATTACTCGAATACCTAATATAGTATGAATAAATAATGCAGAACATTTTATCAATAATTCATTAGTTCAGCATTCAAATGAGCGACTAACCAAAGTCGACAACTGTGCCAAAGAATCCATTCCAAACTCTCGATCTTCAACGTCTTGCACGTCCATCGTTTTACCCGTTTTCATCCGTTTCATCACCTATCTATGAAAACAAATGTAACATTAATTAACAAACACCATGGGGGCAATCAAGTCAGTGCTGATCACTTATTCAATGCAAAATAAATAGCCACAAATGCACTCAATTTAATTCAACATCCTATATCCGCCTATTCAAGTATTACAGCTAAGAAAGANTGGATGCTACCGTTGAAAAGTGGAACTGTTTTCACTATTAAGAGGTTTTCATTTTTATACCGGATTCTCTAAATAACTGGACAGCGGATGTTTTTAGTGAACACGTTATCTGATTTTATCAACTAATTGAAATCCACTTTCCTATGAGTTTTAAGCGTTCGAATGACTATAAATAATTACTCGGATACCTAATACAGTATGAATAAATAATGCAGAATATTTTATCAATAATTCATTAGTTCAGCATTCAAATGAGCGACTAACCAAAGTCGACAACTGTGCCAAAGAATCCATTCCAAACTCTCGATCTTCAACGTCTTGCACGTCCATCGTTTTACCCGTTTTCATCCGTTTCATCACCTATCTATGAAAACAAATGTAACATTAATTAACAAACACCATGGGGGCAATAGTTCAGCATTCAAATGAGCGACTAACCAAAGTCGACAACTGTGCCAAAGAATCCATTCCAAACTCTCGATCTTCAACGTCTTGCACGTCCATCGTTTTACCCGTTTTCATCCGTTTCATCACCTATCTATGAAAACAAATGTAACATTAATTAACAAACACCATGGGGGCAATCAAGTCAGTGCTGATCACTTATTGAATGCAAAATAAATAACCACAAATGCACTCAATTTAATATCAACATCCAATGTCCGTAAACGTAAATGTTACACCTAAGAAGGAATTCTTCACTCTTAGGACAACCGGAACACAATACTATATAAGTACTGCAAACGCTTTCGAAAAAACAATAACGTCAGATGGCAGTTGGCAATGAGCCAAAAATTTGAATTCCCGCTTTAGAAGAAATCGTTGCAGAACTCGCCATTCATTATTATAACATTCTACTATACAGCCCCGTTTCTCAGAGAAGCAAGTTGCCGGGCCTCGCTCTTTCCATATCAACCAACTACACTGGATTTATAAGAAATTACTGCATGCTTGCATAGGACTCCGAAAGTGGCGGCTCCAAGTTACCGAATAAACACTCTACCAGCTCCACTAGAATTTGAAATGTTCATCAAACACCACAAGGAAATTTTTTGTGCCGATATTGGAGTCTATATATTCGTTTTCCAATACATCCAACGTCTCAAATCCTTCGCCTCATTGCCATAAACAATAACAATGAATATTCTCCCTAGGTCGGAACTAAGTAAGCACTGGCGAATATTGTTTGGAAAAGAAAGGTATATTTCTTTTGCTTTTGCAAAACTCTATTTATGATCTAACAACCCAAATATCTCAGCAACAACACCGCCGAAGCAAACTTTTGCTTCAATCACCTAGTCCCCTCCCCTCCTTGTACTGGAAACGAGGGAACCCATAGTACTTCCATCAATTAGTGTCCATCGTTTCAATTACACATGAGTCGCATAATGCAACTACAGACAGGTACTAACACAACCCTTTAAGCTTCATCCCCTTTGTATGGACGTGCGAGTGAGATTAGTGACAGGTGGTGCCGAGAGAGTAGAGGAAGGTGATGGCAGCATATGGGAAGAGAGATACAACTGCATGTGTTACTGGTTATCTGTTGTAGTGTCATCCAAGATAACCCGTCAAGTATGACATCTTCCTTGGAGATCGCGGAAGATGTTCCAAGCAATATTAATGACTCGGTGAACCAACATTCGATTATAAGCAAAGATCAGGTTTGCATAGCACAATTATCTATTTCTAGAAGCTATACAATATACATCCTTCACCTGCCCATAACTTTCACTACTATAACCTCTTGGGGATCACTCCACAAAGATCGTTAAACAGTGCACTTTTAAAAGAATGAAATAATTCGTCACTTACATCAACACGCTTATTATTTGCGTTATACTCGGGGATCGTTCGCTTGCTGATCGGTTTCTCGATCACATTCGACCCCTGAAAAACACATCATTATTCATTTCTTCAGCTTCAAAACACAATCTCTGACATATATTCTGCAAAAAGGTGCAAAAATTCAAACATGGTGCATCATCAGACCGAAGTCATTTATATACATAGGCCACAAGCCTGATCTAAATACGCCTCAACAATCAATAATGCCAACGACCTCCAAGTTGGCATCATCACCACCCACCTCAAAGAACCGTATAATTGATGAGGAATAGAAAAACATATGCTACAAAACAGCGGACGCGCTTATTTACAATGACATACTATATTGCCGCAAACTGCGAAAAGACACTCCTTTTCCCACTACAATAACATCTTCGAACAAACGTGGTTGGAGGGGGGGGGGAGGGGAGGGGACGGAGGTAGAAGGATACTGGAGCTAAAGGCCTAATCAGGGGCGGGAAAATGAAAAGATGAAAAAAATGCACTGTTGGAAATCGTAATAAAAATGTGTCAAGCTGACGAACGCAAATTCAATAAAATTTTGCACCCTCTTCAACGAGCAGTGTAGCACCCGAAATCAATTTAAGTGAATGCGCGCAAATGTAAGGCACAGTGAATAATGGGCCTTAAAAATTGTACAAGAGCTTTACTTATGAACAGCCTTATCGGAGGTGCCCGTCTGGAAATGTTTTCAAAGGCAGAGGAAGGGCAACTTCAGTGGAAAAGAAAGATAGACATAATTTGGGTTGCAGCATAAAATAAGCGCTTTTATAGGTAAAGGAGTAGTCCCTAAGCAACAGAACCTTTTGGGATCGTAAAACAGCCAATTCCTTCCTTACAAGATACTCACTGCCATTATTCGAGAACACAGACAAAATTATATCAAATCTTAAGATAAACCTGCAGTACGGCTACACTTCTTTCCACCACAAAGGGGGGATGAACGGGGAATTCTGTCCACCATAAAAATAGCGGTGAACTGAAAAGAATGTTGCCAAAAGTAGGGGCTCATTAGTGGACGACATTTAACACCACCCTCAGTATGTGGCGGCCGGTTGTCAGCATCAATCCACCCTCGCACGTGCACATCGCATAATCGGTTCAGACAAAACAGTTCCAAAAACCGCCAATAAGCGTTAAGACGACAACAACTGGCATGAGTAATTGAATATGTGTAGGAGGTAACTGAGTGAAACCTCAAATATATATCTACCATGCCAAGAAAAAACTGCAAAGTTGGTTTCACCGTTGTACTAAAATAAACCTTAATCAAGGTGAACCTGGTGCAGCCCAAAGCATATTATTGAAAGACACCAAACTTTGTAAACTTCGAAAATAGTGAGCGTTCCAGAATCAAGCTGCCCTATCAACTTGGCATCACAACTGTCAGTGGAAAGTGAAGTTTATGGACGGCTGCATATTTATAGCATTGCAGTGAACATGCTTGTGTGACAACTCGTACAACCAGCTGTGGGCAAAAATTTTTCTGCCCTATTCTTTAATCATTATCGGCTTAAACTCACTTAAACTCATTATCGGTTAGCCTCAAATAATGATGTTCAACTGATCACAGTTCCTTTTCTAATAGACCACCCTATTCACTAATCGAATGCGTGCCAACCTCTCCCCCCTCCCCTTCCCCAAAAAACCCCACAAACAATAGTCTTAACATTCGCTAAGAATCTAGAGGAAATACTTGCGCTAATACACCACACCAATCCACCTTCGCTCAATCGAAATGCGAAATTATTTACTGAACTTGAACAGGATGAAACAATCAACATACTGCACGAAAAATTCTAACCGCTAAAATGTTCGAATTTCTACGGTAGGAATGACAACACAAGACTAAAGGATCTATGGTTGGAAGCGTTCAAGACTAACCTAGTTCCTCATTATTTAGCTATCCTATCGGTTATCGGTAAAACTTTATCGTAATTTAGTTCTCGGTAAAACTTCACAGCTCGGATATGAGAACATAAGAGGTGAGAGGCCTTCATAGAAAGCAGCTTGGTATAGCGTAGGAGAATGCATCCGAACATAACTAAAAGCATATAATCATTCGCGCCTGCTTATGAATCACTGCCACTGATTGTTGATTAAAAATGCCGTGATGATGGATTCACATGGCGAATTCAGTAAATGGAACACGGTAACGACGGATTAGATAGTTAGATAAAAAGTGGAGGTGGTTGGGGAAAAGCTCCTAATATCTTATCTTGAACACAAATCCCTGCCCTCCCCTCTTCCCCATAATGGGACTATCACGCAAACACAACTTCCTGCACTAACAAATCGAACTACAATGAAATGTACGTGCAAGAGAGTTTTCTAACCTAATGAATAGCACAGCAGAAATGGCAACTTACCTCCATAACAGTGTTCGATAGTTGTGCCCTCGACCCGGTAAGTTCTTGCGATTGAATTCATTCAGAATAAACGAGCCTTTCTATGTTCTACATCCTTGAAACCACCTACGATACAATCGTCGAGTCACGTAATACGCAGCTGTAGGTTAACTCTTTTTCTATGAATTATCGTTTTCAATAAACTATATCGCATCGATGCCATCTTATAGGAATTGGGAGATTCAGCGAGGTGAGCGTTCCAGTTATACACTGCTGACGCAAAACAAACAAAGTAATCCGTAGTCACAACAACATAAAAAAAAATTCAAATGATAAAGAAATAACGCATATAAACAAAAATGATTCACCTAAAGATATGAAAGACACGATTTCATTACAAAGAGAACAAATAAAAGAGTGAAACTATGAGAGAAGTTCGCAAACCCGTACGATCACATTAAATGATAGCGGGAAACAAAGAAGGAAATGAGAACCAACATAGGACGCAAAAGGATCAAAATACGAGAAAAGAAAGTTGGCATTAAGCAGTCAACTGGAAAAGGCTGCAATGCCAAGTCGTTTTACAGTCGACAAAAACACGGAGAAACTAACTAATGAACTTCAAATTATTGTCATGAGTGACAAGCTGATAACAAATAAAGAAGTGGCATAAAAATAACGTGAGAAAGAAGGGCAGAATACAGAGGAGGGAGGGGGGAAGGGGGAAAGGGGGAAGGAGGGGAAGAGAGGGAAGGAGGATGGACGGAAGGGAAATTTTCTGCACATGGCAGTGCGCGAAAAACTGAGAACAGAGATGTGGGTTAGATCTGGAAAAGCAAAACGATGGAAAGAGCAAAAGAAAATTAATGGGAGAAGAGGAAAAGGCTGGAGAAAGAGGGATTTTTTTGACGCATTATGCTATGGAATCAAGTAAAAAGAGTCTGATAAGAGAAGACTTCAACATGCTAACATCCCCCTCCTTCTTTGTATTGTACACGATTATAATGGTCCTCACTTCTCCAAGTGCTGTTCTCCCGAAAAGCATATTGAACGAATATCACTTTATCACCCGTTTCATTCGTCGAAACACATTTCAATTTGAGCGTACTAAACGAGATCAGATTTCTTGACATGTGTCCGGCTTCTCCATGCGTGTTTGGGATAACCAGAATATGTTATGCATGGTGACAACGTTTAGGTGGAATGCAAAATGCAATAATATTATGGCACATCTCACATCGAACATAGGTACCGGACTAAAGCAGTATCGCTTTTCGACGAGACACTGATTTAATCTTTACTAGTTATTGGAAGAATAACTAAACAGTAACCTAAGATGGAGAGTTAGTGAGTATATTACAAGTAAAAAAGAGTTCTTCACTCTTAAGACGACCGAAACACAATACACTTGCAGTACTTACCCTGCAAATGCTTTCGAAAAAAACAACGCCACGTGGCAATTGGTAATGAGATAAAAATTTGAATTCGCGCTTCAAAAGGAATCGTTGCAGGATCCCCCCGTGGTGGAGGTCATAAGGAGAGATAGAGAAAAAACAAAGAAAAATGTCATCAAGAACAAGTAATCGCTTGGGGAAGATAAAGAAAGAGAAAACGCATCTCATGAAACCCCCTCAGAATTTCCAACCTCTTTAAAGAAAAAAGGAAATATCTTCACTTCATTACGGACCTCTAAAACTTATAAACAAACCTTCTATTTTAGGCAGCAGAATTATAAATGAACATTCTGCATTAAACGATTATATATATATTACATATTACGGACAATAAAACTAAATAATAAAAGCACAGCGTATATACATTAAAATTATACGGAATGCAAAAAATTTGCTCTAGGTTTGGGTTAGCCATAATGAGGATCAATAGTAAATTTGGAATTTTGAGTAAATGTGGAGAATCGGAGACCAAATCGAAGAACGTTTTGTTCATTTCCGGAAAAGAACGTTCTATACATGAAAAGCATTTTATATACTAGAATAATGTAACAGTGTGAAATGCCTCATTGTATATTCTTCCGGAAATTTTCATCACGTCAACTTTGATAACCGAATAATGTGCATCGGCACGTATAGGTATAGATTACGTAAATTCATTTATTTCTTTTATCATGTGAATAAACCCTTTATTAAAATACATCCACAATTTCATAAATTATACAATGGCGCATAAGTGATATACTTGTGAAGAGTGTTTATATGAGAGGTGAGAGTGTAATACGATCTCAAAGCATTACCACTCGACTGATAAAATTGCAAGCCAATTAAGATATTCCTGAAAATAACAACGCAACTTCAACGAAAGCGGTTTTCCCTGTTCAAGTTGACTGCATCGAGGATATCTAACCCAAATGTGAAGTTCAGGAAATGGTACAGACGATTGGGCTCGACGTTCACGGAGAACATCGAGAAAGAATTTTAGCATCAAGATAAAGCAAGAGATGAATTTAAATTTCTTGCTGATGAGATATCATAAATTCAGAAAGGTAAAGGGACAACGGAAGATAAATCTAGCTTTATGAACTTGGAAAATTTTATAGAAATAATTCGGTATAATCTCCAAAAGAGATCAACCATTTGATGGTATTTTCAAGGTTGAATTGAACATTACAACAACGAAAACATCTTTGCAAAGTGAGAAGGCTACAACATATTTTTGGCAAATATAATGACCCCGAGATAAGGCGAACAAATTGAAACCATAAGACGACGCTATTCACCCACTTTGGCAGTCCGACTCCCCCCTCCTCAGCTAACTTATAGAAAATATTCCGGTAGAAGTACATCGTCGCCGACTTCAACAAAACATTCAGAAGCATCAGTTTAGCGCACCTTTCCAGAATCCTACTACACTCTCAATAATATTGCAAAGCGTTGAGAAATAAAAACGAACAGCTGATCATAAAAGCTATCTTTTTTGAATCGAAATGAATGAAGTTCGTGCATAACCCCTTAGCCTCCTATATCGTTCACCCCCTCCCTCCTCACATTCCTTCGAGAATTCGGTACTTTCGTACTATCCATCATGCCTCCTTCCAACTGTTCTAGTTGATGACAGCCCAATCACAAATTCAACGGTTCCGAGCTTCGACAAAAAAATCACTACATTATCGTCTACAATTAGCTAACAATCGATATACTATTAATTATATATATCGGCAATTAGCAAGCATTTTGAGCTTTTACAGGAAAAAACTTTTATCAAATATCAGTGGCAATAATTTTTGAGACAAAAGAAGTTCTTAAAGCATCTGTAAATATGAGATGGGATAGGTATTGACTCTATTTAAACCGTTTGTTGAAAAAAAACTTATCAAGATAAAACAACGGAATATAACAGATAATGGACATCGTATATACTAAATGATCCATCATTTTTGGCTTCTTTATGAAACAATGACTAAAAATCATCAATATATATATATATGTATATATATATATATATATATATATACTACACTCGATGACTTCATTTCATGAGCCTTATAATAGGGATCTCCTCATAGCCCCGGTAAGTGACCTAGAATTCACCTGAATCGTCGAACTTTATACTCCAATTTTGCCACTGATATTATCGAATGAGTGACCACTACGGTGACTATAGTGACCACTGAGTGACTATGAAAATACCATGACCATTATGATCGCTGATAAAATTATTTCGACACTTGAGTTAAACAATGCACATCAAACAGATAAGTGGCTAACTTAGACCAGCTAACAGCACTTACAATCACAAACGCAATGCCTCAATAGACGCGTTTATTAGAACAATGAACACAGTGACAAACAGACTAACGAGTGGCTAACGGTAGGAACACTGATCCCTCTTATATCAAAAATTTAAATAGCCTACAATGAAAATTTAAATAACCTACAAGCTTATGCCTATGCTCGATTTGCATTTGAGGCACATTTCGAGCAGTAATAACGAGTTAGATGGCTTAAACTAAAATTACAATTAAAGTAAAACTGTTTAGTGGAATAATGATGCCACAATAAATAGTACATCGAATTTACATTTGCATTTGCATATAAGCAATGCGGATCATACTATACTGGCAACATCATATGCAAATATTGGGTCCTTTCCTCAACAACAATCTTTGCAGAATTGTTGGCGTTGTTCTTTCAAAATATTTTAATTTCTCGAGCGAATTCGATTTTATACAATTTCTGTAATACGACATATAAAATGCGTATTTTTTTGTAAGATGCTTTTTATGCAAAATAGCTGCATATGAACTCATAATGTCAACTGCTTAAAGCTTATTAAAGGGAGAAGGAATGTAAGGATATTTGTATCGACTGAGCGAAAATGCAAAGAAAATCAATAAATACGGACGATATAAACCCGTCATAGACCTTTGGGTAGAGAGAATCAATTATATATTGGCACTATAATCGAATGACTCGTATGTGATTTACTTCATTCCTGCTGGCATCGATTCGAATCGCATCAAACCACCTTCCGTTTGGCATGAGCTTGGTTCGGTAGCACTACGTGGACGACGTATATCCCCCGCAGTCATGCCAACTTGTAAAAAACTACTCAACGAATCTGCTAAAGGCTCCACCGGTATAAACAGCGAGTGTGACGACATTTGTCCATGTTCGGTTCCAATACTATCTGCAAGATGAAAGAATCTTTGAATTTCTACGAATAAAAGAGGAACTACAAACCATCGGAATTTGCTGCCCACAAATTATCCACAACCTTATTCGATGCAAGGATTTGGGTGGGTTGTTGCATGCTCCACAAATATAAGTGAGTGCAATAAGTTGCCAAATCATAAAGTTCGATAACTGGAGATCTCCAATAATTCAACAGTACCAACTTCCTTTCCCATACACCGGTCTTGTGAGGTTTTCCTACTGGAATTCTTAAATACAACAACTGAAGTGACCAGTTCTTATAAAAAAAGAACGGAAAAGAGCAATGTATAGCCGCAACGATGACAGCACCCAAAAGCAGCACCAAAGGATGAAAATCCGTCTTAACACATACAGATAATCAGATGACTATGGGATGAACTCAGTGGCTAGACATTTTCAGAATCGCAACTCCAATACACTTCGACATCATGAGGTTCAGTTCAACGTTCCTGAACTCTCTGATTCAGCTCCAACCCCCCCCCCCCCCCCCCCCCCCCCCCCCCTCCCCTCCTCCTCCTCCCCCAACACCAAAGAGCCGCGCAACTTCGCGCAAGACCTCACCATAAATCCTCTATGAACAGGAAGATGGAAACTGCTAAGATGTTAATAGCTGACGATGACATGGGTGGATAGCTTATTTGTAACTTGACATTATAACTATTCATAATAAAATCTGTTAATTTCATAAACATCCTGCCGATGCTTTGGGAAAATATTTCAGCATAGTTCAAATGCTTCCCTCCCTTCCCCCTCCTCCTTACTGTGGTAGTAATGAGTTGATTAGTCCTCCCGATGCTTTGGGAAAATATTTCAGCATAGTTCAAATGTTTCCCTCCCTTCCCCCTCCTCCTTCCTATTGTAGTAATGAGTTGATTAATCCTCCCGATGCTCTGGGAAAATATTTTAGCTTAGTTCAGATGCTTCCCTCCCTTCCCCCTCCTCCTTACTGTGGTAGTAATGAGTCAATTAGCGACCTCTGGTATCAGATGATTTTCATCTTTCCTCCTTCACTGGTAAAAATCAAACTGCGAGAGTACTGCAGTGAGTACTTCATGAAGGTGTACAAGGAAGAACTAACCGGTATCCTCTCCAGTCGAATAAAAAGTAGACACGGTTCCTCTACGAGACTCTCTCAAATCTCTTCCCAGCTGTCCCAACGAGTCATGACGATCTTCGAGAACTGCTCGAGGCTGAATACCCAAGTGCATATTAGATTTATGTTGAAAGTACAGCAAAAGTTCCAAAAAAAAACTAGAAATTTATATGAATAACGATCGAGGTCATAGACCTGTCTAAGGACAAACCCTTCGTGATCTAGTTTAATCATATCTATATATGAGAAAGTGATCAGAATATGTGACCGGAAGACCCTAAAAATAAAGGAAAAGACTATGGGCATCAACGAGAGGATAGTAATGCTAACACCTGTTGGACATATATAACTGTAAGTATGTGATATTATATCAAGAAATAGGGAAAGGAATCCCGCGCAACATAATATCCAATGATGGTGCTTATAATGAACATATTTGAAAGTGCTATTTACTAGAGTATTACATGATAATACAAGTGATATATTAAACAAAATACTACCTAATTCAATAATTAAATTAATAAAATAACCCAATATTTCCTAAGCATCTAACGACCTGTTCTCACTAAATGATTACCCAAGGCTATTAAAACCATACCGAAATAACATCCTCATCATCGGTGTCTGTTTCGTCGATTAAATTCTCGATTATTGTAGGTGCACGAGTGTTGTTGCATTGTTGGTTTCGATCAGTCGATGCAGACAGTAATTCGACGGCACCCGCTTGTGCTAATTCAATTGCCAATCGTAACTAGAAAATAATATGTTTCATTCACACTTGGTAAATACACGTTGACATGTAGGTTGATTACTAAATGGGAATTACCTTTGCGCTTTCAGCGTAAACTACCAATACACTTTATAACAATACAGTCTTTGTAGTTTCCTCTAATAAAGTATATGTTAACGATTCAAGAATGATTCCAGTATACAGCCATTACGAAAGGATCAATTTTTCATAAAAGACCTCACGCTCATCACGATTGTTTGTTCCATCTAACAACTCGATCTTTGAAGTTTTTTATACGTCGACTACAGGAATAGGCATATCGCCATCTTATTTGCTTCATTGTGAAACAGTAAGCGAATATATTAAAATAAGATAGGTGAAGTAAATACTATGAAAAGAATATGTAAGGCCCATAATTATTGAGCACTTAGGAATCCCCCCCAGTTTAGGGCGGAAAATTGCAAAGTTTTTTGAACTAGAGATGCTAGAATTTGATATTTCAAGCTTCAATATCGGAATAATTAAAGATGATTCATATTATGCACTCAAATCTTGCAATTCTTTCCCAAGTTTGAAAATTTCACATAATCAAAGAGATGTTTTTTCAATTGCAACATTTGGCAATATTTCATTGCTGTATATTTCACTCATAAATTCCTATAACTGATACCACCTTCCTCCATGCCCGGAAAACTAAGTTATGACAAAACAGTCTTGTCCAGGACTTTATGCGAAAATCGGAGCGAAATGCCTATATAAACTTATCAAAACTATTCCTCTAAATTTAATGATCTGAGAAGAAAGCATTAAAATTTTCAAGAGACCATCAGACAACTGGACGGAGGGGATGGACGTGACAGTAGATATACAACTCTTTCCTGACCTTCTTAGAAAGGATGCAACCTCCAACCCACTAGTGAGCTCTGAAATGAAATTATGAAATTTTAAGATACCTCCTTAAGTGAGACGACACCAACGAGCATCCCGTTTTCGGTAACATAGGCACGATTGACGCCTAGAAGTGAGAATAACGAGTGAACTTTGTAGAGTGATGAGCTTTCAACGAGTTGGAATGGTGAATCGTCGATTGCGATGAGTGAAAAATCGACCGATTTACGTAATTGCTTTTCAATCCACCTCTTCTCCTAAAAAAAGAAAATAAATGAAAATACTATTTTAATGGAAATAAAATAAAATATTGCGATTAATATTCAAAATCCAAGAAAAAAACTATCACAATCCATTGTTAACAACAACGGCCATAACACAATCTTGTTTAATTGAAAATCACAAATGTAAGCGGAATAGACACGGTGCCTCAATATAAACTCATATTCTCTTCATGAGGTTCAAATATGCTGTCAACAAGGTAATTCGCTACTAACCTCACTGGTATTTCTCCACCCGATCTTAAGAGTCTCGAATCGAAGCCGATGTTCTGACATGTTTACGACGGTCATTAAAGTTTGCATTATTTGTTCTTTCAATAAGTATGGCGCATTTGGAAGGGTTAAGGGGTTTACAAGCTGATATGTTGGAATAGATGAATTGCGTAGGAAACAACAGCCGATCATAGGTAACTTACCGAACATTAACAAATTACTTAACTGCATAAAGGGTGCAATTTTCATTCGACAGATAAAAGAATGTAAGCATTAAAATGGAATTCATAGTCACGTGGAAAATTACACAATTTGGGTTTAAAAAAAGCGTATAATATATTCTAAAAACGACAAGTTCAACTCAATTCTTTGAAAATGATAGTGCGAAAATTTATGCAAAAAAAATGAAAAACCTACCTCTTCAGGAGTGAAAGTGGGGATGCTTTTGTGCTTTTTTCCATGATGATGAAGAAATGGATGTGTAATATTACGTACGATACCTGCAATTTACCTTTCTAGAAAGCATATGGTAGTGGTAAGATGCATAAATACTAGAAATAATGTACTTGCTTAAATACTGACTTTCTTCTGTGAACGAAACGCCCTCTCCCCTCCCCCGTTCAAGAGGAATCTACCCAAAAATATCTTCAGATGACCTCAAAGGAGCATCAGAATCCTCTGCGACAATAATCTCGGAATCCCGTGCGGCAATGTGTGACATGAATCACCTTTAGTATCACACTCTAATTCGTGGACTTGCTGCTTCCAGAAAATTTTCCTTAGATTCTAAAAGACTAGTGATCATCGTTATAAATTTGCAGAAATGAATGATTTATCAATAGCAATTTATGTGATACAACAAATAACACTGATAAGGTAATAATCTTTCATTCTGCAAAGGTCATTAAAAAATTAACTTGGAATGTGTCATTTTAGACGATAAATACAAAAAAATAATCAGATTTGTTTGAATAAAAACTAGTAGTTTGTGATGTGATAAAATACAAAGGCTTATCGATAATCTATAGGTGATAAGATGCAACACCTAAGCTGATAACAGTGGAATCCCGAATGCAAAAATTGTAATGCTAAAGCATTATGCTCATATAATGCGCTAATGAGCTGTGCCTCATATTTTATGATAGATTGCCCATTTGCAGATACTATTTGAGAGATAATTTTTGGCCTTTGGAAGATGATGACGAAATGACCTGAGAAGAATCAAAACAAAGATATAGCAACGTTTTTTTTTGGGAAGCAGCAACAAAAACTAAGCACAAAATAAACTTGCATACAGTAAATACCGTAATATCAATGAGCCATATCACAGTATTTTAGTGGAACTCCTTTTTATTTCACTGAATCTTTGATTGACGACTTTGATAATTTTCTAGTAAATTCATAAAGAGTGGTAACTAACCGGTAACACTGTAATGTGATCTCTTGCATAGATCAGTAGTGAACGATTTGTGATTGCTCGTTGAATGTTGTTGTAATGCTTGTAAAGATGGTGCCGAATGACAACGTTGGTTTGTCGCCGCGATAGAACGCCCATTTCCGGATTCTTGATCAGCCTCAAATGATAACGAATAGTTTGCGTTCTCAGATTCATTAGTTTCGATCCGTCCGTTTCCACTCATACATTCGCAGTGTGTAACTTCCGGTGAAATTGTTGTTCTCTCTCCTCGTTTAGCGGTTGCTTTTATTCTGAAAATGATGTTAAAAAAATCAAAAAATAAAAAATACCTGTAAAAATCAGAAAAAAATCGAAAGTACCTGCAAAAAATCATGGAAAGCTTACTTTTAACTTAAAAATATGCGTAAATTATGAGGAAGCATCTTATTCCCGGCATTTTCAATAATCACTTTATACCAACTAAAATTATTTGCAATGGAAATTTTAGTGTATCGAGCAAGTTTTGCAAAATCTCATAAAGTTGGAAATTTAAAAATATGCCTAATATGTCATTTTGAGAGAGTATTTAAACTGTGCGTTGTTGCATGCGAGAATATATATAATATTTCCCATCCGCAAAATTATGCTCAATTATATCTAAGGTTTTAAAGCGTTCCTCATGACGGGCAACTTATACCATTCTAAACTACCAATATCGATTCGAAATGAAGGCTTACTTCATTCGTTTACGTTCCAATCGTCGTGATCGTGAAGCAACTGCACGCGTTTTCGCATTTTCACCAATTTGAAGATCAAGTGCTCGCTGCATTGTCTTACGACTAACTGATCCGACCAACATCATCGATTCTGCAAAACCATTCATCATCGAAAACTAATAAGTGGAAAATCATTAATATTTGACATCATTCAAGTTTCAAGTTGGAAAAGTTTGAATTGCTTCAACAGCTTAAATCCCCATATAAGGTTCTTGCAAATAAAAAAACACTAGAGATTTAAGTTGTAAGTAACCATTTGTGCAGTATAACTCAATCTAATCGAAAAGAGAATATGTATTACAACTTGTGCGATAGACATCTAATCTCAGTAATAAAAAAGGTTATAGTGAGAAAAGACCAACCAGGATCACTAACAACCGGAAATGAATGTAAAGGCGGTTGACTGTCGAGAAGCTTTTTCAAATCTCCGTATGTACTCGTTTTGCTCAATGATTTAACGTTACGAACCATAATTTGCTCAACACGTATCGCATGTACTCTTAAAAAATACCATATTTAATGCAAATTAAAAGTGCAAAAAAGCAATTAAAATAGAAAAGTGGAGGAGGAATAAAGAGTGCATTATAAAACATCCAAACACCTCGACATATATTAAGCAGCGAAAAAATTACCTTCGATAACTAATTATTATCGCTAAATTAGCTAATTAATAAGCATGAACCATGAAGGTTCACCCGAGCAAGTGAAGAGTTATTTCCTGCTATTATCAAACAGATGCTCCTAGATGTGGATATTGGTTTCAGCATGCAGAGTTGCAGAAAACTGAGAATATTAGTAAGATCATTTCAACGAAAAGCTTTGTCTTCAGATTTCATGGTGAATAAAAAAACAAGAACATACGCAGATGCAGATTTAGGAATATCTGGCAGATAAGGTAGCCGTTTGATCATAATCAAACTGTCGAAGAAAGATGGTTGCAACGCTGAGCATACGATATTCGCTATGATCACTGCGATCTGCAAAACAGTCACTAATTGAGCTGCAATGGTATACGATTGGTGGTAGTAGCTCATAAAACGACAGCTGGTATAATAAATCCGGTTGCAAAGATCACATTCACTCATAGAAAATCTACCGTGATACACTAGTTTCCCGTCTATTCTTTGAAAGTATCAGTGCTTGGTAAGTATATTGTGCTGGCATAAAGAGGGACACGATGGCTATAACCAACTTGGGAAACCTTGTCAAAGAAGGTGGCCCTCATACTTTAACCGAACCGACCGTTCGCACATTCACGCTATCTCTGAAATTTCGCCACTCTGCTTCAGAGGCTCCCTAGTTGAAACTAGTGGGCAGGCAGGCGGACATAGACACACATACAGACACGCATAGACACAACACGGACATACTACACCCTGCAAATGTGAACTTGCAAATGCATATAGTAAACGATTGATGAAGCGCAAACTGCAGGTTTCCATCTACAGTATACCAACCAATATTACTATTGCTGATTGAACGAAAGATACCTTATCAATAAGATGCTTGAGGTGGCCAAGGCGAGCTGATGATATACAAACAATAAATAGTGCCTCATGATGATACAAACAAAACGTCTTTACGTTTCTAGGTCCCAATAAAACAGACAATGTTCCCTGACTCTCAGCGTTTGACTTAAAAAACGGAATCTTGCTGATTAGGAAATTCGAATCACCTCTCCCCCACACACCACACCTTATCAACAGCGTCATAGGATGCCACTTCCGGATTAGCTATGAGCGACAAACAGAAAAGCACAAACTATTTGCACTCACCATCACAGGTACAATGTGCAGCAATTGGCCGGTCATTTCGAATGTGATAATTGCCACAGAAACGGTATGTGTGACTGCACCGGCGAATGCTGCTGCAGCTGCAAAAGGGGGAAGAAACTTGCATTCCTTCAAGGGTGAATAAGAAAAGCTTTTTGAGGAATGAGAAGGGAATGAAAAGGAGCTCGTCGAAGGAGGAAAACGACCATTTTGAAAGGCAAAGGGGGTAAACCAATCAGAATTTGATTGGCAAGACAGATGCTGTTCAAAGAAAAAATCACCTTTAATAAAAATCGATAACGAATATTTCCGAAAGTTTTCAGAAGACTTCATGAATCGGAGAGATGCAATTGGACGATTGAAAAAATTAGGAAATTAGTGAGAAAACTTGGGAAAACCAATCTACTGATCAATGGAGAATGTTAGACGTAACGTACCAACGACCGAATATATGCCTGGATAGATAAGTATCTGTGTCGCTTCACCTCGAATACCATTAGGGAAGCTAGCAGCCATAATCTCACCAAAAAGCCTTCCAACTCCAGCGCCTACCACGAATACCGGCATAAAAATACCTGCCGGTACAGGTAGAGTGACAGCGATGATGCACATGAAATACTGAAAGAAAACTTTCACTGTAAACGTGCTCTAGGCGCAACTAATATGTCATTGTACAAGTCGACTGACGAAGTAAATTTTCGAAAACAACTGATAGTAGGGATGCATCCGGTTTTTTTGCTACTCAGGATTAAGAAGAAAACTCAGAATTAATGGGCAGGATTCAACAACCATCTAAAAATCCCTACATTGGCACGCTGAAAACATGGAAAACATAGAAAACACTCTGAAAAAATTAGAAAATACTTCGAAAAAATTTAAAATACTTTTGGGAATTGAAAGATACTCTACATAATTGAAATAAAAAACCACGACAAACAAAACAATACAAACAATATTTGATATGCATTCATAATTAACAAATGCAAATTAGGTTAAACACTTACAAAAGTGACTACAAACAACGTGAGCTCTAGGAATATTGAATTCTCGCCGTATTCGCCTGACCAACGTGCGATTAGATCCGCAGGGCATGCGTATGGAGATGTTATATTCGCACTCCATGTACAATTCTTGAAGAAGTCCAATAATTTGTGATTGAATACCGTCTAAATAAACAAAAAAAAATTGTTATATATTTATATATAGCAATAGTTTGCATATATGTATAAGCAAAAAGTGAAAATACTATTTGAATAAGCGAATGAAATCGCATCAAGAATCCACGTGAATAATCCAGCATATACCGTATTCATAAGTTAGAGTTCTCGTTTCGTGATCAATGTCAACCTAAGAAAAAAATATCGTTCATGCTTGAAATTTTTGCAATTTATAATCTTTTTTCTTTGCTAAAGGAGATATGATTTGATATTTTCATAAACATTGTTTTAAATAACGTTTTAAACTCACTGTTCGATCAGTGAGAGCATAATCTGCAGATCGGATCCGCAACCTTCTGCTTCCTGAGCAGATCTCTAACCGAGGAGATTATCCGCACGGATTACAGTTTGCACGCAAGTCACTATACAATGATTACCATGCAAGTCTGAACCAGACCACAGCTGGTCTTTTTATGAGACATTAACGCTTTAAATTTAACCATTGATTGCTTAGTGATAGCATGATAGCTTTAGAAACGTTTTAGCACAGTGAATAAAAACATTGCTATGCAATAATGAAGAAAAGGAAGGTGATTAGAGGATTTCAATTCTCGCCTATAATACTTACAATTTGCATTTCTCTTTACTTATAAAAATATTATAAAAGTTCTCGCGCTAGTTCATAGGTGTAAAAAATTTATAAAACCTTACTTCCTCAATGAATCGACTCCACCTATGAAAAGTTTGAATACACGAGAATCCAAAAAATTGTTACTGAAGGTGCATCGCACCATTAAATCTCTAAGCATTTCCCCATTCCCTATGAGTATCATAAAAATCGAAAAAAAAATCAAAAAAAAGAACAAAGCTGACCTCTCCATTCATGAATTGGCCCAAGAAACTCGTGTATCTGATAATCGCGTGTAGTAGAGAGACAACCGCCGGATACACAAACCAACTAAAATTGATTATTTCATTTTGGTATTCAAATATCACAATTGCGATTTAACCCTAATATAGCTAAGACTAGTGCTTCTTTTCATAAAAATCCTTTTCGATATATTCAAATCATCAGAAGTAATATCTACAAAAACTAAAAAAATATTCAACCAGAAAAGTATTTAGATAATTCACGAGCGAAACTTCAATAACAATAGTCCCCAAAAAAATTTTTTAAAGTATGATTAAGGGAAACATTTGATTTTTAGTGGTTATGGATAATTTGAAAAAAATGAATAAAAAAAACGAACGATGGAGTCCATATCTATATAGTCTTATATACATCTATATCATCTCAGAATGAAGGAGAGATTTTTGGAAGACAAATGAATAGCTTACTTTTTTTGAAACACAATCTTCATGAAGCGATTACGACGAAGGAACAGTACCAAACGACGATGGAGGAATATAAATATAGCACCCGTCACACCACAAAAAAGTCTGAAAAATTCGAGCACAATTAAGTGGGGAATTTGCAACATGGCTTGAGATAGTATCCAATATCCTTGGAAGATAAAAATGCGAGCATGAAAAATACACAAATAGAAGCGATTTAGACAAGCCTCTTACACAATTAAAATTCTGGATTTGAACTGAAAGAGTAAGCGAGTATTTACTTTTGCAATTTTTTCGAAAACACCAGAAATATGCAGTCGAAAAAGATGCCCGTTGTCGAGGCTTACTGATGCTAATTCTCCTATAGTTAATGTGAATAAAGCCAATCATAATAAGTGGGAAACTTGCCCAATAAGAGCGAAAAAGAAGAGTTCCTCGGGTACGAAAGAACGGTGCTGGAAAGTGGTCTGATAGAAGGCAACGACCGTCACTAAAATATACCACAATGAATATTTTAACTACTGCATTACAATAATATTTTATATATAAAACGGTGAATTCGTTTGTCTTTACATCAACAACTGAATCTATATCACCCTTTACACGTGTAATCTACATCACCTTCACAGGCGCATCTAAATGCTCATCGAAGGAGATAAATTAATTGTAACACAAACCTTCTGACGATTGAATATAGAGGCGTAGTAGTGAGAAGAAGATAGAGCTACATGCTGCGGCAAAGAAACCTCGCCAGTAATCACGTACCGCGAAATAGACGGCCGTTACTTCGATTGAGAACAATACACCTGAAATCTCTCTTCAATGTACCTATCATTTTGCGGGAAAAGCATGAAGTATTGAGGAAAAACGCCTACCTCCAATTTATTTCTGTTGTTCTATTCTGAAGGTGTTGGTTATACCGAGATCATTCTGCTACTTATTCTCTTCATCACACAAATGCTAGCATGATGGCAGGAACGGCCAACGATGAGAAATGAGACAATATTCAGGCACTCTTATCCCATCGGTAGTGGAAGCAATAAGCGGGAGCTGTTATTCGCCTTCCAGAGGAGGCGCAGTGAGTGACAGCAACGTCTCCCTCCCCTCCTCCACCTCCAAAAGTTAAGTGAAAAGCTCGGCTTTACACGCCAAAAAAGGATATTCTTGCATGTGCTAAGAATTGAAGCGGCAAAAATATTCTGAGTTTGTGATATCTAAAACAACGGCCAATAAGGAGTTTTTATGAGCAAAAGTGACAGCAACGTCTCCCTCCCCTCCTCCACCTCCAAAAGTTAAGTGAAAAGCTCGGCTTTACACGCCAAAAAAGGATATTCTTGCATGTGCTAAGAATTGAAGCGGCAAAAATATTCTGAGTTTGTGATATCTAAAACAACGGCCAATAAGGAGTTTTTATGAGCAAATTTTGCCATTTGTCCACACGTTCATTTATACATTGATGCAATAAACGGAGATGACTACGATACGAGAACAATGCAACGAAACTATCAGAAGTAATAGGGGGAATGAAATAATGGATGGGTTATCTTTATTCATCTCTGCAAAAAAGTTTACCAATAGGGGAATAGAGTACCTATAAGAATATAGTGCCAATGGCGTGCGTAGGGGGAAAAGTTGACAGAAGGAGAAGTAATTGAATTAACTACGATCAAAGCACTCAATTTTTTGTGTCCATTATATATTGAAAACTTCAATGTCCCATTGTTCACTTCTTCAACGGGTAACATGTAAAAATGTCTACCGTATTCGACAATGAAAAAGAAACTTATGGGAAAGCACCTCAAAACTCAATTCCTTCAAAGAAATTCTATCACTCTTAACATCTCACCCACTTATATTCTCTTGGTTATCTTTGTAACTATTTGCAATTGCATATACCTGGCGCGCAGATGATAATATCCACGGAGGTTCTTTATCGAAATTCTTTATTGAAATTTTTTAATTTACATCATTTTTCAGCAGCTCCAATTTTGTAACACATTTCTCTTTGAATTCTTTCCCATCGTAGTCTATATAAAATTTCGCTTGTCTAGAAATGATGCATATTTTGCATAACGTAAACAGAAAGTTGCCCAAAAATCGACTAGTTGGTAGGCATAAAGATCCAGTGAGCATAAAGCGAACTTAGAAGATCATGCGACTCTATTCTAATTGCCTAATTCCTTTAAAGTTCAGAAAGTATTGCCGTGTGAATCTATACACAAAAAGAATGTACTCATAGGTTGCAAAGTTCCCCCTCAAATGCCATAGGTGAAAAAATATTGTCCGATTAGGCTGCAACAAAAACCAAGAAAAGAAGCATGAAAGAATACCTCCGACAGGAGAACTGAATGTGCATGCAACCCCAACAGCACATCCAGCTGCAAGCAGCTCGCAGCTTCTTGATTCGTTTGCGTAAATTGGTTGGAAGCTTCGTACCAAACGGCTGAACAAGTTGGCCACAATCGAACCAACGTGAGCAAATGGACCCTGAAAAAGTGCGAATACACGATGAAGTCATGATTTAGACAAGTTTCCCAACATTTTCCCATCCTCATTCGACATCAAATGACGGAAATGAAGTAATGCAGAGGACAGACCTGAGTCTTAAAAGTAATTTAATAAAATTATATGGAATAAAGGGAGCAAAATATAGTGACCAAAAATATATGTTTTCAGTACACACAACTCACCACATATTGTGAAGCAAGATACATGCTTTCAGCTGTAAAAAAGAAAGCATAATTCACGGCTATCGGGTTTCACCTGTGTAAGAAACGGCTTCTTTAGAAGCTAAAGAAGTCTGTACTCAACGATACGAAAACTGATGCCTTGAAAGGCTCATTTATAAATCAAATTGAGCAGTCAAAGAAGAAAAGCGGTATTGACAACCACTACTCCCAAAAATCCGACCAACTTCCCCCAGAATTTGAAATTTTTCACTGCCGCAGATATCACAATCCTCAAAACGGTTTCACGGAGGAGCTGCGTGGATAGCTTCTGAGCTAACTTCGCAGGTTCTTAGCATGCAAAAAGTGGTGGCAGACTTGCAGCGCCTTTCGCATCACCTACTCCTTCGAATTTTGCCGTAGAAATAGTACTAAGCACCACCTTTCAATTTTTTTTCTTTGATAACGACCCTGGAAGTAGCTAGGCACTAGTTAGTGGCAAGACGAAGATATAAGAGGATGCAATAGAAGTGGTGAGAAATGACGCTAAAAGGCAAACCTCCTTGCCGATGGGAAGACCACTTCCAATGGCGAGCGTTAGTCCAACCATTTTCGCGATAAGCGTCCTCAGTGAGAGATACTCTTTCAGCATGACGCCTCGTAGAATAGTTTTCATTTCGGGGATTCCCGAGCCTGAAATAAACGACAATTTCCGCATAGAATATTGCAAAGTAAAGCAATTTGTGTGAATAAACTTGGGTAAGTTGGCAATTTACTTCATAGTAATTAATAGATTCAATAATTGTGTGAGAGAGGAAGTTCACTGCAATAAAATATGCAAGCTCCATTCTATGATCGTTTTTTTAAAGACCTGAAGATTGAACAGAATCTTTCCTATTCCACAGAACTGTTAAATTAAACATAAAACTACCTAAAACGCTAACCAATAGCTTGAGGTGCGACATAATGTGTGAAGACAGCAGCAGCAACGACCAATACGGTTGTATAGCCGACCCCTGCTAGGAATCTCAAAACGATGACGACCACTTCTGTTTCATCACCAATCGAATGTACCCATTTCATGAGCACATGACGCACTACAAATCAGTTCACTCTCCAAACAAAAAAACTCTCTAAGGCCAAAGAAAAGAATATCAATATCCAATAAAAGTTATCAAATAATTGGCCTTAATACTACTGATATCGGTTATAGCTTAGGTAATCGGTTATAGCTCAGGTTACATGCTGAAAATAGGACAAGAAATACTGAAACGAAATTTCATTCTAAATGATTTAATGATATCTAAATGATATTAATTTATAGAACAGATTCGATGGAACGAAAATAAAACTTGGATGATATATTTTATTTATGTTAAGAGAATCCACAAAACAGGTTGATGCATTTCGAATGAAAAAATTAGTGGAATATAAACCACCACGATTATTGATAGAATTTTCGAGTTGAAAGGAAGCTATAAAACATTGCAAACTTTTGAATCTTGTCAAGAAAAAACTGCGGAATCATTCGCTATCTATTATACAATATTAACACTAAACTAATAAAAAAAGGAAAGAACAGCATACCTTTATTCTGGATGATACTAGAGGTGCATTCGGAAGAACCCAAATATATGAAAACATGATGCATGCTATTCATGGCAAAGAATTGTGAATTCAATACTTCAAACATGTTTGCAAAGTTCAAATTGGCCTGCGTATCTCAACTTACAATTGGATTAATGCGAGGTATGCAAGTGAAATTCGCAAAAAAATAAAATAAAAAACTAACGATGTTGAAGCTCGATGATACATGTTTCCATCGCTAACGATAGCAACGCAACTGTAAAGCCGAGTGCGATGAGGAAAAGCCAATCCTCGAGTATGAAGCGTACGATTTTCTGTGGCCGCCCTAAATTTACAACACTTCATCAATAAACACATCCTCATTCATGAAATCAACTACCATTTTCTTCTATGAAATAAGTATTGCATTTTTTTTTAATTTTATTAATTTTTTCTTCTAAACAACAGAGCATCTTTGAAATATATTGGAAAAAAATTATAAAAATAGTGCAAAAAATGAACTGAAATATTAAACAAATAGAAAAAAAAGAAACAGAACGCGAGTTCGAAAGGTGACCAGCTTCGCCTCATATATGTTCCAATCCATCTCCCAAAAGTATATGCTTACTTTTACGCACCCAAGGATAAACTGAGATCAGATGAACGATTTAATTGTAACATCAAAAAGAATCGCAAAGAAAACCGGAAGAAAGAAAATTCAACTTGGAGGACATAAAGTGGTGGGCATGAAAGAGAAGGTTTGTACCGAGAATTGAAACAACTTCACATTACTCTCAACGTACTTCACAATAGACTTAGAGAATTTCAAGACAATTTCTATATTGTAGGCGCTAAATTCAAATATAACTAAAGCTGAAAGCTGAATTTGCTCTTGAACACTGTTGCTCCAAACTGGCTCCAAACTGCTCCAAATTGAAGTATAAAATTTGAACATAAGCTGAAAGAATGAAACGCACGAACAGACTGCTAATGAATTTGCTCTTCGATACTCAACACCCGTCGTGCTCTCTCCTCGATTTGTACAGTCGACTTGCGATGTGCCTCTCTCGATATCTTCATCAACCGTTCTATGTGCGAGAGCATTCTTGATATGCTTCTCCACTCGAGTTTTTCTTCGTAGAAAATCAAGCAGCATTCGAATATACAACAAATTTTGCTGAAACAAAAAACATCCATCAAGCAAAGTTGACTGACCACAAATGACCACAACTGCAAGAACCCTGACTTTGTGAGGACCACTAAGCAACCTAAGTTCAAATAATTTTCACAATAACGCATAAAGAATACATGCAAAATATTGAAGCGAAGCGGCATTTCGGGTGGTAGATCACTCGCAAGAAAATTCCCATCTCAATCGATCGAATACGCAAGAGTGTAGATGTTTGCATCAAATAGCGAATAAATCTACCAGAGGATTCATATCTACGATGGCGCAAATGGCATGGCTACATGACGCCATGAAAACACAATAAGCAAAATATTATTCTGCAACGTTAACCATCAACGATAACGACGCATCATTCTAATCTCGACGGCTCCTGAATTCAGGAAAATGGTGGCGAAAAGTTTAACTACATCGAAGATTATACGACCAAAATTTCATGTCTTAGATATTCCGGTAAGCGTTGAAAAAAAAATGCGACCGTGGACACACACTAGACTTGAACAGGCAGATATGAAAGACCATTCGCATTTCACGATGGAAGCAAAAAAGTGAAAAGTGTAGACGGAAGCGGCTACAACTTTCCCTGATGTATGTTTGCTTCCACTTATCCTCACTGAATGAGCTTCGAAAACGTCGCAGGAAAACGAAAACAAGACTAATGAGCCTTTTGAGTGTATATTTCTCAGAATTTACACTGAAAAGCCTACACTAGATAGCCGTTTTACAATAGCATAACTAACAAAGAACCTTACAGAAAAATTGAATCCACAGATCTTCTAACATGCTCCAAACATGACAAGAGCAATATGCAAGAGCATATGACAATTAACTAGGCTAGCTTTTTTTAATTTAAATTTAAATTTTCACTGCTGCTATATTAGAGAAATTACTTAGTGAAGCTTCAAAGAAACGTTCAACTGAAATGCTTAGCAAGGATCAGAAGTAATTAGAATGAAGTAAGCAAAAACAAATGTGGAGGGTTGGATGAAGCACGTAGGTAGTGGTAATGAACAGGTAAACAAATAGGTCAATAATAGGTAATGAAGCAAACAATTTCGACCAAAGCAAAAGACCAAAATTCCGATTAAAGACAATCATAGTTCATGTGGGATACATAAATATTTTAATTATTATATGCATTGGTCAAAATGAATCTAAAAGAAGATTTCGAGATGACCACGAAGAAACAAAGGTGTTATTCAGGTAAGCTACATGATACAGCAAAGAACTATCCCAATTGCAATATTTCACCTCACCTATCAACGCTTATCGAAATATAAATTAGACTGTGTTTCATATCACAAACGTCAGATTAAATCTCTTTTTCTAACTTAAACACGATAAAAAATATTTTCTACTTCAGCAGTTACACTATCAGAATGCTGGAATGAAGAAAGACCGGTGAAATTCGCCCGATCTTATCATAACTTTATAGAATGCATCAAACTTGCCAATCATACAACAATGAAAAAGGCTTCACTCATTTCCATCAAATTCAAACACTTCTATGGGCGTTCTGCAAAAGGTTATGTGTCAACATATGTGCTTTGTTTGCTCTTTCAGCGATAGTTTCTATTCGCTGAAGTGTGGATAAAAATTTGCTAAGCATAATTCACACCTGTGTCATCATCATTTCCATCCACCTGACAGGTGCTGGCTGTTGCACAAATATTGCTTCCTTTTGTTATTAAATGCACAGTCAACCGACCTATTAAAGTCAATGAGAATGGCAAAGGCCAAAACATCAAGTATATATTCTAATGCGATATCAATAATTGCATAAACTAAGAAATATTACGAAAGAGGGGGAAAGATTCGCCTCTCCAAACAAGCGCTGAGTTATAGTGAGTGAATAGCAATTAAGTGCAACTCTTCGATTTTATAAGAAGGCATAACTTGCTCTTGAGCCATAATGCGAGCAGAGATGATGACCGTTTCGTTGTGACAGTCCCTCCCTCATATGCTTATCTAGCGGGGTGAAGAACTGTGATGATGTAGCTAAATATGAAAGAGAGGATAGATAAACCTCTATGAGTTGAACAAATGTCTTCTTCCATGCGTCGCAAGAACTAATTTTTGAGGAATACTCATCTAAAAGGTGAAAAAGCAACAAGACAGCTGACGCATGAATGACGTTAGTAAACACTTTCATAGCATTGAAACTAGCAAAGGAAACAAAATCACTAAAATGATAAGGAATTATTGCACGTTAAAAATAAAAAAAAGAGTGAAAACATATTTTTTAAGCGGAAAAGAATGACAATAAGGAAGGAAAATAGTATATGAAGCAATGACCAAGCAGTGTGATCTATAGGGATCATAAGACGACAATAATAGGGCGTATGAGGCACTGAGAAGTATTATGGAATAAAAATCGGAACTCAACTTATGACCTTTAATCAAGGTGTATAAAACAGGAATTGGTGGACAGGTTAGAGTGAAGCGATCGTCAAATGAACATTTTGAAGTCTTTCCCCACGTTTTCCGCTATGATCTCATATACGACTCTACAGTAGCTTCGGCGAAATACAGTGACAGAAATGAACAGAAGAGACTGTAACGAACTGAAGATGCTGGCTTTTCATCAACTTTGACAGCTGATGCATACAGTAGTCGTAGAGCAAGAAGAGACTTGTAATCATCGTCAAAAGTGATATCAGCAAAACATCTAATACATACACCGTTGAGCTTATTGATGATACAAGTGGAAGCCTGCTCATCAGCAGACGAGACACCTATAGCAAGAGCAATGATTTGGGCGATAAATTTTTTCCTGCAGCTAATATCGAATGTTTTGCAAGAGGCTTTAAAAAATGTTGGCAATAAGCTAGCTCAGCATCAAACATATGAGTAAGGGATTGCCATAACAACGAAAAGGTCACAATCCCTGTTCGAATCTTAGCTGGAGTGCTTTTATGCCTTCTTATAAAATCGAAGAATTGCAATTTATTGCTACTCACTCGTAATCTCTTAGCGCTTCTTTACAGATGCGAACGCTCCAGAATCTTTCCACTCTTTAATAGTATCTCTTTGCATAGACGAGTACTGATATCACATCAGGATATTCGTGGTGTAGCCTTTGCCACTTCTTAGTTTATTATTGCACTTCATTATTCAGCATTTCCCAGAAAGTTTCATAATCGAAACGTTACCTCAAAGATAACACTATTATTTCTGTTCGCGGTTCGTAACATTACCGTAATGAAACGCACGACGCATATTTCGTCAGACCGACAACTCGTCAGCATATATAGTGGCATTTCGTTATGCGTTTTTGACACCAGTTGATTACTGTTCCCAAGTAATTTTATTTACAAAAGTTGATACTTAAATATGCATCTCTCCAGGAATCGTATAAATTTCCTTAGTACTATTTGATTATCGAACTTCAAAGATTCTAACTTCAAAGACATTATATACATATATATATATATATATATATATATATATATATATATCATAAGTATGAGAAAAAATAATTAAATATCATACTTCATTAGTGGTACATTTACATGACTAGTACCATGGATTTCAAGCACATACTTACAGGCATATATAAATTAAATACGGCGACCGATAACTTAAAATCTACGTACATCTCTTCCACCTGCTATGATGACAATGAAATTTGCAAAAGGAGCTAATAGATAGGTAATGAAAATTATTCAATTCTGGTCCGAATTTAAACACCCCGCTGATATCTTCATACTACGATCTATTTATATAGCACGGTAGAAAAAACAGTGCTTCAAAGCTGGACGATAACCCAAGAAGGTGATTATTGCCTCTCTCATATCAGCACAAAACAAAATTTTTCTTTTGTGACGCAGTGTTGAAGTGATCTCTCTCTTCGATGACGACTATGTCTATATGACTAGGCTGTCTAAACTGTTCTTCATTATTCCATGCAATATGCAATTTCTTACTGAGATTAAAAAGTATAACAAAAATCTGAATTTTAATCCAAATTCAAGACTTTTGAATCAATTCTGAAGGATTACAATTTCACTCCAAAACATTCGAATGAGATTAAATTGCATATCGCTTAGCAATTTTCGAAATCTGTGCTTGCATATTCGTTCCATATATCTTGTGGAAAAATGTAATATTCAGTCAGTATGAACGGTGCCAAGAGGAAAGGTTTGTAAACGAATCCTTTTATTCCCCCCAGTCTTATTCGCTGCCATTGTCATTCTCTTCTTTATATGACCAAAAAATTCATTAAAGCGGATGTTTTGCAAGAAAAAACTTAGTAATGCTAAAAAAGTATTTCAGTAAACCTATTTCATCTCACATTCCCCCTCCCCTTTCTCCTCACAAAACAAATCGATCTTAAAACGATTTGAGGACTACCGTTTCGTCAAAAAAGGAGTTGAAGTGAAGCTGGCAGCTTTAAGTTCGTTCGCTATTTCACTACACCCTTAATTACCATCATATCATGCTAGATATCCTTTTGTAGATTCTCACAATACTAAATACATACCCTCCCACTCCCCTCCCACACCTAAATCTAAATTTAAAACAGGTTTTTTGTCAAGACATGTCGGTAACAATGTGCGCTCATGGATCGGTCTATCTATGAAGTAGTTTCAACGCAAAAATCAACAGAGCGAGAGTTGTAAAATTTAATGCGCATTACGCGGATCAACCACAAGATTACTTTTTATACTCCTTTGCTTCATATTAATATAAAAGATGCTATAGATACTTAAAGATGCCAAAAAACAGCGTGCAATTTAAACCTATAGAAATTTCATTTTACACCAATTAGATAAGAGAAAAATAAATTTTTAATAAAGGATTTTTAGAAGTCAGCTTGGGGATAAGGAAAAATAAGAAAGTTTATTGTACAAATGTTTCAAGTATTGGGAATGACCGGCTAACTGAGACAGATGCGAAGAGACACATTTCGTATCAGCCGCTGTGATACGATCATTTTCTTGTTTCTATTCAATACGCCAAAACGTTCATGCTTATAAATCATTACGTCTAATATAGCGCATGTCCACTGATTGAAATACCAATGCAAATTACTGAAGAATTAACGAATGAATATGAAATTAGAGAAGGTGGTCAATATCGAAATACACTCACTGAGACGATGAGCGATGTGTCTCGAAGAGAAGTGTTGATCGTACCTTGTCACCGCACGCGAAGTGTGACGTGCACGATCCACTCTAGTCAAGCTACGGTGAATCCTGAAATGGCTGTTTGCACTTAAACCTCTATCAATAATAGCACCTATTAATAAAGACAACAAATAGTGAGAATATATATATATATATATATATATATATATATATATATGA
>QEWY01000051.1:137869-186176 GCA_006503575.1 Baylisascaris schroederi | reverse complement strand
ACACGACGTGTTAAGCGATTCGAAGAACACACGAAGGAAAACATCTTCGATGAAAACTCACAGTATTAGTATAGTGATCATAAATTCGTTTAGTCATTAGCCTTCTAAACTGTCTAGGTAACAACTGTCACGAGTCACCAGCTTTCTAGACTGTCTAGATGACAGGTGTAATAAGTATATCACTTCAATTTCTTATAAATAAACTCGAAAGTCAATCCCTTGTTTGTTATCATAGTATGGCCTACACTGATGCTTCATACTTTGATAACTTCCAGTCAGCGTTCTATCAAGAAATCCAGTCAAGTTGTGAACCCCGTTGTTAGTGAACTCTACAAAACACTAAATACTTAGATGATATTTACGTAAAGTAGGTAATAGTGCAACCGCCGCATTCTGTGTTACACTGAACATCGGTAGCACGATTTGGGATTAGTCACACCACAAAAAATATAATCTAGGGGCGGGTAGTGGCCACTAGCATGATCGACGAAAAGCCTCATATTCCTTTTTAACAGAAAATCTCATGTAAAATGGCAATAGTTATTTTATTTAAATTGAAATGTTAAATGAATCTATTTTTCCAAAGTATTTCATAGTTAAAAAAAACATCAATATTTAGCACTACAATATGAGCAACACATTTATGCAAATAAAATAGCGATGCCTGTGCTAAAATTATATTCAATACAAACAACAAAAACGAATCAAATAAGCCTAATTACATATTAATTGTGCAATAATAACCAAAGGAAAAGTTCGAAGTTCATATGGTGAAGTTAAATTTAGAGCTTTAGTTCATCTAAAGCTTAGAAAATATTATGCTGAAAATAAATGAGTACATTCTTAGTTTAGGTAAAAGCGTAAATAATATTTCTTATAATGAAACCCTATCATAACTGTAAAACATTATAACAATTTTCCAGCATTACGGAAATGGTGGAAATCAGCAACTAGATGAGAACAGTATAGAAGCAGATATGTTATATTAATTGTAGCTAATCATAAGTAGATGATAACAAGAAATCTTCAACTATACAATGTTAAGGTGGAACAACATTCAAAACCCTCTGAAGAAACCTTTATATAAAAAATGTTTCCTATAGCAAAGATGAGAAACAAATTGCAACATCTAATATGGCGACACCCACCCTTCTAAATTTAACAACAACAAAGCAGAGACATTAATATTCAATGATTTGTTGCATCTCACTATTGATATGTTTGCATCAATGCCGACAATGCAATGCAATTCTATATTAATAATTTTGCTATTCTTTTTAAATGCTATTGATAATTCTTTAGTGAAAAATGTCAAAAATATTCGGCAATATCCGCCCACCACAATATAATATTCCTTGCAAACTTTGACAAATATTATAGCCACTAATAAACAGTCATTGTTCTAAGAGCAAATTGGTTATCATTTGAAATATTGTCAATATTTTTGAGTAATAATAAATGATAAAAGCTTTAAATAAAACAACTACGGCTAACAATTTGAATATTTCAGGTTTCTAATAGACGGAAAATTGTACATTTAAGATCTCTATCCATTCGCTTAGTTCCGAATGAAATTCTAATTGAAGGATAATTTCAAATTGTTGAAATTCAAGTGTGGAATTTATATTCAAATCACACAAAGAGTCAATCTATAAAGCAAATCTATGAAGCATTTTCGTAGATTTTCATAGAAATCGTAGGTGATTATGTATCAAAGGATCGTAAGTGATGAAAGTGGAATATCTCTCATTGTTGAATATCCCAATAAAGAATAAAAGTCTTACAAAACTTTTTTCTTTTTGAGTTTATTAAAATCGGAAAGTACATTTTTTCTATTTTATAAATCTATCAACTTGTAAAGGAAATATGTAAATCGAAAAAGAGATTTTAATAAGAAGTAATGAGTAAACAATGGTGCGGCGAGCAATAGGATCTCAATCAACTTCATATAAAAGGTAACAATACGACAAAATGCATTTGAAATAAAATAATTTATGAAATAAATCTAGATTAAGACTAAATACAATAAATATGCATAAAGAAAATTAGAAATATATAGAAAAGCACAAACTGTGTAGCTATGATAGAATATTTTTTAATATTATATTATATTTGCAAGGAATAGAGAGAAGATTTGTGAAATGCGTGACATACCTCAAAGAAAAAATTGAAATACGCCTAAATGTTGCGAATGAAAATTGTTGAAAATACAAATAAAACTGATAGATGCAATCGAAAAATGACGCATTCTATTTTCATTGAATAAAAAGTCGTTTTGCTTTGTGAAATGCGCCGTGAAAAATCCCCCTGTTAAAAAAAACTTTTTGAACCCTATAAAACAGATCAAGTTCGGGCAAAAAAAGTGAGCAAGTTTAGCGCAAGTAAAATGTGAAGCATATAAATCCCATATCTTTCATTGTCGCTCCATTCGTCATCTACTTACTTAATTCGTTAACGAATTCGATGAATTTTATTGCTTATCTATGGATTTGATTTGCCAGTTTACTTGCTGAAATGTTCGGATTGATAGTACAATCATTCGAAGGTAAGCCTATTCAGCATCGGGACAAACGGTGCCATACGAAAAAAACATCGCTGATCAACATTTTCACAACTGTGACGCTATAAAATAGTGTATTATGTTTCTTCGTTGGTGGCAGTCGATAGTGCTATGGAGTTTTGTTTTTTTTTAACGGCAATTAGCCTTGTGCGAAGCTCAGCTTACCCACGCAAAATAAGAAGGTGACAGCTGCAAAAATTTTTTGTGAAAAAGCCTAGGTCATAAACATAAAAATGCTTCCACCTTTGCGCCATCCTCTCCCCACCCACTTCCCCTCCTCCTATCGAGGTTGTTCAACTCTTGGCAGCAGGTTGTTCCACAAATGTATTATGATAGATTGGCTATGAGGCGTTTTTATACAGCAATCGGCTGTAAGTACAAACATGGTTTCTAAACTTTTTTAATTTTCCACTTGGGAAGTATGCAAAAAAAGGATACACCGTAAAAAGAGAAGATGATAACTGCAAAACTTTTTCTGAACACCCCACGGTCATAAAGCATAAAAATGCTTCCACCTTTGTGCTATCTCCTCTCCACCCAACCCCCTCCTCCCTCCCACCCCCTCCCAACTCCCACTTATGTGCAATGAAGGCAAATACTTTATATATCAACTTTTGCGTTCTTAAGAAAAGCTTTTCTAGTGATACTATGTAGCAAATATACCAGCTGATAAGTTTATTATTAAGATCGTGCCCAATGAGATATTAAGAAATATTATAGAGTAAGTTATACTCTAAGATTGCTATCCCTATTTCGAATATGCTTAACGAAGAGCAATAGTGTCCTTTCTCAAAAACAGTGCTAGTCAATTTGTTGACGAGGTTAGCTATCCTATCAAATGAGGCTTCCGGATACTTTACCGTCTATTTTGCTCATATAATCCGGATTGCTTATCTCATTTCTGGATATTTTCATTGCTCATATTTGCATCCTTCGCTATTTAAAGAAAAAACATTCAAATGAGCATCTTTTAGATGAAATATATGAAAAAAACAATTAAAAAATCATAAAAATTCGATATTAGATGTGGCATTAAAACTTTGGCAATTCAATTCATTCATCTCATCAACAACAAATAAAAATGCTCAACAAATCAGCAGCATTTAGCATATCTGGCCAAATATAAAAATATTCAGGTGGAGGTTCTAAATTTCAACATTTTAAAGCCACACTCAATGAATATTTCTACGGATGGAAATTAAGGGGCATTACTCTTTTAAGTGTCCATAATTTACAATGAAGATGACCGATGAGAACCAAAGTGATGTCTGTTGCAAAATATTGAAACATAATTTAATAAAATGCACCTAGTGGAATCAATAATAACGTCTTCCTGGAGATCACCCCCGAGACGAAATGACATCACTATTCTTACAAATAAAAAAGCGTTGCATAATACTCGCTTTACAGACCAACCGGTTACATAACAGCGAATAAATAAGAAAGCAAATGCTTTAACAAATTCATTGCGAATTCTAAGCGGAAATCTGCGCACACAGACACATACACACATACGTGAGTGCACAGGCATAACGTCGCCATAACGTGAATAGCAGTGGATAGTTTACAAGCTGACGTGTGTCCTATATGGCTCATCGACCATATCAGCAACACAAACACTTAAGTTTGAATAGAAGTTCGTGAAACGCATAGACGGTCATTAACACATTGAAGCGGTCGATGAAGAAACAAAGATGAGCAATGAAAACGAAACTGCGACGAGAACGAGCATTCGAAGTGATACATCATAGCCATTAAATTTGATCACCGTAGATTCTCTAACTTGTAATGAAACCACTGCGCGAAACATACAAACATTCATACACGCTGAGGTGTTACGTTGTGACAAGGTCGTTTTCTACAGAAGAAAGAATCGTAGAGAGTGCAGAAAAAATGATAAAAAGTTATTTCTAAAGGAAAAAAAATCCTATAAAGTGCAGAAAAAGACGAATAATTTCTTTGTAGAGGAAATCAACTCATCGTGCTTTCAACTCGAGGTAACTTATTGATCTCATATTTTATTACATTGTCTGATAGTTGAGATAAAAGAAATCGTTTCGGTTAAACTTGCTTAAAATGTTATTAAAGGATATATATCTTTCATCTCAAAATATAATAGGAAACCTCACAGGTTTATAAAATAGAAAAAAGAATGAAACTATTTAAGGAACCTATTCTTGATCCCAGGGATTACCTTGTACGTTTCAAAATCCTTCTATGCGGAAACAAATTTCAATTTTATGAAAGGAATATTGAAAGAAAATCACTACGGACGAAACGACAAGTAGAATAGATTAGCACACATGACCGGCGAGTGATCACCGCCCTGACCTTGACCCCTTATTTCAATTTCGGCTACAAACAAAAAGTGCCAATAAAATCTAGATGTCTAAGCTTAAGATAGAACTTCCGATCATGATAATAGAAACGTTGCGTAGAATGCTAAGTATAAAATGGATTTCCTAGGTTTTTCAGACTTGCGGCCATAATTAGGTTTAGCGCTATAGATGTAATTCGAAAAGTATATCAAAAATCCGAAAAAAACCTTTGAGACATTCAAAACATATAAATAACTAGGCGGAAAGCTTACTTCATCAATAATAAATAAAACATCATTCACCATAATTTCTAAACTCAACAATCAGATTCAATAACGACAATATTGAGTTTATTAGTTTCTATTCAACAGCGACTCCTTTGGAACGAAGCGGTGTAAAGGGCAAAGAAAAATCACTCTCGTAAAGTAATAAATTCACATTCGAAACGAAATGAGCAACAAGAAATTAATTTTTACCAATCAAAACGATGCATCTACCAGATGGCTTCCCTCATCGTTTGCATTTCCCCATCTTCAAATACAATAGGTCATGACCTTTGACTAAAACATTTAGAATAAAGTAATACCTATATTACTAAAATCGTTTGTTATATCGACTCATAAAATATATAAAAGATAGTCGTAAGCTATCATAGAACGATAAGGTAAATGTGAAATGCAATAATAAGATAATCTTAATAATAGCATAGGTACTCTTGTTTTCTAGCAAGAGAAAAATATGGCGGAAGGAAATCTTACTATTAGCATACTTCATGGACCTGAGATATGCAGACAAATCGTGGATTGTCTATGATGATTGACTTAAGATGTCTTCAATTATGTAGCGACGTAGTGTGTCTTTTTCATATCACCTCATAGACATTGCAACAACATTTCAAATGTTTATGAATCTCCTTTCTTGGCAGTTTTTTGGCTTCCAAACTTAAGCTTATGAGACTGGTGGCTGTAAACATGCTCTATGACCGTCACGAATACCTTTTTGGAAGAGTATAGAAGGATGAACAAATATGTGACGACCTCAACGATACTTTTGCTGATTTGTTCACAAGTGCCTCACAATTATTATGCAGTAGCTGTTTTCCTTACGATGTTCCTACGAGTTTATAAGATGACTAGTTGATCATAGAAAGGACTACTCAACCGTCTCAGCTAGAGATTTCCTGCTTGCCACAGTCCGGAAATTCTGCAGCTGTTGGCGGTGATTCAGTCATTTCTTTGATAACCGCCTACACGATGAGCGGAGATGTGCGACCATAACACTTTTCAGCACTCTGACGAAATTTCCCTCATCACAAACCGCACTCGGGTGAAAACTTCCGATTATCAGGCTTGAAAAATATTTCATATCTAATGACTCCAGATTGATGGGGTTGATGTTGATGCTCACGATAATAGTAAGGCGCTTCGATGAATTGCACATTGTTGGATACATTTGAAACTTTGTTTCGTCACATCGAACAAAACCAAAATTGTATGGAATCTTCATGCATAATAAGGTCACGGACTTTTAGATGTTCCATCCTAAGAAATTACCCATGAAAAGAATCGAAAACAACAATATTACTTCAAAACCCGTTATAACAATATTTGAAGGGCAGAAACAACTTAAATGCTAATATTTTTGACTGGAATTTTGTACGCTTGATTTGAGTGAAATTCACAACAACATCAGAGTACCACAGAGCATTCATTAAATTCAGTTTTTTTCAACTTTTTATTTCATAATTACCACAATATCCTATTCCATTCTAGGATGAAACTACGAAATGTCATCGGTTATCACAGGAAGCCAAGCAAAGGAAAGAACACTCAACGCAACAAACAGCCAACTTCTGGAATGAAAAAAGGCTTAGAATAGCTACCGTCTTCGACCTAGAATTTGATTTCTCTCCGCACGACTAGGATCAGTGCAGATCGAACGTCTCTTCAGCATGACAACAACGATAGTGGCCCATACATACTTCAAGATCCTCATAAGTTCTTCTCAAGCATTTGTCCTTGTATGTACACATATTGACTTTGTATTCATTAATACAGCTATAAATAGTTAATTATTTTTACTCTCAATAAGCTTTAATGATGCATTTCAAGTATCTATCTATTGCCTAAGACATCAAAATATCACTTTTTTGAAATGGCTCAATCAAGCTTTCACATATAGAGATGAGAAAATGCTTAGAGGCTGAAATTATCGCACAACTATCTAACTTAACGTTAAGACAACTTTACATTCTCATAAAGGAACCTTTCAATATCAGCAAATGTAAAGCATTCTAAGAAATCCATATGATGATATATTAGAAATAGCACTGCCATCCGTTTAGAGTGAACCATCTGAGGCGGCTAATCGTGACAGCTATCAAGACGGAAATATGGTTGCCGTCAAGGGATTAGTGAACTAGAATTGTTGATCATTAGCATATTCGTGCCAAAATACGACCGTCCGTGATGAAAAAAAGTGATCAATATGGATCAGTACCGGGTTCCTGTTGTTGCCCATTATATCAACCATCCAATATCAATATAGGTCTTGATTTCTGTTATGCTACTTGATTGTGTCCATTATATCCAGATGTCATCTTTTGCAATAAACTATTGCTTCTCGGACAACGCTTATGCGCCATGTTCCCCCTCAATGTTTCCCGGTCTAATACACTGCCTCACGTAGTTTCCTCACATTCTCTGAATCAATGGAGGGCGAAATGATGATTGCCCGATGAGGAAAAGTCAAAGAGTTGAGGCAATGCTGTTTTTTAGGGGAGCAAGAGGGGTAAGGAGATCATCGACGTTGCTGATATTAAACACAATGGCAGGAGGGGACAGAGGTGGGGGAGGATTGGTGAATTCGGCACAACCAAGTATACAAGTTCCAAATGGAACATTTCACTGATAGAGCTAACCCTCTAAAAGCAGCATTTTCAACTGCAATAATAACCTAGCAGCGCTACAATACTGATCAGCTGTGCAATTCTTATGCCAATGTTGACGTCTGCATATAAAAATACTATAGAAGAAAAGCAATTAATTGCTAAAAATAATGAAAGCTCAGTTCTCGACCACAGTGGAATCGGCAATATTAGTATATCTATAGAGTGATAAAGCACGGTAGAAGGGAATAGGAATATGCATAAATGTCTCAAAGAGGATGTATAAATTCTAAGATGGTAATTTCTAAACTTCTACACCTAATAAAATGCAATAAACGGCAAAATCGAGATCAACCGGTCGCTATAAGAGTCCAACAATCTGCATCTATAAACGTTTAACGTAACAAAGGAAATCGATACAAGAAAGTGAAAAAAAAAGTTGAAAGTGTAAAAATCTTGGTAATGACCACTATTCCCTTGTGTATATACCCTTCCGTCAGTCAGTGAGCACAACTTTCTTATACAAAGTGATTTGCATGCATGATAAGAGCTCACCTGGCCCATCGCTCATTTTTACGTTTGGTCGTTGGTGAACGCAAAAGCAGAAATGAAGATCGATGATTGTCTTTGAATTTGAATCCAATCAGTTGGATATGCAAATATCCACGGACTGTGATGAAGTACAATTTTATATCCATCGCAAGTTTGTATCTGCAAAACGCATAATGGCAACACCACATCTATGTTTCTATGAATAGGTCTGTCTGTCTATCCGCTTATTTCAATTCAGGAATTACTTAATAAAGAACTACCGAGTTTAATAGGAAAGTTATATGCGATGGAATAAGTTCCTATACAAACAGTCGAATTGATCTAACCCCCTTCGAAAAGAACTATAGTCACTTGAAGCCGCATAAAAATTGACAGTCCTTAACGTGATCAACACCTTCATTTCACATCAAGGGGATTATTCAGCAGAGTTTATTGTTTGTCAATAAAAATAAGAGTGATTAGTGAAATAAATAAAACAATAAAGCATATATAATGTCAATTCATTGAATCGCTTCTTTACTTGTTTATCATATCTCCAAACTTATATTAGGAATTTTGTGATTTCGAGTTGAGACCAACAAGTCGACCGACAGACAGACAGTAAACAGTGCATTTCGCAACAACTTTGAGGTGCACGAATACGGATTTCTCTATTCGGGATCTGTATGAATGATTACTTTTGTGGGAAACTGCATTATAGAACGTGATGTTCCTACTCATTTCTAAAGTCGGCCGATTTGACGTATGCAAATATAAAAAGCACATTGTAAACATCTCTCTGGCATGTCTTCCCACCAAGTTTTTATAAGCCTTCTATTTTCCTTCCTGCTATATCCTCAAATATTTCAAAGCAAAAACCTGTTGCTGTTTGTCATCACGTTTTTTTTAAAAGCTGTTGAAGTATTTACTAACAACTTCCACTTATATTCTTCCGAAATTTTGCAGGAAAATCCGAAACGACAAGTTTGAAGGATTTGAGGGAAAGGGGGTTGTTTCCCTTATGTAAATGAAAAAAAGAAAGATGAATTGCGAACACCCCCAATCGAATCTATGAAAAAGGTGAATGACCGAATGCATACACATTTTACGTGAGTGCTTTAATAAATGGAAAGACGTCGATTATTATGTAGATAATGAGTTCATTCGCAAAAGTGCAGTTTTCTGCATTGATATTTGATACGACCTAAAAAGTTTTTTTTTTTGTCATATCTTATTGGAGAGATGATTTTCAATATGACAGGTGAAATGACTGCACTATTTTTGATCTACGTGGATATTTTACAGCGAAAAAAAAAATAAAAATTTAATCAAAGAAAGTATAAATGCTTAAAAAACTAATTTTGAATTTTTAACTAGAAGAGGTAAAGATCGAAAATAAATCTTTTATAGAGATAGATAAAGGTTCAATAAGATAAAGATTGCCATATCATAAGAATAATTTGTTAGCAGATTTCGGTTCTTCTTTTGCATATAAAATGAACGAATTATATAATACTCATACTCTTGCAAAAAGATAAAAAATTATTCACTTTCCGTTTATTGAAGAAAAGTGAGTTTTTCTTTTCGATTTTTTATAGTGGTAAATCTTGTTACCCATCATGCTAAAAACATTTAGAAATTTCGATAGAACAATAGAGAAATCGAGTCAGAGAGTAAATTACCTACTGTATTTCATGAATGCAAATTTTGCAACGGACACATAACAAGACAACGCAAAAATATGTAATGACTACAAAATAGCTTTAAGAGTAGAACATAACATCACGAAAACCTGCGTAATCCTCTTTTATATGCATAGAGGTTAATTGAGAGGGCAATTAAAACAGGCGGTTTTGATTAATCAGTGAACGAACTTTTATGAAACTTCATATTATGCTTCATCATTTTGTCTTTTTATGATTCAATTTAATCTTTTATTATAAATCACAGCGATGAACTGTATGGTAAAATGTGGAATAAATAGCCGCTATGAACATTCTGTCCCACATCCTTACTCTGCTTTCACAATTTCATCCCTCTCAGCGTCATAGCAAGCTTGCAAATGGTTTCCACGGGTGGCTTCCACTATCTTGATGTCTACAGCGTCCAAGTCGTCTACAGCCGCTATCTGGGCACTATAAGGGGAGTGTCATCGACTTTGGCTGTCGAAACGTACCTTTACAAGCGGCCTATCTAAATCGTTTACTCTGCACAACCAATAACAGCAATCCATAGATAGACACATAGGACCGGATGATATGTGCCCTTGCTGTGCAATAACAGGATTTCTCCATAGGTAACTAAGCTTTAGAAACAAGGAGTTCCACTCATTCCTACGCGAATGACAAATTTTTAAATTAAACTGAAACCATACGACAACTCTTGATTACTTCTCATAAAACTGAAATCAAAGACAATCGTAGGAAACCTATTAGAAAATGAAGTAAGATAACAATTCCACACCGTTCGTCAAAAACTGAAATCCTGGAGTAGAAAACTAAATCATTTTTCACTGAAGTAATTAACAGCCCGTTGAAGTCATAATCACTTCAATGATCCCCTGTTGATGAGCCAACCTGTCATAGTCAAGTCGGTGTAATTTTTGTTCTCAATCACCAACTTTTTCCGGCTTTTTTTTTTGGGCTAAGATAACAGTACGTCTAAATGAGCAACAAACGCGCCAACGTTGTTCGTCCATGTTCTTTTATACGTTCCCTTAAAACAATCTGCAGCAACTCCACGGAATTCCATTGAGCTTTCATCGGTGAATACGAGCCAAACTACGGAATTTCTCAATAGCAACGATCTTTCAATCCTACTTCATAGAGAAACTTTAAGAACACCCTTACTACATGCATATTTGATTATAGTAGCGGATGAAAAGAATGGAATATATAACATTAACTTGATGGATCCAGCAAATGAAGACGGCCATCTCTCTAAGCATACAATTTGATGGTTCGACTACCTCATACCTTTTACATATATTAGGTATAGTTTTCTAATCTTATGTGCCACCACTACTACAGGTTTTTCATCTCGAATTAGGTTAATTCGAAAACTTCCTATTATTAAAATTATACGCTCGGGCACCACTGTAATATGATTTTAGCACTAAAAATCCTTGAATTAAAAATGTCAAAACGTGAGCGCAAATGTTGAATTTTCAGTTAAACAACAAACGATGAACAAACCTATTTTATTCTGAAAATCTTTTTCTGTGAAAAATTTCGACGAACACTTTGACGGCTGTAAAGCCAACGAGAAGACGGGATAAATAAAGAATTCGTGGATAACCACCAATTTCTTTGTGTGGATTTCAAAAAAAAATGAAACAAGCTATATAACGTATCGCTTTAATTTTGTCCCATCAAAACAAAACTCCACAATGCAGATGGTTTATAATCGTCAATAAGAAGCAGTAACACATCAATCGAGTCTATTTATACGAACGCCAACACGTATACATTAAGTGCCACGTGGCAAAAATCGCACAGGTGATGCGCTAATATTGCCTTCCTTCGTTAAATACTCCACATAACGGTTACCTCATCAATACAAATGAGGCCGCATTTGGTGGCCTAACAATTTATGTAAATACAATTAGAAAAAAGAAAAATAAGAGGAGGAGAACAGTTTCTACCGTGTTAAGTTTAATACATGCCAAATATGAAATGACTTTTGTTTTGCGAAATATATATACAAATGATCAATCGACATACAGCCATACACAGACATATGGGAAGCTCGTCGAAGAGGGGATCGCTTGGAATTTTTTTATTTTTATTTTTATTTTCCACAAGATGGTATTATATACCGTTTGATGTTTCACATCAGAAAATATTATGACTTATTTCGCAATAAATAAAAAAAAACGCCCCCGCAATCACTTCCTTTTCGAGCTTACACCTCACTATTTTAACACAATTCGTGAATGCAAAATTGAAATTGACAGCAAGAATAGAAAAAAAGAAACAAGCCTAGAACTGATTGAGCACCTAAACATTTCGAAAGAGATATTATTACAGCCAGGAGGAGACCCATCTAAATATAATATTTAATTTGAATATTTCATATCATTAATTTGAATATCTCTAATATTATTGTTATCAATGAATGCATTGAAATTATTTAAAAGAAATAAAGTACGCTCATAGAAGGGATAGCTAAATCGTTTTTCGTATACATATCGATTAAAAAAGTCGGTAGTAGCGCTATACGTGAAGAATAAGTTAAGAGGGGATAGGATCGATAAGGAAAAAAAACTCCTTCTGGCAATATGAACAAAGAATGAAATGAACAACAAAATACACAACAACAACAATAGTAATAAAACGATCTTTAGTAGCAGTAAGTATGAAAGCAATTGTGCGCTGACATGTGCGCCACAGATAATTATCGATCAATATTCCACAATAAGAAAGAAATATACAGCGCAAAAATAATTTTCGACAAAAATTTCAGTAGGCAAAAGCATCATCTTGTTGAGAATCGATTCCTCTATTTTATTCGATGAAACATTTTTCATTATAATAATCGTTCCGATGTGAAAAGAAAAAAGAAAATAAATAGAAGAATTTACAGCTGATGGATTTATGGCCATTTTGGCTAATTTATGGCCAAGAATTCATTTATGGCCATTTCTTTATTTGCATAAACAAAAAAGAAAGAACATTCCACTCAAAGAGAGTATATCTAGCTATTGAATTTCCACATCAATAGTTTATGCATTAAATCGCAAAAGCGATCAACGAATGCTGCTTTGCGTTCGTATACCTTGCCCACTCTTGCATTTTAGGTTGGAAACCTTACCAAGCGAATTCCTCTTTTCTGATTTCTCATCTTTACGAATAGCAGAAAACAAAAGACGGGTAGGATTTTCCATCAATTTGTTTATATTTGTAAATACACATATAAATGCTTATATAATTATACTCCTAATTTTCGCCAGTATCAAAAAGATAGCGCATCCTACCAAAATATCACATCCACACCAAATAAAATTGTGAATATTCCCATTTCATTAGGTATCAATTAGATACAATGCAATGCAGAAATCGAAGCAAAGCACTTCTGAACTCGAATAACTAACTAACAGAATGCGATTCAAGAATAGAAGAGTAAAACCCAAAGCCAATAGAAGCAAAAATGCATCTTCAAAGGGGCGCACAAACATATTTAAACAGCTAGAACGCTAAAAGCGCATTATTGAAGTTTACAAGTGTGGAATGACTTCGCATTCGGCTTTGGAGCTCCTCCCACGCAATATCCATAATGGCCATCAAATGTATTATCAGAACCTTCCCTTCCATACCTCAACGTTACAAACACCATCCCAAGGTGTCTCTAATGCCTATCTCCATGAAAAAAACCTCATTTTCCGCTACATAGTTCCTTTGTATCAATCAACTGCGAAAATTTTTAAAGTATCCCTCAAGAATGTTTCAAAAAAGCAAAGCAACTTCTTCGCATTTCAATCAAAAACGCCGTAAGTATTGTAAGTATTAATTTTGATGAACACAAAATATGAGTGATGGCATGGCCAAATAGGGGCATGCGAGGGGGCAAGTGCCTTCAGTAAGAGGAAAGCTGACTCCATTTTTGGTTATAATGAAAGAGACGGTACAATCCGTCATTACTATAGACGAGAAGGATGACCAGCGAGCGCGATATCCGTCAAATGGTGAAGCGAAAGACGAATGCTACGAGACGGGTTGTGACGCCAGAAGTCGAGTGAATCCCGTCACGATGTCACGTGAGGCAGCTTCGAGCCTGAATGCACATTAATTGAGTGATCCCTTCACTGCATATTTCATGCATGAAACCTATCACCTAACAGCGAAAAATAAAGGCATGTGAAGACAAAGATAGGTAAAGATAAACGAACCATTAAGGGGTGCATCAACACTCGCATCCATGCAGATGAGATTCGCAGTGCTTTCGGGTGGACGTGGCAATCGCCTTCTCAACCAGGGATGCTTCAAAGCCTGTTGAGGAGTAAGCCGTGTATCGGGGTCCCATTCGAGACAGCGTTTCAAAAAATCGATAAACAACTCGTCTCCCTGTAGAACATTTCCACCTTTACATATATATATATATATATATATATATATAATATATATATGAAATCAATGTTGTAAGGCCAGCTTAAATACTACCAAAGTGGTAGTCCCAAACTGTGAGATTTCCTCAGTCATCACGGGAAAAAACTACCAAATTGGTAAATAGTCACTGCTCTTCAAAGAAGTAAACAAAAATAAGCGTAAAATCTACTAAATAAACGTAAAATCAAATAAGCGCAAGTGAAATCGACTAAATTCAACCTCCCACCCTTGCCGCTGTGTGCAATATTTTGGTGAATTTTGGTCGTGAAAAAAGAGAACAATCTCTAATAACTAAAAGGATGTTGGATGTTGCATACAGCAATACATCGTGGTCACCTTCAAATGTGGTAATGATAGGGTATATTTGCATATATCACAAGTACATAGCTTCAAAACTACCGTTGACGTCACCAGCGCTAATCGAACTTACTCATCGTCTTAAAAATTCATGCAAACACTGCTAATATAAGGACCTATTTTTTGAAATTTTCATACACTAAAAACAGACCACTTTTTCAAAAATTTCCCTTCCGCTTTGTTTGTGCATTCATTGTCAAACATCCGCGTCAAATTCCATTCATCTTAGCGAAAGGACAGAAATGGCGTATGCTTTGGTATCCATTTCCACGGTATCCAAATCCACAGTCCCCAGTATCAACACATGGTCGCGAGACAGTCTAATGAGTTCTGTTCGCCACCTATACCTAGTAGTATTCGAATGAGATGGATAGGCGCTCATAAAATCGGGGCCTTAATAGATTTAAGGCTCCCATTTTAACGTTTCGCGCAACTACCACTTGGGAAACGCAACACTGTCAATCATAACACAACTTAAGTCAGTATCTTTGCAAGAAATTAGTATACTTAACTCTCCAGTTTCTCAAAGGACTGTCAACTAGCACAGTAGCGAATGATACATGGTTACTGCAAAAAAAAAGAAAAAAGAATAAAAATCATAACTCTGATGCATCGAAAGGTAATGCTTAAGCATACTGCATTTGCGCAAACAATAATGTTTTCTTCAATAAGTTCAGTAAAGGAAAACCTGGTTCTTAAGCGCCGCCGTCCACGTTCTACTAGCTGGTGGCCCTCGTGGTTTGCCTCTCTTTGACCTTCCGCCACCGAGTACAACTGTTCCATCGGGCATTGGTGTTAGGGTGCAATATCGTGGATAGCCCTTAGAAGAGATGAAGTTGCGCGTTCGCTTCGAATGTTCCGTCACTTTTGCAGGTGGCATTCCCAGCAATTCCATTATAAGAGCGAGCTGAAGTTCAGAATTTCAACGTCACTAAGTTGCAGAACACCACTTAGCTCTACCTCATCCCCTTCACACTTCACCAACCGAAACAACTCCACAATCAATGGCGTTCGAATAGATCGACCATTCATTGATTATTCTCCTCAACTTCCCACTACTCAGACACTAAATGTCGCAACTGTTATGGTACTTAATTATTATTGAATCCGACTGCTCGTAATTATACTACAAACGTTCTATTTCCATACAAACTTTACCTATACCGCCTTTTAATTTATGAGATACGTCAACAGAGTTTGAGTCCTGGCCTTACTCTTTAGTAGGAGGTTAACACAGCAATACTCCACGAGAAGGATGAACGCAATTATTCTGCTTATGGATTACTAAGATAGCATTACTCCACAATGGAATGATGACTAACGCATACGAAGAGTCACCCGTTTGTCAATAGCAGCTATGCTCTTCGAAGAGAAGAAACAATGTGTACACTAAATAGTAATATACCTGATCGCTTTCATCTTCGCCAGGTAGAAGAGGATACCCAGTAAGCAGTTCGGCGAGAATACATCCCAGTGACCACATATCGATCGGCATCCCGTATTTACCACCCATTATCACTAAATTACATAGTTTATTTCCAGGTAGATTAATATCACTCCATAGTAATGAAAGCAAAACACACAATCGGAAGCCTTCACTAGATGCCAGATATCTATCACTGAAAAAATACATCACAATAAACTCAAAAAGTATATCGAATATTCATTCACCTGTCAAGTCAACATCTTGATGCTTCTTACTATCCAAACAAGAGTGCCCTCATAAACTTTTCAATTCAGGAATTTATAGCTGAATATTTTTTTAAGCCTGAAAGAAAACTGAAATAAACAACTAGAGATAGCCATTTCAATAATATGAACCAAACACCGAATAATTCGGGCTCATTTTGATGAACTTTAAGATATGCTGTAAAACAACCTTCAGGAGCTCTATAAAATCGCGACTGAATATAAGTGTATATTCTCTGATCGTCGAAACAGGAGGAGCCAAAGTCGATAACCTGAAACATTTGCATTCCTATAGCATCTCAAAAACATTTTTCTGGCTCATATGTAATTTCGTTGAGTATTTCAGGTGTGCACTCATTTCCATTGAGTATAACCAACCAGCTATCATATCATGTCATAGAAATGCAGCACTTAGCAGTTTTTATTGAGAATTTTTTCTGAAAATGATTTCACAACATTTTTCAACGATACAAGAATATGCTCCAGCATGGTTCCGCGTAAACAACTCAGCTCAGAAAGCTCAGAAGTTTTTCCACGTTCCGCATAAGCTCAGGAAATCTCAGAAAGTAGAAATTCCGCCGCATGAATACAGGCAAAAAAAACGTTGCAGAAACAAACATGAATGAGAATACACAAAACAAACAAGTGCTAGGGGCCCCCCTGCATCGTCTTAATAAACTATAAGCAATGATACGATCTTCTTAAGCAGCTGATTTCAGCTTTTATTATGATCTAACCTTTTTATCAGTTAAATTTACTTCGACAATTTTCGTTTGCAAATATAAACGTACTGAGAATCACCCAGATGTTCGCAAATTTCAAGTTAAGACACGATGTATTTACATGAATAAACATTATAAGGTTATTTTCAAGACTTATTTTACCCTCAGATCGACATATGAACCATCTATACCTGTCCCCAGTTTTATGCAACTCCTCAGGATTCGCCACAACTGAGGATTCCGAGTCCGAGTTCAATAGAAGGCTTTTCTTTGTTTGTAAAATAGGGCCAATATGCCAAACCTAACAATTTTGTGCGATAGTGCTGCAGACAACAAAATCAACAGAAAAATCCATTTGTACTATATAGCAATTAAAAGATTTAAAAAGAAATAGAGAATAGGATACTTACAAAACTGAATCGCAACTAACTGTTCAATAAAGGAACAAAAAACCGACCTTGATACCACTCCTTCCTTGTTGCTTTAGGAGAACATTTTCGGGTTTTAAATCACAATGAATAAGCCGATTTCGATTAAGTAACTCGAGGCATTGCAACATCGAATGTGCGAATTTTCGAACCAACTAAATAAAAACTATATTAATATAAAAAATGAATATAAAAATATAACTATCTAAGCATCTACGAATACAAATATCCCGTTAGATTGGAAATGAAGCAATGAAAAAAGAAGGTTTAATTGTAACGATAACAGAGAATGTATTAAAAAAAATTCATATTATGGGTGCCTTAGCTGAATGACTTCATGGCTATTTACGATCAAAAATGGTTATATGTATATATGTATATATATAAATGTTGAAAGTACATGATAGTAAACAAGCAAAAGTCTCAACGAATCAACGGCAACAAAAATCAATTTTTAATAGAAAAACCCGAATAAGCCAAAAAAAGGTCTGAAGATTTGGACTGATTCTAGTTTTATGCACTAAAAATAATCCTTCATCCATTAGATTAATTCGACTACCCCCACAAACAACACAAAAAAGATGCACTTATGCACTTTTATAGTTGCCTGCCCAAAAGGAATTTCTTACGACGCGAATTTAATTAGAGCCAATTTTGCAATGTGACCATATTTGCATAAATCCGACCTGCAAGCTGAAACCTTGAAATTTGTTCTTTTTGATAAGCTCGTAAAGGTTAATATTCATCAACTCGAATGTGATACACTTGTGATTCCGGAAGTTAAAATGATCCAACATATGGATGATATTACGTGTTCCATCCTGATCCTGTCTTCGCAAGTGATCCTTCAAATATATCAAATACTAATTAATCCACATTTTAAAAATTTATCCATTATCAGCCTAGCTCTCAAATTCGATCCCATTTTAGAATACCTCTTCGTAAAATTAAAAAAATATTTTTGTCATATCCATTCACTCAGCCTAAATATGTCATCTCAAATGCAAAACATTACTTATTGCTATAAACTCATTGAATTAACTAATACAACATTAAAAAAACAAATATAGTACTGAAAGTTTCATTTGAATTTCTATGAACTAAGGCTCTATTTATTCAACCTTAGGGTTTAAACCTAACAGGTATGTAATATGCGCCTCGATAGGAATACATCTAAAGTCATTCCTTAAGTAAGGAAACCGATGTATGGTAGAATGATCAAGTAAGAAATATACATGAGATTCCTATCCTGTCGTTCAAGTTGCTCATCGATATAACTATGTATTAAAACGCATCAAAAAATTTTACGAACATTATTGCGACTTTATTTTGACTGCATGCATGAAATTGTACCCACCCGCAAAGATGACTTTCAGCATATTAAAAACCAAACTATAAACTACTCAAAATGATGCAAATTATTTTTAAGAAAAAAAAAGACTAAAAAAAAGGATAAAAATGTACCAAAATTCGAATTTCCTCTTCAGCTTGCCGATGGAATCGTTTTTCGTTGCGAACCAATTTGAGCGCCACATATTGCTGATATTTATGGTCGTAAGCTTTTATCACCTGAAAGAAAAAAAAAGAAACACTAATAGAAATGAATACAACGCTGAATCAACATAATTCAACAAATAAAACTCGTGATGTATGAAAACGCATACAAATCCTAATTGTTGGCTTATGGTATCTCATCTAATTTGCTCTCGAATATCTACCTTGTGGATATTCACCTTTCTATTAATAAGCGCTCGGGTGGTCTCTTAAATCATCAACCTCTGCCAATTTGTAATTTGCATATTCAATATGTGCCGTATCAACAAAAATTAGTGAACTTTACTAAACAGGTAAAACCAATGTAGAAGATAGGGGTAAGGTAAAAAGAAATGAAGAGGCAGAGAATACGAGCGCGATAAAAACACCATTATTGTCAACCTGTGAGAACAAACTGGTCCGAAATCGTGAATCAACAAACATACCCCGTGTCCCAAATTACTTTGAAGACTCTAGCTAACAACATCTCCCTCTAAATGCACCTGTCAGATGCTTAACCGAGTGTTCTTTATTTTCTTCAATAACCTCTCAATGTTTTTTTAATAGATAAAAATTGTCGCATTATATACTTATTAAAGTAACGAAAACAGCATTCTTATAGAGATCGACAATCAAATGACAGAAGATAGCATTCAAAAAAATCGACAATCAAATGACAGAAGATAGCATTCAAAAAAGTTCACTTTCTCTGTTTCGACTCTCATCCAAAATTTCACCAAAACTATGCGTAGATAAGAAAGATAAAATATCCCAAGTGAGATAACATATGAATAAAGCCTAGTCTACGTTTTTTCGGCCATAAAATTATAGTTTCTTGCAACAACTGCCTCCTTCAACTTTATTAAAAGCCACCCAAAACATTGAACATGCACGAAATGTGTCCATTAATCATATAAAGGAGTAAAAACACAGCAGCAATCTGGATCCTGTACAATGTCATGCCAATCATCCTAAAAGAAGTAAAGTACGGCCAGAATATCCAAAAATAGGCTAAACGAGGCTCCCTCTGGAGTTCACCGACAAATTTAGGACCGTGACGCATTTTACCCACTGCTGCTGGGCCGCAATGGTCCGTCGCTTACTTCAGTTGCTATTTGGCCAAGACCTTACAGTTCAATCGAAGATATCAGCAGTATAGATATAGGACCTTATAGCGTACCAAGCCAAGATATGATCTACTGATAAGCATCAAGGTCTATCGCAACGAACACAGCTTCTTAACAACAAAAATTGATCTATCCGATCAGCGCTCGGTACTCTAAGCATCAAGAGACTATTTCAAGGCAGCAAAGAAATAGCCAATTTTCTCACCTGACCAAAGCTTCCTTTGCCGATTACTTTAAGGACCTCATAACGATATGCGATGTGATCATGGGCAACAAGCAAATAGCTACCCATATCATCATCGTAACCACAATTGTTCGGTCCACCAACGACGCCGCCACGCTTTTTAGCTTGTGAGCCAACGAAGTAGACTCTCGGGTAGTTGTAGATCTCTGAGATCTCATAAGGGCTCAACTTACTGCCAAATGTACGTACCGCATCCTCTGGTCGATAGCCCTTAACAATCCTTCTATGGATTGCATTTATTGGCAAAATGGAACTTATAGGCTAATACTAGCGATAAATCATTATTAACAAATTACATATTATTTAATGCATTATTTCTATAATTCTTTGTTCATAGAGACCTGCATTCAATAGTAATTTCCTTGTAAAATGTGCAAAAATCCTTGCCATTAATGTTTCTCAATGAATAAAATCATCTGAAACTTTATGCAAAAATAAACAGCATAGGCATGAACAATAACTTCGGAATATAAGGAAGAAAAACAAGTGATAAAGCAGGATAGCCGAGCTATTTTCCAATTAAACATTTAAGGCAAGCACTTATATAGCGTCAAACAACCCATTCAAATGTCATGCTGAAAAATCTTTTTGAATGGCGCATTGAATGAAAATAGAAAAATGAAAACTTGGTTAGTCTATACATGCTGAAAAGGAAAGAAATCAACTAAATTACCTTATTACCGGCACTGCCACCCGAATTAGCCGTTCCGTTTGAATTCGCGCCACCACCACTGCCACCCGATGAGGATGTATGCGATCTATAATAACGATTGCAAATATGTGCGAAAATATTCTTCTCAAATAAAAGCATTAATTTTAGCTTAATTATTTTCCCAAATATTATAGAGTTTTAAATTATAAAAATCGAAGAAATAAAATATGAAAAATTATATCTTTTAGCATCACTAAATATCAGCTTTTTTCACTAAAATATCAAACTTGAAACTATTTTATATATCGAAAGAAATTTCATTCATCTATTTTTCCTTTTCAAAACAAAAATTTCTTCCAAATATTGAAAAAAAAAAAAAAAAAAAAAGATTTTTTTTACAAACTCCATCTTAAATAAATAGAATCTTCGACGACATAGAAAAAAACAGTTCTAATCAGAGCAGAAAAAATATTTACAAACTTTCTATCGACTAAGCTTTGAAATAAACTTTATAAACGGCTTCATATGCCCATAAAGAAAAAGGATAAATTCAACTCACAAATGAATGTAACAGAAACAAAACAAGTTTCTCAAGATATCCCATTTTCAATAATCTATAACCTAATACCCTAAACATCACATTAAAAGGAATGGTTTTTATTGCTCAACGCAATAATATTACAGTATTTATTACAGTAATATTTATTTATTATTAAAATATTCACTACAGTAAAAAATATTATTATAGTATACTGATAAACTATGGCGATGCATCCAACTCATCACACACATTCCACAGATCAAACAAAACTAGATGATTTCGAGTAGGCAACTCTCGACTACCTATCGCGACACTTTCCAAGGACATTATTACAGTAACGATCCTCTCTCTCTTTTTCTTTGCTTCTTTTTCTCTCTGTCTCTCTCTGACTTACCTCATCAGATACAAGTGAACCTGATGTGGACGCCCTTTTGGGTCAATAGCACGCTCGTGAGAAAAAAAGATAAGTGAATGAAGAAATAAACATTCTCAACAATTGTTTGTCAACAGTTAACGTCAATAAAATTTCAGCTAAATAAGGCCGATCTCGGGAGACATCAAACGGAGGGAAGGAGTGAAAAAGAGGGAAGGGTAGCAGAGAGAGAGGAGGGAGAGAGAAAGAAAGGGAGACCATCAAATAAAAAACTGTTAGCGAAATTTTAAGCCAAAAGATATACTATACAATACCAAGAGAAAGCAATACTACAAAGGATTTCGTGCTAACTGTAAAAAAAAGAGAAAAATGGGATCTCGTGCAAACGAGGAGGATGCAAAACATAATTACAGGTATGCCTTCAAGCCTATAGGTGCAGTTCTTTGGCTCTTGTAGTACAAAACTTTTGCACGAACACAACACTCAAGAATCCATCATATTTAAATTCAACAATCTCCTTATACTACGACCATAACAAACAATGATAGAGCATAAAACACCAATAGGCGATATAATCCAACTTTTAGTGAATCATATCATAAAATTATAGCACCAAAATTATATGTCTCTAAATATTGAGCAGTTCTCATATAAATCATCAAACAGTAAATGTAGCAACGGATTTCATTATTTGGACAATATGCTCAATACGGTCGAAACCTTTAACAGCTATATATTTAACGAAAAGAAAAGAAAAAATGAAATATACCTGAGGGATTCATCAGATGGACTTTTAGAGATATGTTGTCGAATCTCGATTCCTTGACCGACCGCAGAAAGTGTTGACACCGATGAGGAGAGATGTTTCGATGCTGAGGAAACACCCGATGATGTCGACGACCCACCACCTGAGAATCATCCACTTATTTCAGAAGGGAAATGCAACAGCTCGATTGACAATCGAAACTGTTCACTATCAGCCTCACTACGGGTGTATGCATAAAAGTGTTGAAAAGGAAGAGCAATACACATAATGCAGACTCTAATTGATGATCATACAACAATTATGAGACTATTTATGAACGATGGGGGTATCAATTATAAATCGGCATTTCGTGGCTGAACAACTTAGCGGAAGTAACCGCAGCATGTTTTGATAACCTATAGAAAAGAGATGCTTTTCTAAGCGTATAGCCGACATTATAATGAAGCATTTATTAGAAAATTTTCATATAATAAATATAAGTGTTTGATATTTAGGTGTTTATACTTGATCGAATGCAATGGCTCCCACTCTCAAACGTCCAACATATATAAGCGATAATCCTACATTAACTACGGTAAGCAGGCTAAGGAAGCAACGGTAGGCTAAGCAAGACAACGATTACCAAAGATACTGTAAATGGTCTGACAAGTCAGCCGTATACTGTTGGTCTACTCTTTACTATTCAAAGAGAAAAAGCTATTAGCGAATTTTCCTAAGTCGAAAGATATACGATAAAATACCAGGGGAAAGCAACGCCAGGGAGAATTTCGTGCTACTTATGTAAAAAGAAGAACGGAAGTCATGCAAAGGGTGAGGATACTAAACGCATAATCATAGGTGTGCTTCAAGCCTACAGGTGCAATTGAAACGATCAAATTTACATTACTATTTCATTTATGCACCTGCTGATAATATCTGCTAATATTACCTCCATAATTAACAAAAATTATAAAAGTATGAACTTTTAAATCAAAGTATAGAAGCTGTTTTTATTGAAAGATAGGAGTAGACTTACCGATGGCGCTACTGCTTGTGGCCACTGGTACAGCGGCAGTCTCGATAGTACCACCTCTGGCCAGCACCTCTATCATCGTTTGGCTACTGCGTAGCGCTGGCAGCGCCCCAATTGTCAATAGTGATGAATTCGGCACTGTGTTACGTAATGGTCCCGGCCCCCCGGGGACGTATTCCGACGATTGATAGCCTAAAATATAACTCTACTGAAAATCGTTATCAGTGCAATCATCATCGAAGAGATTCCGTGGATAATTGTAAGATTTAGAGTGGAATGCGGCTCAGAATACAACCAAAAGTGGTTAAATATTCTCCTCTCCCCTCCACTAAATTTTGAAATTGAAAAAACCAAGTTGGGAGGAGGGGGAAGGGGGAGAGGGAGCAAGGTAATACATTCCTACATCGAATCACGAGAGATTTGTGCAAAATATGCGAAATGAGTGTAATACAACACAAAAAAGGAAAAATAAAAATCGACAGGAGTATAAGAAAAAGGAAGAATTCGGAGGATATAATAGACGAAAGCACTTTCAGAAGGTAAAATCGTCGATGGCCGGCAAAAGCCAAGATGCAAGATATTAAGTTAAGTCCTTAGATCTATGCAATATAGAAGATTTATAAAATCGTTGCAAAAAACAGTCGAAAATTGGATAAATTGCTAATATAGTACAACAATAATAGATAGGATAATTGCTGGTGTACTAATAATACATAGGGCACCGTATGATTCAATTGTAAAAGTTGAATGGACTCGAATAATTATGAATGTGACTGGGATCGTTAGCATTTGAAAGCTTGCGCTCTCACTAGAAGACAATGAGTTCGTGAACTCTCTGTTGCTGCAACTTGTGCTCCAGCTCATGCGGTGGTCGCAATGTCACAAAATCATGCTTGAACCGTCAGATAAGAAGAAAAGTTTGACCACACGAAACACCACGGAAGTGACCTCCGGATATATGTACAAAGATTCGAGCTACGCTTTCATTTAATAGAGCATATTTTGCCATTCTCATTACCACCTTCAGTAATTCAAAAAATGCTTTGAAACTCATAAACTAACCTACAATATTGCTAACTTCTTGATGTATTCATAGCCGCATGCTCCAATTAACTATCAGACGAGCTATTCGTCCGTTTCCACTAAGAAATACATAATCATTCTTTGCCGCAAATTCGAGATGCAAAAATATATGACCGATACCCAGGAATATGAAAGTTTCGTAATGGGAAACCTTTCGATAGTCACCGAAAAGCATATAGCGTAGCCTTCGCTTGTGCAAATTTCTTGGTGGGAAGGAAGTGCTGTTCGTTGTAAACGATAAAGCAACACCTGATGATAAATAAAAGGAAAGTTGATTTTTAAGAGTGAAAAGCGGAAAACGTTGCTTTCTCTGTTTTTCTCTTTTCTTCTTCTCTCTCTCTCTCTTTTCCTTACGAAAAAACGATTCATTCAAAACATATGACTGTAAACATGACGTTATCGATAAGAAAGGTGAAATCATGTGAACGAACCGTTCAAATGAGCCGGGAAGCAATGTGCGGCTTGATTGTGATGCTCAAAATGAGCGTTACTGCTATGCGGAACGTGCTGCGACAGTGAGGTAGGCAAATGATAGTGCGATGCGTTGACCGCGTAGACTGAGCTCGATTTGGTCGCCGCGCCCTTGCCTCCTGTATAAAGCAGCGACGAACCCGCACTTGGTACTCCCCGATCTTTGCTGTAAACGATACTCTTCTTATTATAAATCAACATTCAAGCTTACGCTCAGAGCGTTTATTAGACAAAAATATCGGGAAATGAGAAATACCCATTAATCACTCCTAAATAGTCAAAACAATTGACATCAATCTATTTGAAGTATCATCGTTCACATTGTTTCTTTTATATCTATATCGGTTAAGAACTATATGTTCGTTCACAAACGACCAATAATACGATTCAGTATTATTCATTCAAGAAATAAAAAACATCGAAGTCCACTCAACGAAGACCTCAGCACACATAGATCAGCATCCCACAAGACTGAGTATAGTACGTAGAGTGAGAAGGATAAGATAAGCCAGCTAAATGAAGGAAAATGTGGAAGATGCAAACAATTTCCGCCACCTCCCTCTCATTTAGTTGCAATGATGAGTGGGATACTTTGAGAATTTACATTTTTTGTGCGCTTTTGCCACGTCGCATTATGGTTAGCTATATCTCTGTGCATTTGTAGGCGTGTCGGTCGGTGTCTGTCTATCTGTCTGTCAGGTAGAGAACTGTTTAAGCTAGGATTGCGAAAGTTGATCTACCTATAATCATTGCACTCCGTCCACCTTACAGCTGGCACGGGATTCGATATCATTATTTGTACCTCATTCAGCAGGCACGAGATGGCCTTTTGCACCACTGCAATCCTATGACCCCGGATGAAGCAACAAATATGTTTGAAAATAATGTACATACATCTCGCACTGCTGCAGTTGCAATTTTACACCGATTACTTGAGAAATGATAGACAGCACTGTCCCGCAGTTTGCGGCTGGCAGCAATCCCGCAAGGAAGATGTTATAGCGACTGGCTGATTTTTAAAATTTCAGTCAAATTTCCCGCTATCTCACATAGAAAATGCACCTGCATCATTGTATGATACTTTGCTTCCTCGATATACCATATGCGATAGGACAGAATTCGTACGAACAGTATCCAGCAAATAGATTCACTTATTTCAACGTTCTAAAAGAGGAAAACATAGGAAAGTCCACACAAACGGCAATAGTCCATTTGGATAGATATCCAATGTATTTGAGTCGCCACAGTATGAAGGTTGAGACAACTCAGCTACAGTTTCAAATAATGAACGAATAAACATAAAAATAATATGGGAATGAAATAGATTCGGAACTATCCAACAAGCGAAATAGATTCGGAACACATCTAAGCACTCATATTTCATAAGTCTTTACTCTCCCGATGGTCATTTTCGCATTTTTCTTTTTCCTGTTCACCCTTTTCCTCGCCCCTTACTTCCGAAATTATTGTTCTTGAAATTACGAAATATTTTCCTTCCATCTTTAGAAAAAAAACAAACATAAGCTATGCCCTAGAGCAGTCTGACGTCATAAAGCAAATGCCCTTTTTTGGTATTTCCCCAAATTTGTTTTCTTTATACTTTTAAAGGCGGCGAGACCATAATTTATCCTTCCTTCCTCTCCAAAATGCCTCTCTCTAGAAATATGACCCTTTCAAGAAACGCATCCAGCCTCTCCTTCTCCTTCATGAGGTCCCTCCTAATATAATGCCTTCCGTACATAGACCGGGAAAAACTCTTCCTCCCCCCACTCCAAAAAAACCTTTTGAAGGAAACACGAAGGTGAATTCATGTAGATGAATAATTCTGCCACGGTTCTTAGCACAATTCGCACTTCTCTATAAAACTTCCTTCAATATCTAAAAGCTATGAAAGGTAACGCAATACCTGCGAGGATGAGAGGATGTCGAGTTTGAAGGATGCTTCTACGTCAAAATACACAATTCCTAGTGCTGTAAAGCTTATGTAAATCCTATAGATTATTGTCACGCTAGATGCTAAGGATTGTTTATTCATTGAGACAATATTGAAGTATTACTTATATCAAGAGTTCTTAAAACTGTATACTGGAAGAATCAATGCTTAGTAACTAGTCAAGTAGAGGAGAACAACAGGAAGAATCTAGATATCTTCTGATATATAATATATCGGAGGGAATTCCTTTCGCTTCCGCTCATCTGTACACGGGCATATATATAAATATTCACTGGCAATATGTGTCCGTAAACAAACTATACTTTAGAGAATTTCAAATTTAGAAAACAATTGCAAACTTTATTCCGCCTGGAATGATGATTGTTAGCATTCAAATAAAGAATACATTCTAATGTACAAATTTAGGCTAACTGAGATCAATGACAACAAGCATGAAAACTTAGTTCGGCGATGGTCAATCCCTCAATATGCACTCCGTGACGAACGTTGCTTCAGATCGATATTCCACCACCTCATCATTAATGCCAGCCATCTGACGTGGCAGATGGGCACAACCATAAATTAAAAACCCAACCGATTTTGCATTTCACTTGCATCTTCTCTCCCCCTCCTTCCCCTCCCGCACATCATAGCTAATATTCTTTTATAAAACAGACGTGTATATCACTACTGTCGTCCAACATATTCCAAAGTTTAAATAAAACTTCAAAGGTTTATCGGGATTTCGATTTGCCTAATTGGCTGAAGGCGTCTTATCACTGAGGCAAAGGTCATTTGTTGCCGAAATATTGGAATATTTGCAACGTACAAATAACAGCGAATAACGCTCACATTATGTAAAAAGAATTATTGTTTTGTTTACTATAAATGAAGTAGGAAACATTTTGGGAATGAGGACTTTATGCTTGTAGTAATCGGTCACCTTTCAAAATTGAAAGGATGGGACAAGAAAGAAATTACTGAAATCATATTTTAGAAAGGACTTATGCTGAACGAATATAGAGTATTTTCTTGCAATTTTGCAACGTGCTAATCTGTACGATGAAATCATTGAGCCTCAAGAAGATAGGACGTAGGGTTCCTCCCCTCCCTTCCAAATAAGAAGCAACAAACAAAATCACCATCGCAAATTCCTCCCCTCCCCCTTCTCCTGTCAAAGCAAAATCACGACTCAAATAAGATTGATGAATCAGTTTTAACGCCAAACTGCTTATAATATGCTTTAGAAGTATATAAGCGTAATTAAAATTGAAGTAAAGCCTAGCATACGAGAATGCAAACAAAAAAAAAGATGTCTATGAGGAGGTTGTGAATAAAATGAAGAAGAACTAGAGAGAAGATAGGTGTATGCTGAATGAACCCTCACGAGGTCAGAGCATCAACTTATGTACATCTAACGAGAAAAAAACTGCACATGATGAAGGAAGGATTGGCGTATGCCATTTAATAAACGCGCACTTATTTACATAATCAAACAACAGGTATAACATATATAAACAACCCTTTACTGAGCAGTAACCTTAATGCTAGCAATGTCGGCATAAATATAAACTCACTGAATTTATTTCCATAAATATAAAAAGATTCCAAACTTTTTCCAATGAGTTTTTTATTATAAATTTTCTTTGCAGATATAAAAATTGGAAAAAATTTCTAAAAAAAGTTGAAAACATTGATTAAAGTATGTCATACTGAAATAATACCAATAAAAAATAGCCCTAAGATACAAATTTTATGACATACAAAGAAAACCGTAACAGGTGGTGAGTTAAACTTTTCGTTAAATGCTCACAAGTTGATAAGTTCTACTAGAAGCTCAACAATACTAAGAAAATACCTCTACATTAAATTCTATAGATATTACTTAAAAGTGCACGTAAAAGAGAGTAGTATAGGTAGGCGCTAGTTCAGGTAAAGGATAGAAAGCACAGGTGGGTGGTAGAAAGATATGGGGAAAGGTATAGCAAGTTCACAATAAAAATGTGCTTTTAATTAAGGAATGAGCTATATAAATCGTATAACAATTGTACATCACCGGAATCTCTACAGATACCTTTCTAAATGCAGATCACAATACCGCGTACTATACAACCTAGATTATAAAAACTCTATCCGTTGTTTTGCTCTCATATTGCCGAGTGCTGCTAATTAGTCGGCTTAACATTCGGTTAGCAATTCTCTCATTAATCGGCTGTTCCCCTGTCAATATAAACAATAAATCAGTTCCTAATAAGGAAGTAAATTATTCGCAATTCTCCTCTGCTAGCGGATTTTGTCGGTAATCGCAAAACTTAAAGTCATAGTTGAAGCAGTTAAGAATCAACGAAGAAACAATAAGGATAACAAATCCCACAGAATGTTTCTGATAACACTCAATCAATTAAGAAGTAGTCCACAAAATTATCATCGCCTAGGTACTTACACAAAAAGGAAACCGAAAACAGCAGGTTTTTTCACGTGAACACGATGAGAAACTCCAATACATAAGGACATCAGCTTGAGCAACGGGAATTCAAGAGGTATACCTCTCGGGAAGAGAATACCCGCCCAAATGGGAAACGCAGACACCATACAAACGAGTAGAACGCTTGTAAATATGCTATGCGGTAGTATAGTGACAGCCGACTCATAGAATCTGTGAGTAAACGCTATTCGCCTTACAAAATATAAATACAAGGCACATCTAGCAATTGATGCAGCCGACTGCCTATAACGAAATCACACTTGTGTTATCTATAAAAATCTTTTTGTAAGTCGTATCACAAAGGAAAAATTTCATAAGTAAAATCCTCCGTTAGCATTTCCGATCATTCAGTTAAACACTCTTGTAAGCATTTACAAAAATAAAGGAAATTATTGCAAAACAATTCCTTTATAAGATGAGAAATTATGCATCCTAAATTTAAACGTGGAAATATAGAATTACAATTTGTATAAAATGAGTCTAGAAAATCATTTAGTCAAAAAGGTTGCAAACATCGCTCCCAACGCAATTAAAATTGCAAACGCTTGCAGACTTTCACATCATAAATACAAAACGCTTTATGATAGCAATAAATGTGGCTAGACGCTAGCATTTTTCTATTGACAGCTGAATCGATGCTAGTCTGGGTATAGGTATTAAGTGAATGAGGCATCTTCGATTAATGAGGCAAACCAAGATCTCTTTTAGATAACCAACTCAGGTATGCATTTCACCTTGACGAAATATGAAGCTCTCGCTTTTCAATTCACTGAGACAACAAAAAGAAATGGTGGACACAGTAAGAATTCCAGGCGATCTTGGCGTCGAGTTCGTGTTCGTTGAAACTTTCAGCTTTTTTAATTGGGGAATTTTTCCCCAATAGTTAAGAGTCTATCCCCCATTACTATTACTCCCACCAACTCTCCCTCCCCTCCCCATTTATCCTGCAATAACAAACAGCTGATTACTATGTTAAACATTCATCCTTGTAATAAAGACAAGAAATATGTGTCTTGCAAATTCGACAGCTAAATAAAGAGTCAAAAAAACGCCTCAAAGGTGATGTAAGGGACAATATGCGCTTTGCAACCACTATCGTTCAATCGATCGCCTCCGCAATTCGTCATCAAATAATAAAATTTTGCAAAGTAAATAAAAATTCAGTCATTTATTTATTAAAGCTGGTTTGGTTTCAATGATCCTCGAGTTGAAGCTGACCGGTAGACAGACTTACAGACACGACCTCAGACAATGAACAAGAACAAAAGCAATAACACTCAATTTATGATAAACAAATCAGTGAGGGATAAAAAGAAGACAGGTCTTTCCGTGTTGAGGTAAGTAAGCGACCTCCGAGCAGTGAAGCTACAAAAAAGAGGAACACAATCCTATGGCTAGTCCTGGTGGAATATTTCTTGAATCAGTTAATAACAAGATCACTGCAACGATCAGTACAACATTCACAGACATTATAACATTCACTTGCTTTTGAATACAGCATTATACAGCACTTTAGCTTAGCAAAATTGACAAAAAAATGAGTTTATAGGTAATTCGTCGAAATTTCAATTAACTAATAGCCACCCCCACTCACAAAGGTATACTAATATCGGCGCTTCCGATACTTAAAGTCTCTATTGAAGTACAATCCTGAGTAGGTGCAGTATTAAATGGGCATTTAAAATCATAAAGTTATAGCAGATAAGTGAGAGAATGCTCTGAGACAGCAGTAATATAGCACTAGACCCTCTGCATGATGCTGCTATAAACTGACGAATCCTAGCTTATCGGGTCGTCACGGCAACCACATCCCTTCGCACTCCATTTCATCGGAAATTTCGTCGATTCCACCCATCCCCTCTTATTAAATACGTCAAAAAGAGTTGAAATATACGTATGAAAGGGACGAATAAATAGATGCATGCTTCAAGAGATGGTTCCTCTTAGAAGAAAAATAAACTTGTGAAAAAACGAGAAATAAATATAAGAAAAAAAAATTTGAAAAAATGCTGCTTGACCGAATGTAAAAATGCTTATAATAATTAATAATTAGGCTGAAATTTCCAATAAGTCTCTTCATTTTGTAATATAAACTCGCAAAAGTTTTGTTGCAGTAGCAAAGATTTTCCTAACTTTGATGCATTGGTGAATACCTTGATATTATCTGATGCTATCACTTTATTCTAATGATATAAAGAAATATTTTTTGGTTCTTCTCTCATCGAATTGAAATCATAAGCACCAGTCTTAATATATATAAGATTATAGAAGCATTGTATCATTCATCATTTGATCTATTTTATGATTTATTTAATTCAAATAAAATAATATTCAAAATAACATAAAATCGACGCATCACTTTTTCTAATGATAAAACGTTATTTACAATAAATAAGTATGTAAATACATAAATAAAAACGAACTAAAATAAACTCATCTAAAAAACGCAGTATGTGCAATTTCGTTAATAAAATTAGATCATTAAACACATCGGCTAAACAAATCCGAAATTTACAATTGAATAAGGGAACCGGATAGCATTTTCAGTCCTAAGCATTTCAACCGGAACCGGAAAGTTCCTCATCGATCATATTTGTCCCAACAGTATTAATTTCAATTAACCTTCTTGTCAACAATTCACTGATAAAACCGATAGTTCAAACACCATAGTTGAACATTAAATGTTTTATGATTTTCATTCATACAGTTGCATTTTTTTTTTTTTTGAAACCATTCAGCATTGTCTATAGGAAGATGTCTGGAGGCAGACAGCTGTCACTAATCGTCTTTAAATACGCAAATGAAATAAACTTGCGATGGAACATTTAAATGAAACAAACCTACCGAAAGATGCATTTATTGCACCGAATGTATATGTCAAAACTTTTTCATATACTGATTTAGGTAGTAGACTGAGGGGAGGGGAAGGGGAAGGAGGTCAAACGTTCTCATCTATGGTGCTTTAATACGACGAGCTGCAGTGAAAACGACAACTGGATTCGTTTAACCCCCTTCCTCCCCTCCCCCCTCCCTCCCCTCCCCAATTGCCCTAAAACTTCAATACCCACATCAACCACCTTGGCATATTATTGCTGGAATTATTACCAATTTAAAATGAGAAATAATTATCGTATCTTCTCACAAAACCATAAATATATTGCTACATGAAACATTAAAAAACATGTAAGCATAAATTAAAATGACTCGAAATAAACTTATTTGCATATCGACAAGAATATGCTAATCTACTCTTAGAATATGCAAATTTATAGGCAGAAAAGTTCAATCTTACGGAAGTGATTTCCTTGCTGAATCACAAAAATCCATCATATTCAAAAATTATAGCCTATATTACTGACAATGATAACTGCAGTGTATTTTATTTCTCTAAATTCCCTCCTAAATTGAATGATATGAGCGCTTTGAGTTGAATAATTAGTAGATTCTGCATTCATATAATGCCTAGGAACTTCGATAAATTCACATTTTATCTCTCAAAGAATTCAGCAACAACTAAAAGAAACAGCTACTTAAACAAAACAGTGCCATCATTTATGAAAATAATATAGAACTTAAATTCTCTATCAAAAAAAAATTCTTTATAGTTAGAATATCCTTTTATATTTCTATCACTGATCCTATACTTAATATGTATAATTTTTATAAATGAATCTTATATCCAAAATCTATAAATATAATATTTAAAATATTCCTCCATTTAATTCCTTTTAAATTCGATATAGTCGAAATCAATTGAATGAATATATGAAGAAATCAAGCGAAAATATGACCAATTATGACCAAAATATGACTAATTTTCCAATTATGACCAACAAAAACGACCGATTCATTTGGTCAAAATAATAAAATAAATGATAGCATATAAATGAGGGATTAATAATATTATCGATAAATACATAAATATTCAAAAATATTAATGCAAAAAAAAAAAGGTTAGTAATGATATAAGAATGAAACACTGTGAATGCTCAATGAAAGAGCAAAGATAGATGCATTGCATTAGAGGTGCATCTTGAGGATATCTGCTTATGCAGGGTGTGCATTTTAAAGTGGAAATGCTCGCTGAGTGAACGTAACGTGCTGTGTGCAAAACGACGTTGCAAAAATTACAACGTCTATTATGAGAGTATTCTAAAATGTGTAATACTTATCGACGTTACAATTCACAGAGTTGTCTATCAAATCTGCGGACAAACGGGTGGGTGATGATCGCTTTTGCACAAGTTAGAGCTCGAAAAGTTCGGCTTTTAGCGCTAATAGTGATGATACCTAACGACGGCAAAGGAATCCATAATAATAATCTTCGTAGAAGTAATCACTAAGTATTATGACGACGGCATTTTAAGTTGCGAACAAAAAAAACTTCTTTATAAAATACTTTCAATAGTTTTCCTTTATGAAGTTAGTAGTGGAATTTTCAAATGAAGTATAAGTCGACGAGTTGCTAATTTTATTATTTGTAAGATAAGATTGCACCCAAAATTGAGAACAATAGAATATAGAAGAGCAAATTGTCATTGACGCACAAAAGATGTGTGCAAACATTCGAAAGTAAACGAAATCCACCACGTAAAAAACATCCTCTCAGATGAGTTTAATGACACACCTTTCTAAACAGAAAAGATGCAAAAAGCAAACGTCCTAAACAATAAACGTCCACATAACATATATCTGCATCGATTGTTATAAGGTGTTTTAGTTGCAATGAACAAACTCACATCAAAATGTTTTGCCGTTTCGATACATTTTATCGGCATTTGATCACCGTTAAAAAAGCACCGAAAACGATAAATATTGCTAACATTGCATCAACTCTTTTTTTCTAAAGTTTTTCTTCGATCTTCAACCAACCCACATAACCATCTCGCTGTATGTTCTACGAGAAAAATAGCGATACTTTATAAGTCGATAAAATGATATTATTTAAGAAAAGTTTACATTTTAAAAAATTCTAAAATAAAAAAATAATAAAATAAAAAAATAAGTTATATATGGAATTTAAAAGAAATAATATAAATATGCAAATAGATAAATTTATACAACAAGTGTTTCTAAGCCTCGAACTGCTCATCTTTCACATCTACTCTCTCTGCACTCCCCATCAAAAAATGAACAACTAATAATATATTTTATCATCTTCGATGTTTTCAATGACCGTTTTCTTGAAAATAAACGTTCATGCGTTAAAACCTTAGTGACAAGAAATATTTGACTCGATATAAAACGCTTTGCCAGAGAAAAATAACCGAAAATTGGGATTTCTTTAAAAAAAGAATACCCATCAGGTAAAATACCCATTAATAGAAGTACCCACAAATTGACATACAACAATGCGGTTTCTTTTACTTCATCTCAAAATTACTCTTAATTAAAAATGCCACAAGAAATTAAAACATATGTAAGCAGTCCAATATTGCACGATGTTTCATGATAGCACAATAATAACAATAGATAAACACACCACAATGTGCTCAAAGAACAGAAATAAAACAAACAGCAACGACAAGTATTGAGCAACGAAAACGCGCATTGCAACAAAGCAAGAAGAACAGGAAGAAATTGTTGAGAGATGAATTTTGCGCTCACATTTATCGCTATGACACCCGACTGGTAACTAGCACAAAACGACATAAATATATGGCGTATCTCGTTGTGATCATATATAACCTCATCTAAATCATCTATCGATTGTTGAAATCTTTTATTATAATTATAATTATAGAATTTTATAGGATTATAACCGACCAGCTCAATATTCACCCAAAATTATTGACAGCCGCATGCATCGTACACAGTGAAAATAATATTGAAAAATTATGCAAATTCCTCACATATACTTCCGCAATAAAATTTGAAAATCCTAGACGTTCTTTAGATATTAAAAACCTGCTTGAATATATCTTTCACTTTAAAAACTCAAAAAATCAACGAGTCTTAAACCTTATGTCGAAGGGGAATTGTGAATAAGAGGAGGGGGAGGGGGAAGGTGTATTCCCTGTAGCATACAAAAAAAAAACTGCGGCGTCATCGCGTTTCTTATGGACAACAAAAACTTCATGATACGACAACAGATCTCTTACATTTACCGATTACTTATTCTGCTAAGGAAATCACGCTCAGCTAAGGAAAATGTTTTCTAAAGGATTCTTATGGACATGAATTCCGGGTATGTGATCAATCCGGATGTGATCATAAATTCCGGACATGTGGTCACAAATGAAACTCACTAAATTTGCATATTTCACAGCATGTTGCTCCTATCTTGTTCGCATACCTGTTCCATATATTCACTACTTTTATATAAAAAAAAAACTAAAAGTCCATTGAAGACAATCTACTTCGTCGAAAATCTACAAAAAATTTCATAAATTTCATCTTTGAGTTCCTCTAACACATCATCGATAAAAAAATTTGCATAAGGGACCTCTTAATTTGCATATACCACTGTACACAACTATTACTTTACCTAGAAAATTAAGTTTTAAAATTATTTTACGATTAGCAAAAGATAATCCATGAAGTTCGTAATGACAACATTTCAGAAAAAAAAAAAATCTATAATCCAACAACCAAAGAGAGTATTCACAAATGAAACTCACGCATCTATGAATATAAAAGGTGTGATGGGCAGGTGGTGGATTCACGAAAAAAACTACATCGCAAACAAACTGAGAGCAAAGTAGATTCGCTCTTGTTGACAATCGACGGCGACCCATCCTCGCAGCCTTTTCACTCAGCATTCATTGTGCCATAAAAAGGGATACGACTGTGCAAACCTTACATTGTCCACCTCTTCCCATCAAGAGAAAACAAATAAGGAAAGAAATGGCTGCATCTGTTGAAGGAAGAGTAATAAGAAGCAAAAAACGCTAGCTTTTTAATTCTACTTCTTAAGGGCATCCTCTCTTCACCCATTAATCTCCACCTCGGATCAACTGGCGAAAAAAACAGGAAGAGGGTTGCAGAAGCGCAAACAAATAAGTAAATAAACAAATAAATAAATAATTGATTAACTAATTAAATAAACCAATATAGAAAAATCAGTGAGAACATATATGTAGCTGTAACATAAGGAAAATTCTTTCCCAATTCTCGAATTTCTACAGTTCGACATAGATGAAATATAAAAACTAACTACCCAATGGATGAGTAAACAAAGAAACCATGCTTTAAATACAGCAATAATTTCCAAATAAGATCAAAACATGTGCCGTTGATGAAATGATACATGATGAAAAGTAGGGAAAGAACTCGATCTTCAGATGAATCAACAATCGAATTAAACTCAAATCTACGATAGATCAATAAAAATTGTTTTTCCAACACCAAATTCGAGTGAAAAATAGGTCACAATAGCAGATAAGAAGGAAATACTCAATAATTCACGACTTCTTTCAATGAGAATCAGAACATTTTGATAATGATTACCCTTATTAGTGGGAAATTTTCTAAATTTTTGTAAACAATGCGTGAATTATTTTTTATTTTTCATTTTATTTAAATAACGCAATATTTATTTTCCAACTTTTGTCTTTATTAAACGATTTTTTTTATAAACGATATATGAAACTTTGCTAAGCTTTTGCAAAGTAATACATCATTGTTTTCGGTTCGCGTATAGTTAAGCATCAAAGAAATCCCAAGAAAGAGAGGCCGACCTAAGGACCACGGGAGCCAAGTGGATTACAGAGGCATTTGGTCAAAGCAGTTGAAAGCGATATGAAGAGACACCCCCCCCCCCCCCCCTCCCCCTCTTTAATATTATTTTGGTAGAATAATACCCCGATAGGGAATCAAACGATTTTAGTCGTTGACCTCAATGATTCGCAGCATCGATACGTAAAGATGACTGCAAAAAATTAGTGTTTTTTATAGCTGTTTATTATGCAAAAAAAAGCTTCATCAATTGAGCTCATGAGCTCAATTAGCTTACAAGCTCATTAAATGCTATTCCCTTATATCAATGCTCTAATGCCTCTTCAAATTCTATCGCAATTTCCTGTGCCCCTAACACTGATCATTTACAGTGAACTAGAAGTGGGAAATTTTGCAAGTTTTTGTGGAGGGGGGGGTATAAAGGCTCAATTACCAAAGATAAGGCCAACAATTTCTTCAATTTTGCTAAAGAACCTATAACTGGTGAGGAGAGGGATGTGAAAAGAATTATGGGAAGCTTTCAAAGAAAACGTAAAAAAGATAAGAAAAACGTTTTTCAAGCGTGACAGCTTTTAGGTGAGGGAAGGAAATATTTAGGGGGAAAAATTCATTAATAAAGAGTGCGAACAATCTTAGATAAAAACTTTTAAATTGTCGCTGCCAAGTCAATAAACAATGAACATTATAGTATAAATGCTTGGACTTGACCTTTGACCTATAATCCGATAGACAACCTAATATCGATAAGCGTGATAATCTTTTAGAGGATACGAAAGCATACGATCCTACAACCATGAGGGCATAACGGTTATCAGCGCATCGCTTCACATCATTTCAACGTGAACGGAGGGCATCCTCGATGAAGTGCAGACAAAACATAGATAACACCATCACTCGAAACATTTGACGTGCATTTCGTATCACATGCAAAATGGTGCAGCACAACGATTGCAGGGAAGCATTTTTCACTAGCAAATACGAGGTCGTTGAGGCACTCATAATGGGCACAACATGCAAAGGATACACTAGTGGTCAACGAGAGGGACAGACGATGCTCTGTGCAAGAGGAAGTCCACTCTAGAAGAGGATGAAGACCGCATTACAGAGGTGATACTAGAGAGCGCATCCTTCGAAGAGTAGATTGCTCTGACGGTGATGTGAGATGGTTTATCTTGCGGAGACCCGAGATGAACATCGACAACGACGATGCGGATGCGGAGATCGAGGTCGTCGTCCTCGCATGCGGCAATCGCTATTCATGCTAACAATTCACTATAGCAAGAGCACACGCCTCAATCGAACAACTCTAGTCTGTGCTAATCAACGAGCCATTCGCTACATTTGCATAGGGTGTCACCAATAAAACTTGATGTAAATATAAACCTAGCCAACTTAATGTGAGCATGAAATCTATTAAATAGTAATCATAAATTATAATGGATAGCGCCCTCTTCGACTGACCAACCGTTTCCACAAATTCGTCACAGGAAATACACCTCCGACACCGAGGGAAACTTAATCGTTGTCTCAAACCGTTGTGATGTGGATTTTCAGATGCCGCTGCTACTTAAATAATGTTTCACTTGGGTTTTACGAAAAAGGTTTTATTACATCACCTTAGACGCCTAGTTATTCTTCTTATCTCTTCGTTTTTAATGTAGCCACTTCACAAGGCTGATACGTTGAAGAAACCTCGTTTCGCCTTATCCTACTCGCCATTTGTCCCTCCCCCCCTCCCCCCCATCACTGTTGCATTCGACAGGTCGAAGTTTCCTTCCCCCACTGGCCCTCGCAGTCCACCTATCATTTACACGCCCTTTTTCGAATGCCTCACCCACCCCACCTCCCCTACTTTCGATCACACATGCTGCATTCGATAGCATCAACGCTGTTCAAAATAGCAGTTCTCATTCCTTTTTACTCTTAACCTACAAAACACTACACCCTTGGCCTGGGTTTCTTCTCATTCTGTGAACAGCTGGAAGGTTCTCTCTATTGCACATCCTTCTAAGAATGAAGGATGTTATGATTCTTCACTCAATAAAACCTTTTTTCCTTCGTCCCCTTCCCAAAGAATTTAGGAAGGCTGTTAATCTCGGGATCTGCTAGTGGTGTTTCATGATATACCACAATAAAATACTTGCAATTAAGCTATGAAAAAATATTTTTGTAACAACGCGAATTTGGGATCGATAATGAAAAAAACTCAAATCAGATCTGAGTTTTCACTTAGTGAACCCATCTAATAACCCCTTGAGCATGATATGAAGAGACAACCATTCTTTGCTTTGTTGCTTAAAGCAAAATAAAATGTACTAATAACTGCTTATCATCTGTTTTTATACAATCAATGATAGCAAAAATCAACGGAAACGCGAATTTGGGATCGATAATGAAAAAAACTCAAATCAGATCTGAGTTTTCACTTAGTGAACCCATCTAATAACCCCTTGAGCATGATATGAAGAGACAACCATTCTTTGCTTTGTTGCTTAAAGCAAAATAAAATGTACTAATAACTGCTTATCATCTGTTTTTATACAATCAATGATAGCAAAAATCAACGGCTATTGATGGACTTCTTGCTGATAGGCTCGAAATAGAACCTATTTCATAAATTTTGCTATTTTTTTACCTCAATGGACATTGAACTGAACTATGCTGACAGCTGGATAAACATCATCTAGGCAATATTTTTGTCAATACAGAAACTATTAACATTACCATCAATAAAAGCTCAGTCATTTCCGCTTACTCAGAAATTACACAACAATAGCAAATCTTATTTTTAGTTTTGGTGAGAAATTGAAAAGAGGAAGTACGCTTTAAGGAAATTTCAATGATTCCCATTGGCAATAATGCTGCAAAGTTTCATCTTCTGATTTCAAAAGTGAGATGCTGTAGAATTAGCCTTCTAAAGGTAATAGTTATGTATCGTCTTTGAAATTTCGGTTATCAACAGAACCTTCTAAAAAGCGAACAAAATTTTCTCATAAAGTTCGAGCGTTCGAACATTACGAGACGATAGGGAACTTGAAATTTTTTGAACCTTAATCAGGGAATATGAATTCATCGGACGCATAGACGCTTTGGCGCACGCTTTATGCACACTTCTCGTTGAGATGCGAAGCGGTTGCTGCACACATCTAATTCGGTTTGTGTCGACTACGGAGTGGACAGTGCAAGTGGTCATAACTGACCATTACAGGCCACCATATTTGTGCACATCACATTTGTATCCACCACAAGTGGAAAAAGGATAGAGGGATATCATCGCTATGACGTAGCAATCCTCATCCGTATAAAAAGTCTCACTGGTATAGTGCATGAACGCCATTAGGTGTGCTGGGTATTTTGAATGGAATATTACAGGTAATTTGTTATCGATGACCATGAAGAGGAATGAGGTCGCTAATAAAAAGGCAGGTGTGCTGTATGCAAATGCGCAATTTAAATGAAACACCTTTGCAGGTGGTCGATAAGTTTGGGCTGGCAACAATCCCCCAGCTGTCAACAATACAGACTGTTTGATGAATTTTTACGGCGTCGTTCCTCTTCACTTATTCATTAGACTCGAAAATCTATTCACTTTATTTACAATCGTTATCGATTGTGTGCTCCTTTGTTTTAGTCTATAACAACACCTGCAAACACTAAACGAGCATAGGTATCATGTCGTACAACATGCAGCATCCAACATACCGCAACATCCTACAGTAACTCAGTCCTGAGCGGACGATCTCCTACAATATTGAGCCTTCCACAGTACACGAAGTGATCAGGCAATAAACCAACACTTTCGTTGATTGCAGAAGCAATATTTTTGTCTCGGAAAGAAGTTGGATGTTGCGCGCATTCTTGCATCTGATCTACTTATGGTATTTTTCTGGAGATGGAGCAAGGAAAGGTAAGCGGTGAAACAGCTACTAGCCAGAGCTAAGGTCATGTTAGTATGACCACATACATGTGTACCTCAGTGGCCTGACCTGACCTATGTAATAAAATTGCTAGTGACCACAATAATTGGTCAGCAACAATATAACAATATCTATAAGATTATATCTGACATTCTAGATACTTCCCATTTATTTATGCATGAGAGAGCACTAAAATTGAAAAAAGAGAAGCTATATAAGTGCATTTTGAACATATTTAAGGAATAATCTAATAACATAGCATATATGATGCGCAAAAAAGAATGAATTCTATCCCAAAGGAATTATATTTTCGACTCTAAATAATAGTCTTCTGCCGTAATCAAGGGAAGTGGACTGAATTAAAATAAAGAAATTCGACTTAAATTGAGTAATGAAATTGAGTTCACTGCTTCAGGGCGAATGTTGCCTATTGAGTGTACACTATTCGTTAGAAGCAATAAAAATGATAATAAATGCAGATAAAAGAATTAAACGAATTAACTATTATTAGAGAAATATTAGAAAATTGAAAGTGAAAATTGATTGGGGAAATGTTTGCAACTTTTCAAGTTGCTTTTATAAGTTATTTTTCGCAAAAACACATTATAGGACCATCATGTCTGTCTGTAGGTGCGTATTTATTTGTCTGACAACAATTACACTAACGGTTTTAGACCAACTATAACAGACAAAACAAACAGACAAAGCTGAAAATGTTGAAAGATGAAGCAATGAGGAGCATAAAAGAAATATATAGGTTACAAGTGTACAACTTATTCATTAACATTAGCATGCAATTTGATGATATGAGTAGAGAAGCCCACAGGTGGCATAGAGGTACAGCACTGCAGGTAGATGATCAAATAACGATGTATTACGAAAAAAGAAGACGGATTTAAGAGCATAATGAGTGCATAGCAACCTGTTGCCTATTGCATCAATCTTTACCACCATCAAACGTTAGAAAACTCGTTAAAGCATATCTAATTCGTTAAAGCATACTCACTAGATGCAACGTTGTTACTTCCGCTGCACAGGTAACTCATTCCCGCAAATGTGTTTTTTTAATTCTATGAATACATACCAATTGAAATATCAACTTGCTCAAGTTCAATGCCACCTAAAACTTGATGAACTTAATTAGCGCTCGCTGATGACTTGGTAATGCAACAAAGGTTGACTAAAAGGGTCAAATTCAAAATCGAATCTCGACTGGTTTCTTCGTGAAAGGTAAACTATATGATTGCAATAATATATGATTGCAATAAAACCAGTGCTCATTCTATTCTCACCTGAGTGAAAAGGTTGAAAGGTATCGTTGCAATAATCGATTTCCTAACGATAAAATATTTTCTATAAAGAATTGCTCAAACTTAACTTCAAAATAAACAAACGAAAATTTTGCTAAACTTTGACGGTATCATCGAGATTAATAATTACAACAGTACTAATACAAAATCGGGGGGGGGAGAGTATATTTGAATTTATTGTAGAGCAATACGAAAGGAAGAGGAAAGATGGACGAAGCATCTAGCTTGCTAGCTAGCTAGCTGAATTGGGTTGAGGGTAGGTTGAGCAAGGACGTGCGTCGCGTGAGGGAGGGACATCGTTGGGCATCGACGTAAATTCACATCTCGACCGCACTCGCATGCGACACACACACTCTATACGCACATCGATTGGCGCAACGCTTGTCGTGCATCTGCGCACCTATCGTTTTCAACACGCATCAGCTAGATTTGCGATACAACCCCCTCCCTCCACCCCCTCACCCCTCCCCTTTCCCCTCTTCTTACGATGGAATAGGATGATTTCCACTGTGCAGTACCATGCCGCAAATATGTGAACCAATGCTAAAGTTATTAAGCTAAATATTAATATTAAGTATGGAATTTCAGGATAAAAATAGGTGAAAATTGTTTCGAAAAAAATAATATTCTTTAAAATATGAATTAACAAAATAGCGAAGAGTTATGCCGAAGTTTTGAGGAAATTCTTTCGTTCAAAAAAAAAGCGATAGAGCGAATAGCCAAAACAGCGAAATGATTTTGAGCGAACAGCTCATTCAAACAAAACTTTACACACAACGACAACTATTCGCGCAACAAATAACGAGGCAACGACCGACATTAGTGAGTGTCTATCAGGAAACGTGTCTTCAAATGGCTACAATAAAAAATAAACAAAAACAATGATACGCTTCATATACATGTTGCGTAGATGTCTGTTGCTTCAATGTCCTTGTTGCGCGTAAATGTTGATGGAAATTTTCGCCCCGGTAATCATCTAAATATTAGCAAAACGAATTGCTATGATGCAATTTGTAGCCATATGAATCAAAGCGATAGATATAAGTAGTGAAATAAACGCAAAAAATTGGTACTTATAAATGAAGCGGAAATTTATGCTACTTGAATATTTAAATATAGATTTTTTGATAATTAATGAAATCATTATTCATTAAAAATATTCAAAAATCTTCTACAAATTTGGGATGGGAAAATAAGAAAATAAAGTGGAAAAGTGGAATAAAAGTTAAAATGGATGAAAATACGAACGTTTGATGATGACTATTTAGCGTCAAAGACGATTAAATAAATATAATTTTTTATATCTTCCACTTGTTGATGAGATAATCTTCCGGTAATCTTGAAACACATCAAGATGCAACATAAATGCAGATAGTATTACTCAACGTTGCCCCTGTGAAACACATCAACATTGCCCCCGTCTTCAGTATCGAAGAAGCACCTATGCAACATAAAAATAAAATGCAGAAGCACCCGAACCTCAGGTAAAACCTGATAGTATTACTATCAGGATTTACTTGAGGCTCTCACCTTAACACCAACAAGTAATAAGCTTCTTAACATCTTTATCATCGTTAACTGCACAGAAGCCTTGAGTATATCTATCTATGTGGTATATATATATATATATATATATATATATAAATATGCAGATATTTTCAACCAAATTTTCTTTCAAGATTTAATCGGTAAAACTTATTGAAAATATGTAAAAAGTTTCTTTCTATGGTAGTGACTTTTAAATTTTCTTTTTCAAGAAAAGAAATTAAAAGAAAGACGATAAGAGTAGAATTTCAACGGTATACAGTATGTCATTACAGATTGTCATAAGCGGTCGAAAAGCAAAGTTGTTGAACAAAGAACAGCTGATCTTTACGAATGCAATTAATAAAAGAAATAGGAAGTAAATTTGACATATATTACAAATAATATTACGCAGCTTATAATTTCATCATGAAATTCTCCTCAAAATAAGAAACAAAAATATTCACTCATTTTGAATGTCGAATCGATAAGTGGAAAGGTGAGAAGTGATAAGCATCTTCTAAGGAATAATCACGTTAATCGCATCCATGGAAACAAAGAATCGAAGCCCAATATCACCTGTATATTATTGATTATCTAATTACAGGTATCTCATCGATATAAAAGAAACTCGAAATATACTTCTAAATCGATTTTAAATATTCGTCAAACTACTTAAAGAAAACCGTATTGGAAAATCATTTTATAATTACACTCATAATTAGCACGTCTTATTATTGTTAGAAATGTGCAGATGGACATTAAATAAAAAATGAAACCATTGGCAACATGATGGCAACCGGCTGGCTTCATACATTTCACTCTTTCATATAAACCTCTTTTTTGAGATGTGACCTAGACATCTCCAATCCCCACTAATGTAGAATATGAACAAAATGCGTTAAACAATAAACTATAAACTATTTTAATGAATAGAATAAAAGAGATGGAAGGTATCTACGCGATAAATATTCATAGGAGTCTTATTGCTACTCATTTGCCAATTCAATTTGCGGTTCAAGAAAATGTTTTTTTTTTTTTTTAATTTGAATTAGTTCCTTCGAAATAGAGAGGGAAAATCTCGAAAAATCCACTTTTGCTAGCAAGAACAAAACCTTCTCAGCAACAGCCAGAATAATAAGAAGGAAGAGGGAGGGTTGGGGGAGGGGTTGGGGGTGGGGGTGGGAGTGGGGTAGCTACCACCTCAATAACTGAGAAAATTATCAAAGAAACATTTGCCTTATGTATTCAACAGAAAGGCGGCAGTCTAAAAGAATATTTAGTTGTTTCTATTCTCTCAACAATCGACCTTAAAGTATACAAACGACAGGATTTAGCGATTCTTTTCATAAGTACCACTTATCGTCTAATTTTTACTGAGAATAAACTTTCTTTAGCAAACATTTAGATAAGTGGTAAGAATAGCAATTCATTGCTAAGCATAGCAATAGAGAATATTTACAGTAGGCCGATAAACTGAAGCCCAGTATTCATCATACAAAATCCCTTGATTTCTTATTGCAAAAAAGATCTTTTTCTAGTGCTTAACGAACTCTTCTTTGAAATTAGAAGGAAGATATTTAAAACAGATGCATAGAAATAAAGATGAATTTAAAAAATAAGAAATAATATATGCAGATGCAAAGTAGAATGAGCAGAAATATAGGATAATGTCATCGGAAATATAGGAGCACAAAAAATTTAATCATAAGGCCTAAGAAATGAAATATTGTTGAAAGAAGAGTGATAGTAACGAATAGCTTATTACCTCACAGGTGTAATATAGTTATTGAAAGTCTCGATGAATGACTTTTAAATGATAACCTACCAGTGCTAATACACATTCAAAAGGCTTATTTATTAAAGTCCCATTCGAAGCGCAATAAGCTAGCGGGCTTGTATTCAAGGTATATGATAAGAACACCTAAAGACATTTCATGAGAGTACTACAACACAACAAACAATAAGAACTGTTGCTTCCTTCTTATCAGTAAAACAACTTATAAAAACAGAATAAAACTAAAGGAAAAAAAGAACATTATTACAACTTCTAAAGGCATAAAATTCACTATCAGGATGATAAGTGCATCATAAATGACCCTACCATAAATGCATTTTGAAGAAAACTGCTTCTGTTATCTGTTAAGTTGCCGTTCTTGAGCCTGATCTATAAACTTCCACCTAACCTATATCTTGACCCTTGATAGGTGTTTAAATATAAGTGCCTAAATATATATTTAAATTAGTAGCAAAAGATGATGAATAGATTAACAAATTTTTGTCATAAACCACTTCATCTCTATGAAAATTATTCAAAGTTTTAAACGCTATGAAACTGATCTTTATTCTATTCTTGAAGATTATGTCGGAGACCTATACAACTTTCACAATTACCAAAAGAAAGTGATTACTAATCTATATCATCTATGCAATATATCTTTACCTACAAGAGGATGTGCATAGAAGGACTAACTGATGAGAGGAATGGCTAATGGAATCGCAAAGGTGTGAAATGGAACGACTAAGAATTGACAGATGAACTTAGGAAAGTATGGATTATATTAATCAAACATAAAAGAAACAATTCTTGCAACAGAATAAGATTACAGAAAGAGATAATTCTTGCACTGCTGACAGCCTGATGCTACCACACGAAAGCAGCTGGCATGAACAAACACTTAGACACTAGACATGTTCATAAATGCGACGACGCTGCGAGGTTTTTTATTGTTTAAATATTTTAAATTTCCTCCCTTTACTGTCCTAAATTTTCGTCTTTCCACCTTTCATGATGGCATCTTCGCGCAAACGTTGAAGGTGATTGCCGCAGACAACGATTTTTTCGTTGCAATAACGAATCGATTCGTCTAGCTGTCACCTATTTTGTCTCATATCAGATATACCTGCGCGGCTGTCACCTACAACTGTTGGTAAAGGACAGAATGCACTAGCCACATGTCTAAGTTAACAAGAATCTCTTTATTAGTGAAGCATTTTGAAGAAGACTGCTTCTTTGATTTATTAAGTTGCAGTTCTTGCATCCGACCTATAAACTTCGCACTTGACCTATACCTTGACCTTTAGGTCAGCAACTACTTCAATCGTAAATGATAGTAATCGGCTACAGTATTTCTCATAATTCTTGATTGAATAATCTTTGCAAAGATGACCGCAACAGTACTGTTATTTCATAATAAACATTAACGTTGCAAATATGTTTACAATTTTTTTCAGTTTCAAATATTCTATCCTATCAAGATCGATATTTAATGAATTAAAAACCCAATTAATTAGAAATTCAGACAATATTTAATCTTCCTGTTCACATATTGGCAATACGACTAAAACCATTTCCATAACACAAATGATATCAAGAAAGCAATTAAAAACCTATAATGGAGAGCATTTGAGTTATACTCAAAGGTACATTTATTTCTTTCACTATTCTAGAGGCCTAAAGAATGACCTGAAGAAAAAAAAAATGTGAACTTAGCTTCGCGAACTTTAGAGATTGAAATATCGCATTACCCACCCTACCCCCTCTCCTTCCCCTCCCTCCTCTCTCCTCCCCACCCCCTTGCCGACGGCAGGCATTTCCATTGCATAAACGCGTGTGGTCATCAATCTTTTATTATGTTCATAGAACTAACGATGCGTTTAACCACTAAACGCTAACAGCTGTCAATATTTGCTAACCTCATAACCCACAGCTGCTTCATAATCACATAAAACAGCATCGATTAAATAATATCCATATTTCATACTATTCATAGTGTAACCATTTTAGAAGAATCTACTTTGCAAGCATAATATTCGCGCCTTTATAAAGATATAAAGACATATCCAAACGATTTCTTTTTGAAGGAAGGAGATGTCACTTAATGAATGTAACCTCCAACTGAGCGCCAAGACTACCGTTTATAAAGAAGGAGAAGGAACTCATACAACACAATCATATAGAGGAAATAATTGTTTCACGAACTCTTCGGTGAAATCTTCACCAATTTAATTAAGAAACGAATGGAATTTATAGGAAAAATTTTCAACATGTAGGATGGAATCA
>QEWY01000051.1:0-131881 GCA_006503575.1 Baylisascaris schroederi | reverse complement strand
CCCCTCCCATCTGCAAAAGTAATTCTCGCACTACGAAAGCAATATGTGCAAATTTGTGATGCCCATATCGCGATATGGGAAATATAACCTTGCAAAATAGAACTTATAAATAATAATAAAGGAAGAGGTGATTTTGTTGCTAAGCTCAGTGAAGTGGCTAGCTATTAAGTAAGTGAACGAAATATAAATACTCCCGATGCAAAAATATTCGTTATTAATAAATATGACTTATAAAGTTTGAAAGGACATGATTAGCAAAAGAAAATAATGCAAAGATTTCATAAATAGCGTTAAAGGAAGAGAATAAATACTGTGTAAATACTATACTATTTAGGAAGAGAATAAACACTATACTATTTTCCAAGAAAATAGCATAGATAGAAGTAGAAGTTAATACTTATTTGTTTATTTATTTATTCACTTATTTATTTACTTATTTGTTTATTTATTTATTCACTTACTTATGTACTTATTTGTTTAATTAATTAATTGCCCAATTGATTAATTAATTAATTAATTATTTGTTTATTTATTTATTTATTTAAAAAGTTGAATGCAAACAAAATAAACTGAAGGAAAAAATAATGAAGAAATTTGAATACAGTGAGTCAAATTCATAATCAACTAAGATGGATGTCAATAAAATTCGATAAAATGACCGCTGCCAATTAACGAAATGAATAAAACCGATGAAAAAGTATTTCAGAAAAATTGCTATCGCATATATTTTTGCAGCTTTGCTTAGCGATAGTCCAGAAAATACTAAGAAATATCCAGAAAATCAATAAGACGCATATGGCAAAACATTTAAAAGCTTCATCAAAATCGATCATTCTATAAATTACCCACAACAGATATCCGTTTTTTTGTGTGCGTGTATTCACGACTCAATCGCTACAGAGTGAAATCCGGTCGGCTATGAAATCGGCAAAAATTATGAGTCATTTAAAAAAAATTTTAACTTCTTTTTTTGAAAATAAATACAACAGTTCGCCTGTGTGGTCTATTTAAGCTGTTGATTACACCTATTAAATTGCACAATTCTGACTTCAGTGACTATCTATTTGAAATATCAGACAAACAGACACATATACAGACACTCACAGACACAACTAATAAACAATGAAAGCTTCGCATAAGCGTATATGAACGTTGCAAATAATAATTGCTGCAGTAACGCACAAACACCTCGACGCATAGGGAAGCAAAAATATTGCTGCTGATAATGTGTAATATTGACTGAAAACGAGCACTAATGTTACAAGGTGACATTGTACGAATACTACATGAAAAGCGTTTCGCAGCGAATGTCATTGATAAAGAAAAATAAGCACTTATAAAAAAATAAAGAAATAAAAGTTGAAGAATGACCATGAAGATTGCATAAAATAGGTCATCAAGATTTGTGATTCGATTTAAATTCAGCTATGAGCGAAAAAATATTTCTGCAACGAATATAAATGTTCCTTTTTTCTCAATCACGAATTACAATTCAATTTAATCGTTTATCGATAAAGAATTTTTTCCTTTTGCACCTCTATTTTACAATTTTTTATTTCATTTATTATTTGCGAATTTTGCAGTTACGTTTGACCGAAGTTTACCTTCACCTTTGATTGTTACCTTCATTCATCAATGCGTTTTTTGAAACTGCGTTAAACGTGCACAACGTGTAATATTGCAAAGATGAGTGGACGCAACACATTGCGTAAGTAGCATTGATGAATCTGAATGCTGATAGATGTGCTTATTGAGGAATCTGGATGATGCTTACGAATGTGGCTTCTGAAGAATCCGGTCACTGATGAATCTACGTACTGACCAAGCTGGGCACTGAGGAATCTGGGTGCTTATGGATCTGATTAACAACAAAACTTGGGTGCCGGTGAATCCGGATACGGATGGATTTGATTACCTAATACTACTGCAAATGGGCTATCAACTCCCCTCCTCCGCAAACAAAAATCATCGTCCCTCAAAGTCGATAAGCTCATCATCCGCAACGAACCTCTAACCTTAATGACTCTCAGCTTTGTAGACGTGCCAAATAACAAGTTCTTCCACCTCCACCATGAACTTAAGTCAAAAAATTCATACGAAATCCTGGATATGTTTGTAGTGAAATGAGTGAAAGGAATGGCTTACAGCATTCGCAACTTTCGAGAGAAGAGAATTTGCGAGGAAGTCACTTACAGGTGAAAAAAAAATATGGTGTATGTGTCTTCAATAAAAATGCTACTTGTTTATTCCTTCGATTAGCGCCTTTGATCTTTTAATTCTTTTGTTTAAGTCTTAAGAAAACAGTGAATTCAGCGAGAACAAAATGCAAAAAAGAAGAAAGAAGAAAAAATAGCTAAAAATGAAGAAAAATAGCGAAAAATCAAGTTAATAGTTCTTTGTTTGAGAGTGTAGAAACTATAAAATAGTATGTAATCAATGACAGTATCATAAATTTCGAGTAAAACAAAACGGAAAAGAACAGCGACACTCTAAACGTTGAATAAAACGAACAGGAAAACCTTTGTTGAATATACCTATGCAAGAGAAGAAACCCAGAAGGATCCTCTCTTAGGATTGCTTCTTCGACCTCAGGCTACATTGTCTACCACCTTGAAGTTCCCGAACTATATTTGCAATACAGTTAGTTAGCGCAACATAATATTAGTCGAGAGGAAGTACTGCGCAGAGTATGTACCTGAATGCCTATAAATTATGCAACGAAGAGAAAACAATGAGAGGATGAACCTGAGGTCACTATATCACTCTCAAGCTTAAATATCCGAGAAAATTGTTAAATCTTTATGAAAGAGGTTCTTCACTCAAAAAAAGAAAAAGATTTACTAGCAAGCTCAGTCGTTATTATATGAACAAAGTGCCCCCCTCCCCCGATTTTCCTTACAGGATATCAGTGGTACCTCTTGCCTTCTCATTCAAAAGTTCGAATAACTAGATTACCGGACACGACCTTTGAAAGTGTTCGGCATATCCTCTAATACTGATGATGATGAATGAAAATGACTTTGCCAGAGCAAAGAAAGGTGGTGTTCGCATGTTTTTTTTCGCTCTTTTTCGTATCTCTACTCTTGGTTGTTAATTCGAAAAGAAACTTGACGTCCAACTTTGCAAGCCTGATGCCACCGATCCCACAAATCAAACACTCATACCTTTGACTCTTGGCATAGACATTTTCACGATAAGCACATTAAAACTTCTATTTCTATTGTGGCAATAAACTTAAAGAGTTATAACAGACCTGAAATTATTTAAAGGATTACAACACAACTGAAATTATATGCAAATGGTCTATAAGCAATAACGGTTCGGCGAGCAGCGTGCAGTATGAGTGCGTTGTGCAATTTGCGATGCTAAAGCGCTCCCTAGAGATGGGGCTGCAAAGATAAGCAGCCGTCACTGCCCGCCAAACAGCATCGCCTCTAAATCTGCCATCTCAGATGACCTTTCAAAGAAACTAACCTAACCGTGAGGGGAATCTAAGAACTTCTGAGGAATCCAAGCGAGTGACGGAATCCAACAACAACTTATAAGCAATCGAAGTATTATAAGAAAAGCGCACCACCCGTAACATATCAATTAAGAAAGAGAAGAACAGCACAATCGATAGGGTTAAGAGAACAATTCCAAAACAATTGTTTTGAATCAACCGTTCGTGACTATGTGAATTTTCCACGTCAATAATATAAAAAATTCTCCCCAAATTTACATGACATTGTGCTCTAATAAGGAAAAAAGTTTCAATGGAATTCACGTCCCATTTCAAAAATGCAACAAATACTGCACTAATAATAGTATGAGCCATACAGTAAAAGTACAACTGAAAAGAAATAAATATAAGTGAAGAAAACGAACAATACGAATATACAGTTGAAAATTCGTTCGTAATTTATAGCACAAGAAGAGAGTCTCATATTACATTCGGCTGTCTATGAATGAGGAATGTGTGCTTGTGTCTGACTTCATTTGGTATTGAACTGATGTGTTATCGCTAGCAATAGACCTTTTATTATGGTCAGTATCCGACGTTATACCTCTCGATTCGAAAGAGAGAGTTCCAAAGGAGGAATTTAAATATCGCCGAGAAATCTGAGAGCGGAAATAATAGTCAACTTACTTAAAAACTTTTAGTAAGTAATTTAATAAGGTGACCCCTAATGACGAATAGAGTATAGATGGCCCGAAAAACACTATTATAATTGGACGTGCCATTGCGATATACAATTTGGCAAAAGTGATTGGAAAAACATTCGGATTTATGACGTAAATTTCAGCAATACGCTTTTGCATGTGACCGACCGGATAGAAAAATTCCCTAAAAATTCACTGTTGCTAAACACAACTCCGTTGTAGGACAAAATTTTTTGTGTAGAAATTTCATCTCGTCACTAAGTGCCCACAGGTAATTTCACGTCACCACTAAGTGCCCATAGGCAATTTTATCTCATCACTAAATGCCCGCAGGTACTTTTACCTCATCACTAAGTGCCCACAAGTAATTATACCTCGTCACTAAGCGCCCATAGGCAATTTTACCTCATCACTAAATACCCACAGGTAATTTTACCCCATCAGTAAGTGCCCATAGGTAAACAGGAAGTAGGTAACACAATCGACGAGAATTTTTGACAGCTGCGCTCATACAACGCAATGAAGTCGCTAAATTCTAGAGTACAGCTCTAATGCTTAGCAAACTGAAAAAAATGAGCAGAATAATGAGCAAAGAAGTTAGATGGTCAAATTGACACATGTATAGTTATGAAAATCCTCTCAATAAGCACGTAGAAAATTTTTACTTACAACAATTGATAGACATACTCAACTCTTTTACTGTTGTTGTTTTTATTCCATTCCGCTTAGAGGTGTTTTCTTTTCTCTTGCAAATGTCATCTATAAATAGAACCATTTTTCCAGCTTATCATCTATTGATAATGTCACATTCGTCATAGAGATACGGAAAAGACTCGATAGTGGAAAACGATTTCTGTGCACAAAAGACGTAGATGTTAAAACGAGAAAAAGAATTCGTGGGGGGTACGTCGAGTACGTCCCTCTTTTCATTCATCAACGAGGTATCCTTACATCGAATCTCCCCTTCCTCCTACTTCAATAAAAATTTTCTGTTATCGCCATCGGAACGATAATAATCAATTTTAGAACATCCTAACAAACCCTTTTTGGATGTTTCATATACAAAAATATGATCTCGAACAATTCGAATCCACACAAATGCACAAAAGACATGCAAAACCCTTTATTGAGAGTCGTTGTTTTGAATGCGAAACTGAAATTAGAGCCTACCGCTCCTCTATAGATAGAAAAGATGGATTGCGGTAAGAAGAACGTCTCTTTTCCTGTCATTCCCTCCCTATACTCTTTGCCTCATCATGCTACACTTAATACGAACTTTTGGGAGAGTCTCAATGTGCAATTAGTTAAATTCGAAGAAATTTGCTAAGTTTTTCTGACGAAAAAAAAAACATAATATATAATATTCGAGTGAAACTTTTTGGAATTGCTTCATGATGAAAAACCCTATTGAATTTATCTTAATTTTACTAGACAGTTATAGTTGCATTGTAAGAGGGTTGAAGCAAAAATGTAGCGATAAAGAAAGGAATGTAGGGTGGATTGGATTAATTTCTAGGACTTTTTAAAAATTTTCTACCAATATTCTATTCGCTTCAAGGGCCGAAAAGAAAAATCCTTAAAATTTTGTGGTTTAACCTCTCCCCCTCTCCCTTTGCAATGATTATGCCCAATTGCCGAATAATTCGATTACTAACCGAAAGTAAAATCGATATGTGCCAACAGAGTAATAAAATTTACTCGCAACTGACATCTACAATAACATGGTCGTGCTTGGAGAATAACTGTACTCTACTATGACCACAACTGACCACAACTCACATGCGTGGACAGCAGATGTTTTATTGAGTGGGCATTGCAAAACTTGAAATTCCACGAGTTGGATGCTTCTCCATAGTCATATCCTTTACAACAAAAACAACAGTATGGCAGTGAAATAAATAAAAATTCTAAAAATTTATCCATCCGTTATGCACAGGGTTTAACAGATATGACCTCTCTCCCAGATTTCACTTTCTTGGAGCATCCCGCACTTAATCTTCCTGCAGCATCGGGGATTTGACCTTCCTGGAGTATCGGGGATTTAACCTTCCCGGAGCATCCCGGATTTAGCCTTCCTGGAGCATCACGAGTCTAACCTCCCTAGAAGCGTTCCTGATTTCGTCTTCCTACAGCATTGCACGACTTTGTATTTCAATAAATGCATCCTTTAAACTTGCTAAAAGTATGTTGAAACATTGAAAAAAGCAGTTAAGGGTTGTTTGCATCAACCAATAAAAGAACAAGACAGCTGACAATGAACCGTTTATATACACTGAAATAAAAGAAGGGATATGGACAATGTGGAATGATCCGAAGGTGCCTTGATAGAAACGAATTAGGACAGGAAACGATTCATGCCTACAGCCCGAACGAGGTAACCCCATTGGTAGACAACTGTTGGAAATATCTTTTACAAGCAAACTCTGCGTAGATTAAATTTTCAACCACCCAACTTATTCTCATTTCCCATTAGGTAGACTTCATAAATTGAACGCCTTTATTACCGCTCTTTTATCATTGCTCATGCACACCTTTTTTATGCTTGTAATTTCTTTTAATATTACAATATCCCTCTTTCATTGAATTCAAAAATTTTCATCTCATTGTCACGTTTCAACTCAGCACAAAGTTCATAGATGGTGAATGAAACAAAAAGGCAATATCTGCTGTCTTCATCCTTCAACGGTAAATGCTGCCCTTTTCTATGACCTTTACGCATACTCACATCACATTTAAAGGGCAACCTCTAATGCATCACCGATCGATTATTTAATTTCGATTGGGTGTATTCAAAAAAACGTCAAAATTTCCCACTGTCGCATCATAATCTATAAACATCATCGTATAGAGTTGTCAAATTCCACAACATAAAATGAAGAAATCTGCACCATTGAGGTTATTTTTGTTCAGCACTCCGCATTCAAATGTAGAGATGGAATAAAACTTTATCCTGGAAGACATATGAATGGCGGAAAATAAGCGCTTACACAAAGAAGCGGAAATGAAATTAAGCAACTCGCATCTCGAACGAATCCAACCTTACAATATTCAAATAGGAATATTCACTAACAATCGCTATATATTATTAGTTCGGATGACTTAAGGTGTCTACTTCCGTCAAGAAGAGAAACGACATTTTAGCTTCAGCGATATGTATGAATGACCTCAGCTCATCGAGTGCACTTATTGTGTCTAATGTGTGACCGTTTTGACTTAAGAACGGGACTAGGAAAAAAAGGTCGAGACTAAGTATATCCCCTTAGTGTGACCTTTGTCTCAGCGTGACCTCACATAAGAAAACATCACTATTTTTGAATAAAACTATCGAATAAATGGGTGGCCCAAGCTGGTGACACAATAGCCTCTTTCGGCAATTTGGTTTCATCTGAGATGGCCACAACAAGCCTTATATACATGGTCGAGTTGTGGCCAGCGACGCGCGATAATACTGTTCCTTCTCCAGTTTACAACACATCCAGCGAGTTCTAAAACATTACAGATCTCAAAAAGAAATAAAACTATAAATAGATTTACTATAATTTTTCAACGCATTCGATAATGATACAACATAACCTAATAAAACCCCTCTGCTAATCAGGCTGCACTATACACCTAGATGAGGAGTCAAGCTCCGATGGGGTCATTCTCAGGCTATTTTTAAGGCATTTTGTGGTCATGTGCCTGTATATACCTCAGGTATATACAGATACGTGATTATAGATAATACAGGTATATACAAGTATACACAGGTATGTGGTCACAGGTGTATTGTACAACTTATAAAAACATAAACTATACGAGATGAATAAAAGCAAACAAAAATTGTTGTGAGCGCAAGGAAAGGCGTTTTATGCTAAGCGTGGTAGTGGTGCGAGTAGTGCGAAAAGTATTTCGTTGAGGGCAATGGCCCACCAAGGGTACGACGAATCGTGCAGGTTACGCATAAAAACGCTCCACTATGGAGCAAACAAAGAGCCGACAAAGAGGCAACCTATCAAGTGGTCCACAAATATGCTCCTCTTCTTCAGCGTCTTACTAATACCCCTTATTTATGCATTCGTTCACTCTTGAAAAATCGCTGCATAAAATTATCCACAGCGATTGACATTAATATACATCAACATCCCTATAGTAAATGCAAGCCTATTAAAACCGTTATTCATTGTACTCTATTTAAATTGCAAGAAAAAATTGCAGTTTTTAGATACTTTTTGTCTATGTATTAAATAACAAAACAAAGGTGATGAAATTTCTGTTAAATATTTAGTGGAATATTTATTTTTATAATAAGGATATTTTTGCACATTTATATTTCGGGCTAGTTACAACTTCCCTAAGCTATTCAGTGGCATATTCAATGAAGAAAAAGAGTCCGAAATGGCCCATAAAATATCTTATGAGAAGCGAACGCACAAACTCAACAACACAATGCGCGGGTGCATATAGCAGATAGACGATCTGAACGAAGATCGAGTGTTTCTGCTAGTCTATACGATGCGGCTACGCCATATTTTCTCACCGACAACACAACGTTCGATAGTGGACAGATGGTGATTACTGAACGATCACCCGTACCGCACACATCAAGGTCAGTGTATATCGCAAAACGCTTTACGAGTGGACCATTCTAAACGCAATTCCATTCCTCACCACCTCCTATCCTCCTCAAAAATCATAAAAAGTAGACTCAATGTTGTTTCCTCATAAACAAAATATATTCATCGAACTATCGTATATCAGCATTAAATAGCAACCGTACGAGATAATACAATACATCACAATTGAAAATTTTTGCAATATACAATTCCCAAATTTTCAACTTCGTCGAGAAACCTACGGGAAACCTTTTATCTCACTCAATCATAGTTGTGTGCACTGGAGATATATAGAAAATACCTGAAAGTAAAAGAAAGTACCCCTTTTTTGAGGGAACTATTCAATAAATGCAGTGAGATTTTTCACCACAGGTTTAGTTTGGTTTGGTAGTGACACATCATGGAATCGGACGAAACAGACACACGCCAAAGACAATTGAAAGCTAGGCCGAGTCATAATTCAAATAAATTTTTACGAACACTGTTTTATGTCACTGATGGTACGAGGTCACGAGGTCACCGAACGACGGTTAAGACCTTCGAGCATATTCCAATATCGATTCGGTCAAACGAGGAACAATGCATCCGGGTAACCAGGATAACCCAGGATATCTATGGAACAAGATCCTATTGGGCAAATTGCAGTAAGGTTTTAAGTCCTGTTTTGTGTGAAAGTTTACTTACCTAATTTTATTTGTTTTATCAATCTAGAAACAATAGGCAATAATTTACCATCATATCACTTCATAAATTCCATCTATTACGCCAACTGTGCAAATTAAATAGGCGTGCCGCATCGTATCTTATCGATCTCTGCCCCATATCACTACTATAGATTCTAGGGATATAGTCGCCTCTCTTAGTATGATTATGGCTAGCTGCGGTAATTAAGTCGTTGAGAAATGAAATTGGGTTTTTGTTTCGTATCCGCTTCAACACCTTTTGGAACTCAACATCCCTAGATTCTAAATTTAAAAAAAAGCAACTCTGAATTAGATAACTTTCTTTTCAAATATGCGCTATTATTTTCCACAATTCTATTGCTTTCTTCAGTATGGCCATGTTATAGATTGTGGAGCAAATTCGGATCTAAATGGAGCAACAAGTTTTCGACAGTTTTAATCGACTCACTCGATTCAAATATAGAGGCGAAACAATTTAAGCTGCTGCATTCACATCCATTCTACGTAATTTGATGTACAATTTGCATATCCTTGGCACACTTTTGCAAAGAGACCCACCGATATACCTGTGTCGGATCAGCCGTATGATAGTCATTTAATAAAAACGGTGTCTGCGTTCTCAAATGATGACAATGCTTCACTCTCTCTTTTTCTCTCCCCCTCCTCTCTCTTCCTCCCTCTCTCTCCCTCTTATTAGTAAATACTGAGCAAAGAAAGCTTTGCTCAGTGTTTACTAATAATCAATCCAGCTAAAAATACGCAATTCTCTAGGTACTTTGATTTGATTAACTAAACACTAATGGAGCAATTATGGTCTTATCATCGCTATCAGTGATATTATCATGCCTTTATTACATTCCTATAAACATGCTCAATGAAGAGCAACGGCTTGCGCTTAGTTGCATAAAAGCATAAACCCCCTCCCTGATATTGTATGCATATACCCGTTTCCCAAGATACTATATGCAAGTTTCCCAAGATCATTGCCCAGGAAGAGGGTGAGTGGAGACATCATTTTCCCGAGCAATAATCCCGATGAGTGATTTAAAAGTGCAAATAAAAATTCTAGCACGAAAATTTGTTGAAGGATAGATGTGCAATACGTCTGCAATCATTTCTAAAATATTCCGCTAAACAGCTGTTTCTTGCCATTCCCAGAAAGAATAATGTGTTGTAATAGGGTGAACTTATTGTGTGCACATTCTTTAACCAACTACATTTTTTGGTTATTTTAAATGAAAATATATGCAATTTAATAAGAGAGATTCCTAAGTGATCGTTGAACGTGATTGGTGTAAGAATACAACGAGTACAAAATGCTCTGATGTAATTGTTCCCAATGGAAAAAAATTGGTGCAATTGTTGCTGAATATTTTTTGTATAGAGGTTACATTTTTCTCTCTCTCTATTTCTTTCTCTCTCTCTATTTCTTTCTCTCTCTCTATTTCTTCTCTCTCTCTTTCCCTCTCTCACTTAAAAAAGAGCACAAAGAATTTATTACAACCCACAAATCGTTACACTCACAAAAAATGCACAAACCTCACTTAACCAAAGCACAGAACTCACTACCGCATTTCGCACACAACAATCACTTCGCTACTTTACTATATTTCCGCAGAGAAAACCTATCGGGGGCTTAATTTTCAATCTTCGACAATAATCGAAGAAGTTGGCAGTGAGAATAATCATAACAGGTTAGCCTCCCAGCCCTCCCCCCACCCTTATTCCTTATGAGATGAAACTGAAGGGTTCCCCATGCACCACCAAATTTATGTCGTTCGATTAGTGCAACCACACACCCTACTCTACATCACTCTTTTTAAAGGTGATTCAAGGTTCTGTTGGATGATCACATAGCAACACCTTCTGACTGCAACAGCGAATACGCGCTTTCAAATCACCAAACACTTCAACTTATCTCAATTCTGCCAAAACTATTACACTATCAGTTAATGTGACCAAATTTGCAACTATTCGATGCTAAAATGCGACCCAACTTTAAGCCTATGTTCGCAGTATTGATTTCAGCCTAGTTGCATGATTATAACGACAGCAAAAATAAATGATAACTGAATATACACCCTCAGAACTTGAAGTAAAGCAATCCACATCTAACTTCAGGATTTCCATTTCAATATTCCAACACTGTTTCTATTCAATTCCATATAGTAACTGCCACCTAGACTAATGGCTAATCGTCGAGCTTATATAAACTCTGTCAACTACATTCACGATGAACGTGTAGTTCTACGGCGATTAAAACATTACGCTTATTAGAAAGTTGGTAAAGAACGAACCTCAATGCTTGCATGTTGTCGATAAACTGCTTCCATCGACGATATTCACTTGTGACAATCTCTGTAACAGTAATTATTATATAAGAATCCATATAGTTCTATCTGCAAAACGTTTATGTCATCGGAATTACCTATAGGCAGCATATCAGTGACATATTGACGAAAGGTGGAAGGAAGATTCGTGCCTTTTTCGTAGAATTTTTAAGTGAACAACCTTATAAAACCTCGCAAATGGAACGTTGAATAAATACAGAAAATAAAATAAAATAAAGCATTTTAGAGAGTCTTATTCTGTTTAGGGGCACATTACGCGGATAACGCTAAGGTGAACAAGTATACATCACGATGGTAGTTGATGATAGATAAGCATAAATCGCAAAGGCGGTTTCATCCTTATGGATGGAGTAAGACGGAAAAGACTCCCTAGCTTATTCAGCAACCGTATGAACGGAGGTCACTCAATTATAGCATTTTGAGATGGGATAGATGCCGATCGGTCGACTACCCCCTAAGAATATCAGTTTTCCAAAGCAATATAAAACCTTATGATGCCTTCAATGAGGCCTATGGGATGCAATCATTGGACACAACAACATTAACAAGTGCAATTTAAGTCTGTCTTTATGTCGGTTTGTTTTAAGTGAAGATAAATGAAGTTAGCTAGAAGTGTGAAAATGGTGCGCTAATTTGCATTATAAGGTAATGTTCTACATACAACTTCTAAGATGCTTCAATGACTTCAAGTAAAGAAGCCGATATTTTAATAAGTAAGGCGAGATTAGCATTAATTATTACATAGTTTAACGGCAATAAATAAAAAAAATTTTAAAAAAATAGAACGACAACGTCAAAGATGATCTAAAAACGTTTAAAAAAAACATACAATGCAATATGACAAAGTATATCGAATAAGAAGCATATTCACTGAAAAGCTGACACCTATCAAAGGCTCGATCTTGATGGAAGATCAAAGAAACTTTAATCTGCGAACGAGTATCGGTAGAATCGTCTTTTATTTCCTGTCCCTCCCTCCCAAATGGTACCATATCGAAGATGATCCTTAAAACCGTATAATATAAAGATGCATGTCAATTTCACTTCTTCTACTCTGAAGCGCTTAAAGACCAAATATCTCAAATCTTCGCGCATAAGTTGGTTGTGAACCATCCGGAAATGTCGTAACGATCCGGAAATGCCGTTATGATCCGGAAATGTCATAACGATCCGGAAACTTTGCGGATCGTCGACGTAACTTTTTGACCGGCTGAATATCTCTAGCAATAAATACGAATCAGATGAGAGCATAAGACTTCATGATGGCTCGAAAGTTTCTTTCACAAAGAAATTGCCTGAAATATTTCAGAAATTCCTTCTCAGAAGCGAAGGAAATAATTAATCACTTTTTTGATCGTTTCTGAAAAATCTTCGAGCATTTTTTTGTGTTAGATTATATTCCCATTTATATATGAATGGGAATATAGATCACGAATAAAGTCCTCTGAATAGATAATGCTGCTTTGTAGTTGAAGAGGATGGCTTAATATGTAACATTTATTACTCATCTATATGCTAGGCATAACATCAACCATCCAACGCTTATAAGTTGGTACGTAATTCATAGCAACCGATCGCCGATTCATGACGGCTCTTCAAATTCTAAGACCACCTACAACGATTTGTGTGAATTGTGCCCTTTTATTAGCGATATCATTTATCAGCAAATATAGCGTCAGGGTGTGCCTTAGTGACACATGACTGGTAGCATCGTGGAATTCCAAAAGACTATCGCCAATTTCAACATGAATGCAATGACTAATACTCGAAGTACTAAGACACAGGAAAGACTATTGGACGTTTAAGGTCACTCAAAAATTTGAGTGGTCAGGCTGCAATTTATACGGTCGATCACAGGATCCACAACTGCGCATCCAGGAATACGGTTACAGAAAGAGAAAAATATGCAAGCGCGAAGCTATACATTCATTGTAGCACAAAACGAACAAACGTTATATGGATGGGAAAAGCGATTGCTAAAATTTCGGACGAAAATCCCAACCAGAAATCCTCTGGTACTTGGAGGGGGGGAGGGGGGAGTGGGGAAAGAAGGCTGTCAACGTTGCACCCCCTCCCCTCCTCTCGTGTTTTCGATAGTACCTCTAACGTTATGTACAAAGACCCACATAGCAATCACTTATATAAGGAATTTAAGCATTTTGAATGGAGAAAAAATTTCGAATTTGCGACAACAATAATAGCAGCATAAAACTCCTCGAGAAACGATAAATAAGGAAGAAAGAATAAGAGATAAACAGAAAATATACATAAACGATGTGGTTGTAAATAAAATCAGGTATGGATATGCAATATCCATCACTTAATTCAAGAAGGGGGAAAAGGGAAGGGAGAAGGGAAGAGGAAGGGGAAGAGGAGGAGGGAATGGGGAAAAGGAAAGGGGAAAGGGGGAAGGGGGAAAAGGGAAGGGGAATGGGGAGAGAAGGGGAGGGGGAAGGGGGAGAGGAAAAGGGAAGGGAGAAGGGATCTGAGGGGATAAAAGAATTTTGCATCAAGTTTTTTTGCGAAAACCGATCAAGAACTCTGAGATATTTAAAGACTTATTCATTGGCAAAGCTATTCTCCGTTATTATCGATGAATTGTTGAGTGCAATAAAACAAATCTCAGAAATGTTCATAAATAGATAAGTATGCAAAGCATTTCAACATTTAAACGTCCATATAGCCCTAAAACTTAGCCTTAGAGATCCCACAAAGTACGAAAATAATCATAATTTTATTCGTATAATAAAGAATAGATGGGATTATATGTACATCTATTTAATACAGAAGAAACAGAACATATATAATACAGCACTGCACATAACGATGCGTTTAAGATCGACAGATCACACTGCTCGAAACGTCTCTTAAAGCACGACAAATTAGCAGCCATTAGCACAAACATTTCCAGATGGGTTCCACTTGCATCTTTCGCATCGTTTTTTGTTTCTGAATCGTCCTGTCGAAGACACTTCTCCGCGGAATCCATGACCCCCTCTTGGTTTTTAGTTTCTTTGGACTGAGTTCGATGGTTGAGATTCGTTGAACTAATATTGTAGGAAAAAGGCTTATCCCCGCGTGCAAATACATTCAATATCCTTGTGGGTGTTACCGAATCGTACTCTCATTCCGCGGTATTCGATGTATAAAAGTTCCTAGGAATCATCCAGTCGAGGTTGGCATGTTCAACTTTTCTCCTCTAGCAAAATAATTTAGAGGATACCACCATAACACGACAATTAACCTAGTTAAATACATAATAAATTATGAAGCGATTACGACTGGGTGTAGGGACAAAGCTGGAGTCCTCGACGAAGAACTCAAGTATTACATCCTTCAATATAACCATGATAAAAGTGATTTTCCATCTCTGCACCAATAAAGTGCGTAACGAGTGGAACAGCCCATTTTAGAACAAAGGCCTATACAGCTTTCATTACCCTACATTTACGCTCACCTTGATTTCTTTTCCGCTTTTCGAGTTAACTTCTCCCCATAGTGCACCGTGGCACTGCAGCGTCGCTACGTGTTCCATGTCTGCTTTTTTATTTTTATTTTTTTGCATCGCTTATTTTTCTGAACCTCTAAGTAAATTTCTCGGAATGCCTATGCACCCAACCCCTTATTTGAACGTCGAATATAAGACTGCTACGACATATAAATGGATCAGCTTCGTTCTCGCTCACGGATATCACTGCGACTGATTACCTCTCTTCTCATTCTAAAACAAGGAACGGCATCCTCATAGCCGATGCAGATTGATAACATCCTCTAACGCCAAAAAAAGCTTCGAAAACGACCTCTAAATTCGTGTGTAACTGAATCTCATCAATGGACAGTATTCTCGACTGCTATCGTGGTTTAGAGAGGTCATCAATCTCACCCCATTTTCATATGCACATAACACAAAGAAGAAAACGAACGCTTTATTCCACTCAAAAAAACATGGGGCCTTGGAAAGAGGTAAGATCGGGACGGAGGAACGAAATCAATCACTTCAAACATCCTTCATTCAAATAAACCTTCCCTACACGTAAAAATTGTTGCAAATTCTAACGACCGATCAAAGCAGACAATAACAATTTGCGGATATCTGTGCCGTGAAAGGATGTCTACGGGTTGCTCCAACTATAAGCAACTCAGTCGGCTAGAGTATAGATACCGGCAGCGATGGCTTGAAAAATCGAACCTTCATAGAAGCAGAGTGATTCATCTTTTGCAAAGAAGCTCAAAAGTATCCCCATATCTGAATAGTCGGCTGCAACTCCAAAGACACATCCACCTGAGAAATTCGACATCTCTTCTCTTTCTTCAGCAAAGACCCCACATATGGATGATTAATAAAAACCTTTATCACAAAAACTTTGCAGATATTTTTTTATTTTAAATTATTTTTCGGATTTAGCTGAACGTCCCTTCCACATCCCCTCCACCCCCTTGATGCAAAGGGGATACATAACATGCAATCATTATTTTATAAAAGAGAATCAGAACAAATACTCAATATTATCGTGTAAATATAACAAAACGCGTAAGATCGAAGTATAGAAATTAGCGGCCATCTAAGCGTTCTTTCGGCTCCATTATAACAATCGAATTGCCCCTTATAACGACCATACCCAACGTGTTCGACTCTCCACTCTACAATAATAAGTTAAAAAGGCAAACATCCATTCCATTTAATTATATGGTAAACGAAAGACCAACCTTATAAAACATTAGTTCTCTGCAATGCGAATCTAAAAGCGGCACTGTGCCAACAAACATAAAACTCTAACAGCGTGAGTTCCTCTGAAATTGCGTCATCACGCTAAACGATGAAAAAAGAGTGCTACCTTTCGCGATTCAAACATAATTCAATAAAAAATTTCATTTGTAATATCCCATCTAAGGATGATGACCGAAAAAACACTACAACAAAGTCTACAGCAATCACACAAATCCACACAAAAACACAAATTAGAAGAAAAAAAATCTAGCTAATGTGCTTTCCGTCTATATACATGCTCATAGATGCTTTATCCCAAAAATTAATTTTGAAAGGCTTCAGGAGTCGCCGCATATGAATAGATGCCTTCTTCTTAGCTACGATCACTTCTGGGATCCTTTACTCTCAAATATCATCAGTGAAATCAAACCAACCATCTCCAAGTTTCCATTAAAAACTTTCACAAAGCCGTTGGAGATGCGCTGAGTACAAAATGAAAATCTACAACACAAAAGAAGTCTGAGCATTAACCCTTTCCTTTCCCCCACTTCTTTTCCACTGGTCTCCTATAATAACACTTAAGTTTTACGGCTCCTTGAACTACTCCAATTCAAAAATAAGATCAACGTTCGTAGAGTCATATTCGAAAACGTTTTAAAAACCCTATGAATAAACCCATAAAAAAATTCGGATGCTCGGTGACCATATAAATCTAGATTTCCACTCGAATCAGTCTAGCATTGGCTTAAATCTTTCAGAGGTACGCGTAATTATTCATGGCAAACATCTATGAGCTGTGTAGCCAGCAGGTTCGAATATCTTTCCAGTAAAGCGAGCATACTCCTCCGATGCATTTCTAAATTTCTGTGCAAATTAGAACGTTCCAACAAAGATTTACCTTAAGATGTTCAACGGCATCTTCGACAACGATATTCATAAACGGGTCAAATCCACGAAGTACACCCGATACGTGTCGATTACCATTCAATTTCAGATCCATATGTTTGTCCATATATTTTTTCAGCTCTGGTGGATGCGTTTTACTCATTGTGGATAACCGTTAGATGTTATGGATAGTACTGCAACAACTTCATTAAAATAAACATCATTATCTTCACTTCCATTCTTTTGCAGCGCTCCGACGAGTGTAATTCAATGAATAAAACAATAGTACAACTTAAATCGAGCAAAACTTTTAACTGATCAGCAGGAAGTTTCTAAGTTTTATGGAAATTCTGAGCATCACATATTTCCTGTCAGTAAAATCTAGACAACTTTTGCCGCTTCAACTCGACATCAGTGCAACTTCCTTTGTTTTTCCTTAAAATCTCTCATTTCCACCACCGTTCCCTTTTTCATCCCCCCTCCCCCCCGGATTTTCGCCATCTTTGATATGAGTCGAAACTACCATGCATACATACAAAGGTAAACGCATATCAATTTATCGAAGGAAGGTGCATCTTGTGATGAAGGTGGATCGATCCATTTGCCCGTTCCCCCTCTATTTCCCATCCCTTCCCGCGTTTCTCCGTCAACCAGGGTCTCATTAAAAAGGAAACTTTTGTGTAGTGAAAGAATTCTTCTACAATTTTACAGCATTTCCCTAAAGAAATGAAGATATTTTGTTTCACTAAAAGGAAATCGTTTTTTCTCGAAGATCTAAAAAGTTTTGCATTCTCACCTTATCACTCCTATTTTCTGGAGAGTATCCATCATTGGGCAACCTAAGCATATGATATCACATCTCTATGAACAAACAAAATATCATACAAAAATTTTCAAATATCACTAAATATCACTAAAAAAAAACGTGATACATATTAGTAACACAACCGCATTGCATACAATTATGAACAGTTATGCGTACCTCAGTATAATATGCGCGTCACCACAATTAATTGGATCTGTGCCCAAATAACACACAAAACAGGGAAAACGCGTCAGGACAGACAGGATTTTCATATGCCTGCTCACTGGGCACATATAATGTGATGGGCACTTCTCTAAGAGGATGTTTTCCTAAGCGGGCCCGATGGGTGTTGAAATAAATCAGTAGCTGGCAAAAAATAGTCAGCAAATTCCCAGAACTGAAGGTTTTGTTAACTGCAACGAAGCCGGATATCACTGTTGTCCTGAAAGCGTGGCTGTCCCTTCCAACATTTGATTCATTCTTCCTAGTAAACGGACGCTATCAAATACTTCACTGTGAATGTGAGGCTCAAAAAAAAAAAGAGTGGGTGGAGTAGCCCTACTCGTAAATGTAGTGGTGAAATTATTGATACACTCGGATGCTTCGGCTGCTATTGCTAACATTTCGTATGACCTCTGTCTATCGAATTGACAGCTGCATATTTGTTTGTTGACATAGTCCAATACCCCAAGTTGTGTGATGTGATCTTAGCAAACGATATATCCTTTGTCTGCAATAGAAAAAAGAACTTCATCTGGGGAGTGGTCTACGATCATGTTGGCTCAGCACAGTTGGAACGAACATCCTCACCACCAACCCGAAGTCGACGAAATCGGTACCCGCTTTGTGGACTTTGTGTCTGATATTGTTGAGGTGTGTGCACAAAGGATAAAACACCGCTCAGATCAGGTCACTTCCAGCATACCTTCTGCTTTGGGCAACAAAAAATACCTATCTTATGGCTTGATCCTCACAATCGAAGTCTATTATTAGTGTTCTAAGCACTATCGAATTCACCGCGAAAAGTTTACTATAAACCGTGGCAAATCACACAACTTGGGATATTTACAGGCATGTTAGTGGTAAGCTGAAGACGCTGTATGAGTATGTCTAAAAAATGACCACGATGACTTGCTCGTTATTGACAACCAGCTGAAATGTAAAATGCTTGCCTACATCTTTCTACGGCGTATTTCAAGGACAGCTATGATGACCACTCAAAAAAACGAACAAACAAACAAAACAAAACAACAAGGCTGTCAGCTGCAACAACAGAAAAACGAACAACTCCCAAAATGAAACTTCCTTTCAAATCTTTTATACACTGCCACCGGAAATAATGAAAACTAATGAATGGTGGCTATATATCACTAAAATGTCGAATTTCCCGCGTTTAGCGAAAAAAGTTACCCGACGACGAGTCGGCAATAAGTCGATAACGAATGGTTTCTTCTTTGTCAACTGTTGTACGCTTAAAAGTCAGATACCAAATTGTAGCACATTTTATGTCACATTGGAAATTTTGCCCGGTGGCGAACGATTGTTTAGCGGGAAAGGAGTTTGCTAGAATCGGTGTTCAATCGGCAATTAGTGATTAAGTTTTCTATGTTAAAATCCCACTTAATTGATAGTCGTTGAAATGTGGTTATGTCCAATTTGATGTTTCATATATTTCCCTAATTTTATTTCTACTTTGCAATTTTCCCAATTTTTTTTAAAAATTATTGAATGCCTCAAAAACTCAAATAGGTTAACATATTCTCACCGATTTCTTCCCCCGAAATAAGCAAATCTGAGTTCGTTTATTAGCGTTTTCATCGAGTTTCTCGAAATTTTACAAAAACAAAATGGGCGCTTTCTTTTTTTCTTTTAGATTTTGAAGTAGTGATATCGATTTCCTAATATATGAATTATTTTCAGTGAAGCGTAATCGAATCGAATATAAGATTCGTTTCGAATGGAAATTGCAGAAACACCCGCTAACGTATTCGGTGTAATCGTTGCAGGCAGATTGGTTAATGCATTCGTCGTTCTTTTGTGATATTTTCTAATTGAGAAAATGAAACGTGGAACTTTCGAATTTTGATTTTTGCTACTTAATGGTTATTAATGAAAGCAATCCATATGCTGTTTCAATATAACTTTTTATTCTTCTCGGAGGTAAGAGTGAAGTTTCTGTGATAGAAAGTTAAGCACCTTTTCTATGCATCATCTAAGCAGCACAAGTGCAAAGAAAATAAAAATAGGACTTTAAAAACATTTTTAAAAAAAAGTTTTATCTGAGACAATTAAATGTGTGTAGCAATTATTACTAGCGCAATTTATTTTTTCTTAATGAATATCATTGGTTTTCAGCTACAAGCGGATTTCGTTCAAGCTGGAGAGACCGAATTCGTAACCGAAGTAAGCGACGCGAATTCTATAAATCACGTGGTCGTTTTCCTTACTGGTGTGACACCTTTTCCTGACGGTACTGGTGGATCAGGTTGGTTTATTTAATACTTCATACAGTATATCTTCATTTGGTTTATTTAAATATAAGCCAGTTTGAGGTCTATGTGACTGTGAATTGCAATCGGTGGTGCATAAAATGCTTCATACCTTGAGAGGCTTAATGTATGTCATCCGCTCGAACTTCGTCTAGCCAATGGGTTCTAACAAAGTGGAGAAATTTCGAGCGCTTCTTTTTTTTTTAAGCTGTTTTCTTTTATCTCAATTTAAGCCATGACTCTATTATAAACGACAACTAGCACAGCTGGTGGGTGGATAATCTTTACCTGCTTCATTATTTCTAAAAATACTCATCTGCAAGGCTATTAAGGCTGCAATTCCTTCTCTTAATATTAGTGTTTCTGTGAATTGCATTCAAAATTTTGAACCATTCGCTGTATTTGTAACTCAATTTTTATTAGTGGCCATAGACCCATTTAAAATTGTATTTATGCACTAGATTGTAAGTCACATATAAATCATTTTTGAACTGTTTTTTGCGCATAAACAGGACTGACATTTTTAATATGTTTGAAACAAAATTGCAGTATATATTCGATGGCCTCAAGGCAATGGCGCTGATACGAATTGGCACTACCTCGGTTTTATTTGTAACGAAAAGCCAAGTGCTATTTTTCGTGTTTCACAGGTTTCCCTTTGCTCATCTTTGCCATTATGGTTAGGGAGGCACGTGGAAAACTTGTGATTTCATTGACACAGTCCTCCATTTTTATTTTTTTCAAGCCTTTATTCTTTTTGTGTATCAGCATTTTATGCAATTAAGAATCCTGTTTTTCGTTTCGATCAACATTAGATTTTGCTCATGCCGGCGACTCTTGAATTTCATAAACAATAGATTTTTTAAATTTTTCCCGTGCGGTTCTATCCTGAGAAAAGAGGGTATATAACGGTCCGGTCGCTGTTGGGTAGAAAAGAGGGTATATAATGGTCCGATCGCTGTTGAGTAGAAAAGAGGGTATATAATGGTCCAGTCGCTGCTGACTTAGTGTCAAAGTGTTGAACGTGACGCTTTTGATGAGGCAATGCTTTCTGCACCAAACATTCCTGGCATAGCAATAAAGCTAGATTTTTCAATTTTTCCAAAGAGTTATTCACATCAGATTATGCTCTCAAAACTGCAATGGTGATGTATATATTCATTTTGATGATACACTAAGTGTATCTAACGTTATATGTTATGAGTTTCATTATGTTTAGAAGTGATGTGAGTACTAGGTAAGTGAAGTTCACTTCCGCTTTCAGCTGCACAAACTGGATGCATTACACGAGGGTGTATTCACCACTCTTGGTCTGCCGACAGGCGCAGCAGCACATGGTAGTGCACAAATTGGCATTCAGGTGGAGTCTATAGCAGCGATCAGTGCTAAGGTACCTGCCGCTGGAACTGCACCTAGCCAACAGGTTCATTCTTCTATCCTTTTATTACTTGGCTTGCCATGCTATCATTTTGCGTTCTAGTATCATTCAGAGTTATTACACTTACTCACGTATAAGATGATATGTTCACCTAGGATCGACGAGATTGGAGCTTCTCTTTGCCACGACCTATGGTTAGATGCATCTATGAGGCCTTCATGAGTCCACTCGGTGGTTTCAAGGGGTAAAGGGTAAATTTTGAATAAAACATATTAGATGCGACACCCTCGTAATTAACTTTCTGAGTAGTAAGACAAGGTTTTCTAGCGGTTTTAAAACCGCGAAGCGAACTGCAGTGGCATATAGTTGTATATTTTTAATAAGCAGTTAACTCTAGAGGATAACTAACTATGTTAGCAGTCAGCCACTTCACTTCCGATCGTTAACTTCTACTATAGCTAGGTATTCCCTTACCTTAATAAAAAATGAACATTTCTCATTTTCCAATTTTATATGGCTTTTGGCTATAAAATGTAAATTCGGTTTAATCGTTTTGCTTGCTATAAGAAAAGAACTCTGAACGCCAGCCTGATCTTTACTTAAATTATCTCTAATCAATTTCTATCTGCTCACCATTATGAGGCTTTACCTCTTCACTTCAATAGCAAATCTAGGATAAAAAGTGTTATTCACCCATACCTATCTACCAACTAAGATTGAGAGGTGCCCTTAAAATTCTAAATTCTCCCACTCTTCAATAAAACCGACGTATTAATGTCTTTTGGAACTTGTGTATCGTTCGATGTTTTCATCTACCAATGCGACCACTGTTTCGTGCAAACTTCATTGGGTATCTCTCATTGAGTTAAGATGTTTCTTAATCATAACCTCTTTTAAGACGACTCTTGCCTTGCAAATGCCCCATCCCCCACCCCTCCCCCCCTCCCCAGCCACTCATTATTTGTTTTCACCTTCGCTTGGGCCTTCAAAAATATTTCTTCATGTTTTCTAGTTCTTTTCTGCAGATTTTGTGGAATTTTCTTCCGTTACGTGTTGGCACTGCCTTATCTTATATCCATTCCTATAAGCGCCCTATTGTTTATCTGCTCATTTCTGCTTCGTAATGGTTTTATTGTTTAAGATTGTCTTATATACGCTAATTTTAAACTTCCAAATAAATAAATTTTCATTAAGGTAGATTTTAACTGTGAGAACTCGAGGTCAATACTTCACGACCTTTATGAAGAATGCACTATGCTTTAGGATGAGACCATTCATTAGCGGAAGGCGGTGAAATCACTCCGTTAGTTCGGTGCCGCTAGTTAGCGGTGGATTGGTTTTCTCATTTGGACTACCTGCTATTAGTTGAAACTCATTTTTTGAAGCTATTGCTTCGTTGTTGTAGTTTCAAGTCAACGTGATTCGCTGTGTTGAAGATGCTTTCAGTGTTTTGCAATCTTCATTTGTGCACTTAAATCCTTTGAAGATGACTATAGATGATCGCTGTTCTGTTTGTGGAGGAACATGAGTGTAGTGGCAACAAAGATTCGTTGAAAACTGGCAGGTCACAATAATGAAGAGAGCGTTTCACTGAGATGGTATCTGTTGTTTTTTTAATGCCAAAAGAAGGTAATGTCCGAAGACCGCCGACTTTTGGGGGTCGTATCAGTTGCGACAGTATGTATGAATCAAATCGTAGCATTTCTACTAGCAACGTTGATTTCGCCATTGTTGAATGGAATCATTCGCGATGATATTCCTTAAAACCGCATCTCGAAGTGTGAGGTCACTCTAAAGACTTTCGAAGAAGCTAATGCAAATGTTGCCATAACTGCATTCTACCAAAATGAACATTCACTCCCTTCGTATTAAAGAAAGTTTGATTTGTTTATTGGATCGTTTTTGACGTTTTACTTCATTTAGGCAACGTTTATCGAGTTTGCTCAGAAGATGCTGCAAAATTTTGTGAACCATGTGGAGTCGTTCGTCGTGCGATTGCCAAGACCCGATAATCCTCTCGAAAGTACCGATTTTATTCCTGCCTCCGTTGTGCAATATTGGTTTACTAACTTTCGTCGTCGTCTCGATCAGAATCCCGAATTTTGGAGAAATCTTTCATGAAATCGGTCAACCACTCGTTATTTGCCAGGATTCGACGACTTGTCTGATGGTGATAGAATTTGGTTGCTTTATTTCGGCTCAAATTAGCCCTATTCAGAAACCCTCCTGGAGGGGCATCAAAGTCACCGTAATTTGATCGTTCGGATAAAAGAACTCCATTCTAAACACGTTTACAGGAAGTTTCTTAGTCAGCAGGTAGTTGGCTGCTGTTGCAAGCTGATATGTAATTATCAGTGGGATCGCCCTTCTCGGTCAAGAGAAGATGTGGGATTTTATTGGTTGTTTTGTGGTGTCTGTGAATTCGAATCCCTTGAAAGACAATAGAAAAGAACGAGATGAATGCGATGTATTAAGAAATGAAGGTTGTTATTACTTTTGATTAGCGTGCATTCCTCGATGATTTTATTTGAGATGGCATTATGGTACGATGCAATTATTGGTGTACATTGTGCATTCTTTCTATTGCTATTGTTGACGTTATTTATGTTGTTTTCGATACGTTTTATTATAAATATTTCTTATTTTGAACGTATTAACTCGTTGCTTGTTGACTTGACAATGAACAAGGTGATCTTGTGCCCTTAAAGTACTAAATATTAAATCAATATAAAACTTCGATATCCTGAGTGAGAAGGGTTCACTCGTTGCCTGACCCGGAATTACCTACCATGGTGCAACCAAACATTAGCATACTATGTCATAGTCTCAGAATATGCTGTTTACTGCACTTGTGGAAGATTTAATATGGGTTCATTTCGAATCCCTATTCTTTATATTCCCCTCTTGGGTAAGTTGAGCTCCATCCCGATGATGTGTTCACGCTGTCGATTTTGTTTTATCAAGTATACTGCAAAAATTCAGATCTTGTTCCATCACCCGATTGATCTGTGGGTGTGAGGGAAGGGGAAGAGGGGAGAGGACAATACCACATCTCACAGGTTATATGTCTACTTATTCCGAAAAGGGAATTCAACGTTTCCCGTCAGGTTGTTGAGCATAGTCCACATGTTCTATTTGCTATGTGAAAACGTTCGTTTGCCATCTACATGGTTTATGGTTGGGCAAATGGTGCTCAAGGCTGCAGCCAGTACCCAATGACATAAATCCTTGATCGGGTGGGTTATCTACGGCCCCGACCTTTTATGGAGGTCCCTGGAGCTTGTCGAATGCGTCAACCCTGTGATCGAAACTTCATAGTTCTTTTNCCGCAAACTTTTCTGGGATGGCAGTCGCACCTAATCATCGTTTGCTCCATTCGACAGACTCGTTTTGTTTTGCTTTGGAGTCGAGAGAAAATCTAAGAAGGTATATTTGTGTTCCCCAAAGCGAATGCCCTTAGTACGGTATTGCGAACGTGCACGGTGCATAACAAAACAAATGAAGTTTGAAAACGTCTTATGTCATAGTCATTGATTTTCGATTAATGAGGGTTTTGCTTAATTTTAGTGAAAAATATTAGCCTACGAGTTAAGGAACTTAAGCTGAACAACTAAACGAACTTAAAAACTTAAGCAGAGGAGGGATTTTTAATCGGTGCGAATTGTATCACTCACCGAAGTTTATACTATGCTCTATATGAGGCGTATCCTCACCAATCAATATCTTCGCGGTCGCCAAAAGTTGCGAACGTTGTGAGGATATGGAGGTGGAAATGAGTTTGTGGTTTCTAAAGTTTGCAGGTGTTGCGTATATCTGCACGCAGGTGTATGCAGATGTACTCTATATTCTAAAATATGCAGTAAAACACCGTAAGCGGCGCCGCCCAGTTGTTTTGATCTGTACTTATTGAAGAGACGTATTCGAGACGGAAATTCACCTATAAATTCATGTAATGTTGATAGAGATGAGTGGAAAAGTATATTACCTTACAGCTGGGTATCATTAGTATTGCAAATGCCTATCCAAGATTCGTTTGTTCTACCTGTTGGAGGTGTTCTCTTTGTTATACCGCCGCTTTATGTATGTTTTTCTTCAACTACTGCGATGATGCATTTTAGAGTTTCCTATTAGGAAATATGTTTTCAACTACCTAAAAACTTTCTCTTCTGAATTTTTTTATTGAGGCGAATAGATGGGTAGTGAAGTGACGATTATTAGCGAATAAAAACTCTGTGGGTGTAATGTTTTAAAAAAGCAAAATATTCACTGCTCGTGTTTGTTAAAACAATTCCATTTGCGTTTACAATTTACGATAAACTTTTTTCACATTGCTTATGGAGAGGATAATGAATGATCGTTGAATAATGCTTAGTTAAAGCTTTCTTGTTATTATCGGCACACATATTCGATATAATCGACTTCGATTCTTACTGTTTCATTCTGCTTTGCTGATTCTTTGGTCATCGTTTCATTGAAGTGCTGAAGAATTCAGTGCATATGTATCCAGAATCGGAACGGTCTATGGGCACGAGATATGGTGGTGGTGGTGGTGGTCGAGGGGATCGACGCAACCAAAGATTTGCTCCCTACAGTGGTGTTGCACCCCGACAGTCGCGACCTATTCAACGGTTACCAGTACGCCGAGAGGGGAGTACGGATCTTGAAACTAATTTGTCATCGTTCTACAGGTAATTTCAAATGTTTGCATGAACAAGCTCCAAAAGATAAACAGAGCAATTGGTTTAGAGGGGAGATCTAATGTTATGGTTCTGATATTTTGAAGTTACGTTTGAAGTGGTTTAACATAAAAAATTGTCCCTTTTTTCCAACTAGTTCAACGGGATACGGGGTGAGATAAAAACGGCACATGAGAAAAGGAATCTATTTCGAGAGCAAAATTAAGAATATTCAAAAGATGAAACTAAATAAAAACAATTAAAACTCGCGATCATGATTGTTAAAAAATTAGTGTCACTTAAACGCAAATTTATAGGTTGAAATGATTTAGATAGTTCAACGGGATACGGGGTGAGATAAAAACGGCACATGAGAAAAGGAATCTATTTCGAGAGCAAAATTAAGAATATTCAAAAGATGAAACTAAATAAAAACAATTAAAACTCGCGATCATGATTGTTAAAAAATTAGTGTCACTTAAACGCAAATTTATAGGTTGAAATGATTTAGACGCAAAAAACATAGGGCTCTCAGACGAAGTCAGGAAGAGGTTATTCTGCACTCGGTGGTGTCTTTCGTTTTCTATTGTTTTTACTCTTCGTGATCATCGTGAACTTTTGGAATTCTGTTCACCTCATTTCTTCATTCCAAAAGTGGGCAAACGGGATAGCAATATCCACTCACTTCCCCACATAATTTTATCACCAAAAATATAATGCTTTTGGCACAACTGATGATAAGCGAGAATACGTAATATATCCACAGAAAGAGAGAGAATGTGAGATGCACGTTGGGAATTCTGATGAACGGTTCGTTTCATATTCCTGTTGGGGTTTATTTGGGTGTTTTCAGAACTCCGTCTCGATTTATTTTGGTGATTTCAGAGTTGAACTCGAGTAGCCCTTTTAATATTCTCTGAATGGGCATAACATATTGAGCCACTTAGCATCTCGGAAAAATAATTTCCAAAGAATTTGTTGCATTTTCTATGACAAATGTTATATGAGTTTTTTTTTTTTTTTGAGTAACGCTGGTAGAGATCGTCAGGCCTTTGGCTCATCTTCTCGAGTCGAGCGGAAGTTCATTTCTATATTTTTATACACAGTGGTATTTTTGATGCACTTTTCTGAGAGCAACACAAACATAGCGAACAACAGTAAAGCGTTAAGGTCGAAAGAATAATAAGTAGCTAGTAATGGGGAGGGGTATTTCTGCTATTGGATCGCAAGGTGATTCTTCCTCTATGCCCTCTTCTTTTGCATTGGTTGATGTTAGGAGTTTAAAAGGTATGGGGATAAGCTGCCCGTATGAAATAGATGATTATATCAATTATGAATAATACCTCAGAAAAATAAAATACGTATTGAGTCGTAATAAAATCTTTAAGAAATGCATTCATTTTTAGTGTGTAGTTAATGAGTTCTTCAATCCATTTGTTTTGATTATTTTCTGTATTAGAGATGTTTGTTGACTTTGTGAATGGCATTTATTCACATCTTTTTTGGTTTTCGAAAACTCACCATTTGCATGTTTAAATTCAATCAGGTTGACCCACTTTCTTAGGGTTTAATGGGAGTGAAGGCTCGATGCAAAATGTTTAACACGATGCAATTTAGGGATCGATTTGGAAGTCACTCACCGGAAGAGTATATGAATTTGCGTCTATCGCATTTCGATAACAAACTATCGAAGGATGAAATCAAGGATATCCTTGAACACGAATTCCGAAGATTCGCACCATTCGAAGTAGCTGTTTTCTAATAATTTTGTAATATTTTTACCCCCTTCACAATTCTCAAAGCAGTGCAATATTTCTTATAAGTTGAATTAAAAAGCGCGTGTGCTGAATATCACAACAGTTGAGAATATTCGTTCAGAGGCAGCAAAAATGCGAACATCTTTCAGTTATGGTGTTGTTGATGTAAAGAAATAAAGTAGAAATGTTATAATATCTACTAGGAGCGTTATAATGGTGAAAAGATGCCTCCAAAAAGAGCATTCCTGGCTTCTGCGGCATTCCTGTACCGGACCGACTGAACTTGTTTCCGATCTTTATGTACATATTATGTACTTCAAAAATTTCAACCTTTTTATTTTTATATCATAATTGCTAGCGATTTAAAAACATTGAAATATCACTTGTGTAGTTTTGAAAAAAGATGAGCAGTATGGTTGATTAACTCTCTTTATTTTAAATTAGTACATATTTTATTGCAATATTATAGATAACTAGAAATACAACCGATATCAAAAAGAAAATTTATTTCGAAATTATTGGGAAAAGATTAGAGAAATATGCTTTCTAAATATTCAGTTAATGAATTGTCTTTAAGATAAAAGTGGTACGTAATCCTGGAGATGAGCAACGACTTGCATACGTGAACTTCGAGAGGGGCGATGCGGCACGAATGATACGGCATACGATGTTGCCACGGCTACAGAAGTTGCTGGGCAGAAGACTTCACCTCGATCCGGCAGGTATCATCCGTGACCAGGAGGGCAAATACATCCCCGACCGATACAACAGAGCCCTACAAGCCGAGAGAGAGCGCGATCGTAAAGAACCTATGCGGAGGTTGTTTCTTCATTCGGTGACTTCTGGATGCCAGCAAAGCTTAACGTTCGTGAACTTTTACCTAGACATTTTGAACTTTTGAGGATGGCATCCAACGCTGCAATATCAGCATGCTCGTGACGTCTATTTTCACATTTTTCACTTACCGCTTATGAGGTACCACCTGAGAATTGCATCGGTTCAGTCTGTGGGAGGTACGTAGATTTTGCCAATGCATAATTTTTTCGTAGTGACAGCTGACATAGGCACAAGGTGGCCAATACGTTTTTTTTACATGCAAAATAGTAGCATAGGAGAGAGTGAATCTGGGTTATTAGAAGCCGATGAATGTTTAACACAGCATGTTTGATGTAAATTCTATTAAAACGTTTCGAGTACAATGCTATCGCTTCTTAAAATTTTACTTAGAATTGTCGTAGCGTTTCAGAAAGGTTAATAAAAGTTAATTCATCGGCCGTGTTAAGAATTATGTTGATTTTTCTCATTATTGAATCGTATAGTGAAGTCATCAACAACATTTGCTAATTTTGCAATATAAAATCACCCTCGATTTTTGGTATAAAATGTTGCTATTTTGCCACTTATTAATGTTGCCCATTCGTTGAAGTCATTATAAGAGCGTTTAGGAAATCACCGACGAATCGACAACGCCGTGATGGTGATGGAACGTGGAATCTGAAGGAAGATGATAGCGATGCGACGAGAACTCTTTTCGTTGGTAATTTACCTGCAGATATTCGAGAAACTGAATTACGACGCGTATTTGAAAAGTACGGCAGAGTGGAGGATGTTGATATCAAAACGCCTCCAGAAACAAATGCTGCATACGCTTTTATTCTTTTCCAGGTTAGATTTCTCGTGCAAAACAGTTATCTTCGCATTGTTATATCAGCTGTAAATGTGATATGTCCATTTAAATTTGCATATTGTGACACAGATCTATTGCTTCGGAAATAAGTTTTTTCTTAAGAGGGACAGAGCAGAAAGGTGGTCGATGTGTGAACTTACCATCGAAAGACATGTTCATTTAAAGTGGAGGGCGTATCGAGATCACAGAGATTGAAGTTTGCTTAGTAACATCATGGCGCGTTAGTGTTTTTTTGGGAGCCAACTTTTATTTTTTATTTTTTCTCTTATTTTTTATTCCTAGTGCACTATCCCAAAATGGGAAAACGTAGGAAAATACTGAAGTATGATTTCAAAAAGGAGCAAAACGTTCGCAAAGCAAAAACTCAAGCGATCGAACATTGGATATCTAAAAGCAACGGTATTGAGTAGTCAAAACAACTATAATTTTCTGCTTGCCTTCTGATGCTTATCGAGAATTGGGCTCATCGCTCCGGAAGAAGAGCTTTCAGAAGCGCAGATAATTGCAATCAAAGCAGAGCATTGTACTTAGCAAAGTGATATTTTAGATGCATAAGTGGATAAGTTAGGTGGCACAAAGGAGCCAGCTGGCAGCAGTGATTTTAGGGAGTGGGAGATGCACCTGTGTGTGGGTTGAATCTCCAAATGAATGCTTAGCACAGGAGCTTATGATTAGCTAGAGCTAAGCTTGTTGCAAACGTAGCAATTAAAATGGAACATGTAGACTTCCGTTAGGCAAAAATATTTAAGCGTAGCAGATAGGGATTGTGGTTCTCATATATCATAGCTTTCTTGGAATTTTTATATTTGCAATAAATGTTGTCGTTTTTGGCGCCTTTCCATTTTTTTTCTTTTTTTTTTCCTTTCATTTTGCTGTAGGTTGATTCATGTGTTGAGAGGAAGTGTTAATAAATGAAGCAATGAATGGAGTCGAAATGAAGTTTTTGAGTAGAATAAATGCTTAGCGAGTTCTGTTTCTTTTTTTAACAAATTTTTTTATATGGGCAGAAGACTTCACCTCGATCCGGCAGGTATCATCCGTGACCAGGAGGGCAAATACATCCCCGACCGATACAACAGAGCCCTACAAGCCGAGAGAGAGCGCGATCGTAAAGAACCTATGCGGAGGTTGTTTCTTCATTCGGTGACTTCTGGATGCCAGCAAAGCTTAACGTTCGTGAACTTTTACCTAGACATTTTGAACTTTTGAGGATGGCATCCAACGCTGCAATATCAGCATGCTCGTGACGTCTATTTTCACATTTTTCACTTACCGCTTATGAGGTACCACCTGAGAATTGCATCGGTTCAGTCTGTGGGAGGTACGTAGATTTTGCCAATGCATAATTTTTTCGTAGTGACAGCTGACATAGGCACAAGGTGGCCAATACGTTTTTTTTACATGCAAAATAGTAGCATAGGAGAGAGTGAATCTGGGTTATTAGAAGCCGATGAATGTTTAACACAGCATGTTTGATGTAAATTCTATTAAAACGTTTCGAGTACAGTGCTATCGCTTCTTAAAATTTTGCTTAGAATTGTCGTAGCGTTTCAGAAAGGTTAATAAAAGTTAATTCATCGGCCGTGTTAAGAATTATGTTGATTTTTCTCATTATTGAATCGTATAGTGAAGTCATCAACAACATTTGCTAATTTTGCAATATAAAATCACCCTCGATTTTTGGTATAAAATGTTGCTATTTTGCCACTTATTAATGTTGCCCATTCGTTGAAGTCATTATAAGAGCGTTTAGGAAATCACCGACGAATCGACAACGCCGTGATGGTGATGGAACGTGGAATCTGAAGGAAGATGATAGCGATGCGACGAGAACTCTTTTCGTTGGTAATTTACCTGCAGATATTCGAGAAACTGAATTACGACGCGTATTTGAAAAGTACGGCAGAGTGGAGGATGTTGATATCAAAACGCCTCCAGAAACGAATGCTGCATACGCTTTTATTCTTTTCCAGGTTAGATTTCTCGTGCAAAACAGTTATCTTCGCATTGTTATATCAGCTGTAAATGTGATATGTCCATTTAAATTTGCATATTGTGACACAGATCTATTGCTTCGGAAATAAGTTTTTTCTTAAGAGGGACAGAGCAGAAAGGTGGTCGATGTGTGAACTTACCATCGAAAGACATGTTCATTTAAAGTGGAGGGCGTATCGAGATCACAGAGATTGAAGTTTGCTTAGTAACATCATGGCGCGTTAGTGTTTTTTTGGGAGCCAACTTTTATTTTTTATTTTTTCTCTTATTTTTTATTCCTAGTGCACTATCCCAAAATGGGAAAACGTAGGAAAATACTGAAGTATGATTTCAAAAAGGAGCAAAACGTTCGCAAAGCAAAAACTCAAGCGATCGAACATTGGATATCTAAAAGCAACGGTATTGAGTAGTCAAAACAACTATAATTTTCTGCTTGCCTTCTGATGCTTATCGAGAATTGGGCTCATCGCTCCGGAAGAAGAGCTTTCAGAAGCGCAGATAATTGCAATCAAAGCAGAGCATTGTACTTAGCAAAGTGATATTTTAGATGCATAAGTGGATAAGTTAGGTGGCACAAAGGAGCCAGCTGGCAGCAGTGATTTTAGGGAGTGGGAGATGCACCTGTGTGTGGGTTGAATCTCCAAATGAAAACTTAGCACAGGAGCTTATGATTAGCTCGAGCTAAGCTTATTGCAAACGTAGCAATTAAAATGGAACATGTGGACTTCCGTTAGGCAAAAATATTTAAGCGTAGCAGATAGGGATTGTGGTTCTCATATATCATAGCTTTCTTGGAATTTTTATATTTGCAATAAATGTTGTCGTTTTTGGCGCCTTTCCATTTTTTTTCTTTTTTTTTTCCTTTCATTTTGCTGTAGGTTGATTCATGTGTTGAGAGGAAGTGTTAATAAATGAAGCAGTGAATGGAGTCGAAGTGAAGTTTTTGAGTAGAATAAATGCTTAGCGAGTTCTGTTTCTTTTTTTAACAAATTTTTTTATGAAGGTCTTTCCAGGAGAGATATCTTTGACCGTTCGACAGCGCAGTTGCAGTTTTATAAATTTTCCGAATAGGCACCCCAAAAAAATTTTCTTGAGAGAGTGATGGCATTTCGAAAAAATTTGTAAATATATGGCCATGAGCGAATATCGAAAAAACAAAAAGAATGCGCTGTAAATGCATAAAATGTATTTAGGAAATTGAAATGTATTAAGTCGATTTACCCTCTCAATAGACGAGGTCAACTTGTACAGTGCTGCGGGTATAATTTCTCCATATTGTTTTTCTTAACGAATTTTTTTTTATCTCTACTCGCTCTCATGGTGATAATAGTAGCAATCTGTAATAGATTTATGCCATGGCAAAGGGCAAGGCTGCCGATTATGACTATGCAAAACAACCATCCTTCTTATACCTTGTTAAACCTCATGCTCTCCATCACGGCTATTCCATACTCCGTTCATTTTTCTTTATCAACGGGCATGTGATTCGGTTTTGCAATTTCTAGACTTTGGAGCAGTCGATGAACGCGAAGGCCAGCGAGCATGACCGATCTATTCGACCAGGTACGTCGAGATGCAAAATTGGGTACGGAAAATCACAACCATCGAATCGGCTATGGATTGGTGGTCTAGGACCGTGGACTTCTGCTGATTATTTAGCTAAGGTAATTGTTTTTATGGGGTCATATTTGGAGCAAGTAGTTAAGCTCTGGTGAGTTATCTGGGCCTAGAGAAATTATAGTGGAGGATTGAGCCGAAATGAAACCGCTGTCGCTGAGAAAATCGGGGCAACATGGTATCAGGTAATTTAGAGTTTTGACATTAATAGTTTTATGTTGTGTTTACTTTCCGATCATCTCTTGCCAATTTGTTCCAATTTTATGCGTTGGTAGTTTATTTCGATCCGATGGGGTTGCTGTCCTGAAATTTTCACACTTTTGAGTGATTTTATTAAATAGTTCAGTAATGGTTGCTTCTTTTAAACATATGCTCTATGGTTAAAATTAACTCGAAGGTTCGGCTGTGCGCAAATGTTTTCTTTGATTTGGAAAAGTAGAATGCCACCAAGAAAGAGGTGTCGTATTTCAGATGTTTCGCTAGCACCATTAAAATGTTCCCTATATTTGATGCCACTTGTAGAGTGTTCGTTTCATAATTCTTGTGTTTGGGAGATGCATTCCCTCTTTATTTATTGACATCATAACCAATATTTAAGCGCAACGAAGTCACAACCTCAAGTGGTTTTGCACGCCCGTTTAACTTTCCTCAAGTAGAAACCGCTTCCGGTTTTTGATGTTTCTGGAGTACGGATCGCTTCCCGTTCTTGAATTCTTTGGTACCTAATGACCGCCTAACGTTTGATGGTAAGTAACAAGTAATTGTAATTGTTCATTATAACGTTTGTCACGCTAATTGGTCTCTGTCGTAGCTAGCTGCTGTCGATTTCTTGCGTTCATTAAGGAATTTGATCGTTACGGCCTGATTGATCGGCTAGACTATGAAGAGGGAGCTGACTATGCGTTTATTCGCTTCGCAGACCAGAATGCGGCGATGGATGCTTGCCGTGCAATGAAGGGATTCCCTCTTGGGGGTCGCGATCGTTGTATCATCGTTGATTTTGCCAAGTAAGTTATTATTTTGAATATGGCCGATGATGAATACAGGTGGAGGAAAGCGTGCTTATTCAGCCGCCTGGTCAATTTTGCCCGTTTTGGGGAATAATTGTACTTTGAAAGGAACCTGCATGCACTATGGTTTGTTGCTTGTAAATGAGCTTAAAAAAGCAATCGAATATTAAGTGATTGGAGGGGAAACGAGGAAGGAGTGGAAAATTCGCACGAACATGTGTTATAACGTGTGTTGTAATCGAGGTGTAACACATAGTCAGCACTTAGTTATATGGCAGCTAAAGGTAAATATATAAATTAGGGATTTAATGTAAATGGCTAAAGTGTTTTGCTGACAAACGCTTTTTTGGCACCTAAATAATCTTGTTGATGTGTCCTTATGCGCAGTAGCCAAGCATATGCACAGATGTCTTGCCTACAAAGGGGGACTGGAAGTCTCTGAGCCTGCTGGTATTAAATAGAGCAAATGAATAAAAGCACGTGACGAATGAAGATTAGTTTTGCAGTTCAAGATGCTCCTTGCCAAAGGCAGGGAGGTTGCTGCTATGCACACAACAATTGAAATTTATCTATGATCTAACTGGGTGCAGTCGATGTTGCAAAATGACGATTGGAAAATTTCCTTTAATTGATTAATAAAAACAAAAAAAATTGAATGAATTGAGTGGGGAACCCCTCGATAAAAGCCACCTAAACACTTTCGACTATATTCTTAAATGACTGAAAATGCAGATGGTGCAATCATATCGATAAGCTGTTTCATTATTCGCAGCGATTGCCTGCCCAACGGCTGCAATTAGCCCCACATTACGAAATAACATGGCGAACATAGACTGCAAGTACACCGATTGATTAACGGCAAAGGCGTGGTACATATCATTATAAAGCCAGCGCATTTAGGGATGCCTGAATAAGATTTTATTATGTCAACCATATACTTGTGGCACATTGTGAAATCCTAACAGTTATTTCTCGGCCTCACACGATGCGTAAGGGAATCTTGTCATCGAATAGTTGTTGTTAGAGCATTAGGTACAGTTGGGGAATGGTTACTGAGAACCACTAATCTGTGTGGAATATGTGCGGAGTTGTATAGATTTATCTCATGATTCTGAAGAGTTACTTATGAGTAAGAGGTTGTTATTAGGACGGTTATGCAGCTGACAGTACTTGAATAAGAAACGATATTTTATCTTACTTGAAAGAAGGGAGGCGTTCTGAGATGTTTCCACCGCCCCTTTATCTGCGTGATCTGCAAGCGAACAACAATTATTTTTTAATCTTAGGAAGTAAGCAGAGTAAACGATCATTCTTTAACGTTATTACCATCCAACGTTGAGGGAAAACTGGAAAGTTGAGAAAGAAGAGAAGGCGACTTCGAGGATTTTTTTTTTTTGAGGGAACCTCGATGGTCGTTGATGCTCCCTTGAAATTCGGGGTTTTGAATACCAACAGTAAACACACCGCGTCAATGTATATACATGGATTAATGATTGCTTGTTGGGTACTTCGAATTATAAGTATTATATGCTGCTTATTGCGTGCTTCGGATTATAAGCTTTATATAAGGAATAGAACAGATGCCAACTGGGTACAAGATTTGGCGGTGTATGGGGACTTGCGGCATATATATGGGGTTGAGTTGAAGCTGCGTTTCATTATTAACCTCGCGTAACATTCAAGTGAAATCATAGTGAGTGCAAGTTGACACATGCTTTACTTATATACTGCCTCGACTTATGAACCCTTACAAAACTCATCAGCAACGATTGGACATTTTCTGGAAGCGTTTCCAGGGATGATCAAAAGGAGGAGCGTAAACGTCGGCGAAGCCGATCGAGTGAGATGGCTCGCAAACGAAGAGGACCTCGAACACCCCCCGAAAGCCCTCCGGGTTCACCTTCTGATGGTGATATTGACACTGTCGATGAGTTGGAGCGACGTATTGCACCCACTTGGCAAGGATTTGTGATTCTGAAGAAGACTGAATATGCTATTCGTTTGCATCGTATTAGCGGCACAGAACATTTGCTGCAAAAACTGCTGCGGGATCCAGCAGATGGGAGTGCACTCAAGTTGCACATAACACAACGACTACCATTAGCAAGTCAAGAGGCACTTGAAGATCGTCTTATAAATTCGTCGAAGAAACAACTGAGTCTGATGATTGCGATCGCTTGTGATAAGAGTATCAGACCCCTGGTCAATTATCTCTGCGAGAAGGAGGCGGCAGGCGTAGTCAGTGTACCAGGCGGTGTGCTCTATGTGTTTGCGCCAAGCAACATGGCCGATCGCCTCATACATGCGTGTGCACCGCGTGTTAATCTACTCACTCCTGAATGCTCACATCTGCTATTCGCACTCGCCCTGAAGGCATCTTCGAATACTCCCTCTAATGGGTCGTAATGTTGGTTGCCTCATCGATGTTGTTGTTCATCTGGAATGCAAAATATTCGCCGACTATAAGGAAAATTCGATTGTGGGCACTTCGATTTTGATGTCTAATCCAATGCTATATTTGTACGATCTATTTACAATTAATTATGCGATGAATGTGCTGAATCCTGAATTCTTTGCTTTGCTGTTTGCTGCCGTTATATGGTTTCTGTATTGTTAATAATACGTTTCCTCTTTCGACGATGGAATCGCTGCTGAGCTATAAGCTGTTCAAACTAAGCAGCATCTGTTGAAAATTATTTCCGCTTCATAATTTTCAGATTTTAAACATTCCTGATTTCACGGATTCTACTTCATTCAATCGTCAATTGATGGCTGGGTTCAGGTGAATCTGTTGTATTAGTTATTGAAAACGCATCGTACGCTGGGAACCAATTCGGCCTCAGTCGTGCTGTCTACTACATATCGAATATATTGTCCTGGGTGTCTATGACGACGCTGTTTTGTTAGATCGCTAAGCAGCATGTTGAATATTTCTTATTCCTTTTATAGGCTACCGTCTAACGAATAGGGTGGTTCGAGTTATATCAGGAAATTGCTGTAACCAGATATTGCGATGACGATAGTTTATTCGCGCTAGAGTTCGTGCTTTGTGATTAAGGCGCTTCGTAATTCTTATTAGTTAGGCAGTTGGGAAATTCAAGAGCGCAGTTGTATGTTCGTTCATTGTTTAGAAAGATGTTTGAGAAGTTGGTGATCGCAATCATTCTTGGCCATGGTTTTTTAAGGGCGCAAATGTGAAGGAATTTTCAGCGACAGAGGCAATGATTCATACCTCTTTGGGTAATAGGTAAGTAGGGCTTCCGGTTTTCATTCCTTCTTGCCCTAAATTGTTGGGTTTCCGTGGTCGTTATGGTATTTCTGGAGGCTCGCGCGTTGCGTACTGTTAGACAGATGTGAAATTAGGTGTTAACCACTGGCGGCGTTGTGTGGGGCATTTTGCTTAACTAGCTGTAGTTTCTGCAAACGAAAAAATGTTTATGCTTATCACCCTCAAGAGCTTGTTTTGTTCAAAATCCTTGCCACTTCAAGTTATTAAGGCATTTTTGGTGCTGTGACGATAAGGGCGTTTGGCGTTTCATTATACATCCTATAAACGCTGCCGTTTGTTAGTATACATTGGGTGTATTTCATATAGCATCATCGCGGTAGACCGCGACCTCTTCGGTAATTGTGGTATAACATTCCAAAAAAAGATGGAATGTTGTGCATACTAAACTTTGAGAAAATTATTCCTCTTTTATGCGCTTTTGCAACGTTACATTAGCAGATAGCCAACTTGCAAGATATTGAATTATGGAATTTAGTCGATGTATTGCTCCAAGGGATGATAGTTGTGCCATTTTCTTCATAGTGAGCCGTCTATTTTGTGAGGTTTATAAATGTTTAGATGTGCCAAAAATTTCCTTTTACTTCACATTGCTCGTATCATAGAAAAGAGGCCTTTTTTAGAGGATTGCTGCGTTAATTCGAATCGATTATAGTGTGAAGATATTGTTCCTGGCGTGATCTTTAGTAGCTTTGAGAAGTAGTTGGTTGGTGAATCGAGCGGGATGCAAAAACGCATTTCATTACCATTGTTTTGGCACATTTTTGCGCTATTTAAATAATTTTAGATGATTCGTTTCGCCTGTTGATTTTGCTTATTCTCTCTTCATCCTTTCAGCTAATCGCAAAAATTCAAACTGCTCTACATTTTCGAAATTTCTTATTATTATAAATTTCAGAAAAATGGAACACAGCGGATGCGTTAATTATTCACCTTTATCTTTTACCATCATAATTGCGCATTAATGCTGATTTAATAATTTTGATATTGCGCTATATTACGTTGGTTATTCCTGTTTGATATCTGCAAGGATCGAGTGATTTTCACGAATACTGCGATTCAGAATTTATTTTAGTATAGGCGGTTAGCCGATTGAAGAACGCTGAGTTTCTGCAACACTATCCACAAGTTGCAATTTGCTCTTAGCACAACTGCTTTGTCGCATTCAAAATCGCCTTAGAGTGCTGTAGGATGTTATCTGTTTATTTCCTCACCTTTCACCGTTCGCTTCGGGCAACCATCCGTGCAGAATATCTCGTAAATACGACACTGTTGCGAGTGTTTGCGTAATAAGCGTTCAAACCATGGCGTCGATCTCTGCGAAGGTATCTGAGGTTATCTTTGCAAGGGTGGTTCTCCTTTCCTTAATCACTCTGATTTGCAATGCGGCATTCTCATTTCTGTTTATTGCTATTTTGCTTTATAACATTGTGGCTTGCGAGCTCTAATAGAGAATACTGTGAGCACCGTTATTGCGTGGATATGCCCGCTGGGATACTGTACGATGATTTCCTACTGTAAATCCAAGTTTTCCATCATCATCTACCGCATTATCTATTGAAATTATTTGGTAGTAAACTTTTATTTGCATTCGTCTATGTATTCGCTGTTGTGAATTATCAAACGAACACTTCGATAACGAAGTGATTGTGCAGTTTGGCATGCTGCAACACTGATGCTAGCGGATTTGAAGGTATGAGGCAATCCGTATTGGGTTAGTTTCAACGTTGCTGTGTTTCCAGCACTTTTCGAATTTTCTTTTTGTCTTTTGGGCTATGTTCAGAGTGGTTTTGCCTGCATATCCTCAACCAAGTTTTGCAAATTTGTAGTATTTAAGACAGTGGAACGGGTATCAAAATTTGTGGGTCCATTTGTACGCAGATGTTTTCCAGTAAACATTAAAATTTGCTGAAATTCATGAAAATTTGGAAGAAATTCACAAACGAGCTTCGTTACTTGAAATAACGAAGAAGTTTTTTAAAAAAATTTCATGAATCCAAGTGTACTCAGATACTCGTTTGCTTTTCCGTTTATTTTCATACAATTTGCACACGTTTTCCTATTGAAATTTGAACCTTTTTCCAAGTTCACGTATATAAAAACTTGTGGATAGCAAATGGTATCAATCGCGGTCGAGAGGAATCTAAAAGGACATGAAGTGGATACATCGATTCAACCTATAAATGATCTGAAATTGCTTTGTCGATAAACGTTGTTGATTTGCTTAATATCTATTGCTATCATATTTCAGCAATAATGCTAAAATAAAACGATAGTAAAGTGTTGAATCATTTACCATCTTAACAGTAATGATAGCGGTGGTAGTGGTTGCAGTAGTATTAATGACATCAATAATAGTAATAAGAACTAATGATAATAGTGAACAATAGCGATAGTAGTAGTATAGATGGTACCAAAAGTTGAACTGAAGTGACACTAGTATAATAATAGTGTTCAATTTATAGACCATGTGGGTGGCATACGAAATGATTTGTTGCATAGTAGGTCTAATCGATTAGGGTAAATTGTAGTTTAAGCGTAATCGGACCCACTTGAATATATTTACAAGTTTATTGAAAAGGACGTTTACTGTTACCACAACGATGGAGTTCCCTTCTGATCCGCTGTGATCGGTCTTTACGAATTGTTCGTTGAGGTAGATATTGCTACGTTGATTCATCGTTTTGTTGATGGTACTCGTAAGTTGGGTTGAGTGCATTGCTTCAGTGACTAATGTGCTCATATATTCATATATTCCGCCTATTAAACACTGCTTATGAAAAATTTCATCGGTTGTTCTGCGTTATCATCTACGTAACCATTCACATCGTTATCATAATCTCGTAAAATGCATAAACGATCCTAGAAAGCACTAGCTGTTAATTTGTGCAGATTATTATCTCACTGAACCAAACATCTTCCATCCTTTTCTCTTCTATCGAAGTTTCTTTAGCTTAAATGTTTTTCTCGATTGTTGCCTTCATGCAGCATTTCTTTCGCGCTTCTGCGCAATTCTAGGCTTGCTTACCCGACTCACCCTCCTCCCCCACCTCCTGTACACTCTTCAACCGATTTCGATTATGCATGTTTCTTTGTCGGGCATTTCTAGTAGCTGAGCGCCTTCGTTGAGCTCAGTGACACCCTACGGATGCCTAATAGTGTTCGTCGTGTTCCGACCTATAACCGCACGGTCCTCACGTCTCACCTGTTTGTAGCTTCCCTGAATCAGTTCGGAAAATTATTAGCAATAGAGGGTGCGATAGCTGCGATTTCTACCCTATTGCTGTGTGGCACTCATTTCCGAGAGGTGTCACGAAATGACCCTACAGTGATGTATGGTTCTTGAATGAAAACTACATGTAAACGCGAATTGCCGTATTGCGTCAAATACAGTCATCAAAGATTTTTATATCGTTTTTGGGATTTTGATAACCTTTCGGCTTTGTATTTTGAAATCGAAAAGAAAGAAAACGAGTGATGCACTAACTTCTCTTGCAACTGTAGTAGCTTGTGTAGAGTTTAAGACGACTAGGGAATGAAGGCGCGTCGAATTTGACCATGTATGTCTGTGTTTTCTCAGTCAGCTGCTTCTGAACTTTGCAGTATGACAGGGGTATTTAATATGGGGAGAAAGATAATAGCCAACAAATGAGTTTATTAATTGTTAAAAATATTTTGAGAAATGATTAAATGCAATATTTCGCGAATAGACGAAGGAATAAGATGACTGTTGCTGCCGCAATCTGCTCTCCGTTTGCATTTTGTCCGTTTGTGGTGCATAATATCATGCCGCGCCGATTCTAGTACAACCGCAACGGTCATTGCCGTTTTGTTTGCTTTTCGGACAGCAGTGTGGTACCCGATGATCCGTCGAAACGATTCTACAACTGTGTGGATTAATCAATCCTCTTTTTTGACAAAGCAATAGGAGTAACGCAAGAATTTAGTGAAGCAGCCCTATTTTATTAGCATAGACAGTGTATGAGAGTCACTGCATCTAGAATAAACATCTTCCACTTTTTGCTCGTAACATATGGGTCTGTTGTTGTTGTTTCACATCTTTTGCTAACTATAATGTTACTGCGCAGACAGGCGGTAAATAAATCAATTGCAAACTAAGCAACTTAAGCGTGGTGCAGCATAACTGCTAAGAAAACGAGTAGATTTGACCATGTATGTTTGAGATAAATCCCAGATTCTAAGCAATGGAGTTCATGCGTTTCTGAAATGCTTGCAATGGTATATTATCAAGGAGGTAGGTGCAGTTGAAAGATTCAGTTGCTTGATGGGGAGGAGGGGGAATATAAACGAAAGAAGAAGAAAAACGACTTTCCCATCTTCTCACAAGTAAATTTCTTCGCATTTTGTATCATTTTTCAAAATAATAAGTCCTATGCTGTTGAAATTCCTGTGTGTTTTCAACGTAATCAATTTTATCGTCTAAAGTCAATTTGAAGTTGTCGGCTACCGAGGCGGTGAGAATGGTGGATATAATGCTGCTAACACTTTTACCATCTTGCTAGGGGTGTAGGCAAGAAGGAATTAATGATAGTTGTCAATATTTTAGGAATATCACCTAATCGAGGTTTTTTATATTGAAGGGAATTTCTAGTTTAACTTTTCAATGGTTTAGCTTGATGGCATCAAAAATTTGTTTACTTTGAGCGAATGGCAATTAGTCGTTGAATGATCTTCTTGAGATAGTTCTTCATCGTTGGCAATTATGTCGAATTCAGCACAACTTTCGATTCGAGCTGAAAGCATACTACCCTAAGCCAAAATACCTAATGGTGGATAGCCTTATATAATGAATGGTCTCATAAGATGCTTAAGAGAAAATACAGGGACAAAATATTCGAGTATATATAAATGAAAGATGGATTCGAGAGTTTTATTTGTCCTTGCAGTGACAAATTGTCTTCTTCATAGGTATGTCGTTCATAGATTAGTGTGTTTCGTGATGTTATCGGCATCCTTCTCATTCGTTCCAGCCTTCTGCCTCTTCCACTTTGGATTGCCCACATTGAAATGAATCTCATATATTTTGGGCCCCTTTATAAAGTGTGCTTGCTTCTCAAAAATGAAGTTGCAAGTACAGTTTTGCATAGTTGCTTTATTAAATGGTGAAACATTACCATATGGCGCGGACGGTGGTGATTTCAAATTTGTAGTGAAGGTTGGCTTCATTAGTTTGTTGATATAATCTCTGCTAACCTGTAAAAAATATACTTAGCACCGTTATATCATAAAATCCGTGAAGTTTTCATTAGTGATGAATGGACTGTACTCCGCAAGTGCTATTCCTCTGAAATTTTTTTGACTTTAAACAGCTGAATACATTCAGTTAAGCGCTCTAATGAGACGAAAAACGTGGATATGAAGCCTTATTAACGGAATGCACTATAACCGTACTAGATCGGTGAATTGTAAATACGAAATAAGCATAGTGATTAAGAAAAACGTTAGTTAGAATTATAAGGGAATTTGAGTGTGAGTCGATTTAAGTGTTACGAAAAAAAACAGTTTAATATCTTAGTCTGTATGAGGCTCGTTCATTAGTGATGAAAATGGTGCAGTAAATAATAAACGAAATCTACTTCGATAGCAAACTCCTGACAGCCGACGTGCTCCCTGCATGATGGTAGAAAGTCATCCAACTTAGCCTCTGCCTCTCTTCGCTTCCTTCTGCAAAACTCATAATGCGCAATTAGAAGTTGATATTTCAAAAAAAAATTAAACAATGGTGCCAGGAACAATAAATTGTCCAGCATCTTTTTTCATGACCAAAGAATCTTAAAAAGAGCTCTTTAGGAAGGAAGTGAATAAGTTCACTCATGGCAGTGGGTTGAGATATGTAAAAACGCATCAGAAACTCAGCTTCTGTGTGTTCGCAATTTTTCTTCGAACTTACAACACATGGTTGCCAGTAGGAATTGCCATTGATTTAAAAAAACAATCGGTTTGCAGTGATGTTCTCATTGAGGGTTTTTAATTAAAATCCTATTTGAAAATGCGTTTAATTAAGAGTGTGAAGGAACTAACTTTTCCCGTCGATATAGAATTGCGAAAAGTATGCATGAAATGATGAGTGCAGACGTGCATACACCGCCGAGTCCAAAAGTGGCTTTAGTGCCTTGAACTGAAAATAGATACAAATCTCTGAGTTGGTCATCTCATCTGTTGTGCACTTTTGCGAATTCCCTTCGAAAAGTGCATTATTGCGATGCCATTTTCAACACGAAATGGGTGTATGCTTGCCCATCTTTTATGTACTTTCAATTTGATATATATATATATATGTAATTAAAGTATTATATTTATTTCAAGTATAATTTGCGCAAAATTGCGAAAGCTGTGGAATCTCTAGAGATAATGCAAAAAATTAGTAAGGCGACGCTCATTAATCCATCCGTTAAAGTCATGTGCAGGAACTACATTGTGAATCGATTGTTGTCACCGTCGTTTATCAGTAATGAATTTTAAATCACAGCTTGACTAGCTGCTACTTTCCTATGTGCTGTGATTTATTAAAAAAAAAAAAAGTTATGTCTATATTCCCTTCTGTTGCAGTCTGTTTTCCTTCTCACAACTTTCTTATTTGTCTTTAATAATGCAGACCTCCATCATGATCTTTTATTTGGTTTCATTGAATTCGAAGGGAATTCTCCACATTTAAGGTTGCAAAAATTTGTAGAGTTTTTGCACCAGTCTTTTTTCCACATTGCATCGATCAGATCATAGAAAGACGGATTTTTGAAAGCTTTAAACGAGTTATTAGATCAACTCAATTATGAGGGCACAATTCTGCTTGTTATATTATTTGTTGGTCGCTTACGAAAGTGGTTGATAAGTTAGGCGGCATGCGAAAATATAACGTACTCACTCTTTTAGGCCGCTTCCCAATTTATTTTATTACATGAGAAATGTCTACTCACTTGTTTGTTTGGCCTGTCAAGTTCAAAACAGTAGTAATTGTCCCTCTCCTTCCTTCCACTGTGGCCATCTTGGTCATGTCAGAGGGGGAGGGGAGGGGATTGGTCCAGGCGTCATTGTCTCTGCTAGATATGCCTAAGCTTTAGATCCTTCCCACACAACCCTATGTGTCCCCTCAATGAGGCAAGAATAGTGTATCCAGTATGCTAGCTTAACTATATCTAGCTATGCGATCAAATATGCCTCGCTTTACTCTCTCGTCTTCCACCAATAAAGCACGAAAAGTGTATTTCGAGACCTCTTGGGCTGAGTACCACTAGCTTCATTCTCTTTGACTCACTCAGATCCGTAGGCTATCGGTCACTTGATCAAGATTTTTTCTTGGCACTTTCGAAAAAAAGAATTTCCTCACAAAAATTTGTATCAATGAAATTGCACAAATTTTACTGCTATAAATTAGTGCATATTCACACACATAACGATCGTCAATGCGTTTTACGTGTTATACAAAGGCGCGTAGGTGATACATAGTGGAATGTTGTTGAATTCAGCACTGCAAATTTCGGGTTATGATGAATTTAATTTGAGTATATTAGAGCAACTTTCGAGTTTTATAGTTTAGGTGAACGTGCGCAAATGAAAGGAAACATACTTGCATAGGATGAAACTGAGTGACTATCGCAGTCTTTTCCCGCATATTCACTAGGGCATCTGAAAGTTATTTAGAATGTTTTCTTTTGTCAGTTAAAAATTCAAAATGCCAATCGACATCTCTTAGCATTTTAACAGCTGCCGCATCAAAGACCTTTAGCTATCGAAGAACTCGATCGTGGCGAATTAAATGAACGTTCATTGAGGCTATCAAATCAACAGCACGCCAGAGGCGTGCAAAGGGAGTAGAGAAAACGCATTTCCCTTGGAATCCATTTTGCATGCGTTAAACTTTACCCGTCAAGAATCCTTCCTACATCGAAGAAGCTAGCTTTCTAAAGGAATGTCTTTCTTTTTTCCATGATGATTGCTTTTTCTCATAAATGTCTGAAATGAAAATTTAATGATAATCACGTGAGATATTGTAATATCCGTTTTGGTTTTTATTCACATCACGCTGTGCAGTGATCGCGAAAAGTGGTAAAGATCAATTTTTTCATATATACATAATTCAGGACGAAGGATATGTTCGGTCTGTGGACAAGTTTTTAGGGCTTTTATTTATAAGGTGCTGTCGTAAGCGCTCATAGGCGAAGATTTTAGTTCTATTCGATTGCCCATTGTTCTAGCAGTCGTATGGTATGAAACGCCACTGCATTTGGATTAAATGGGGAAGACTCCAAGCTTCGATTGACTTCCAAAGGTAGATTTCGAAATGCTTTTGATATATGGACTTTAAATTCATGACTTCCGATATGAGTAACCCTATGAGTGTGTGGGCAGTAGTGCTGCGGATTTTATGAAAGTTAGGTCATCGGCAAAACTTTATCGGTATTGCGATGAGAAGCTGGCTGATGTTAATGCTAATGCAGCTTGTTGATTCCTTCCATCTTGTTGCCGATGAAAATATAGCTGCGAGAGTTGATCGAAGCAATAGTGCTATATTTAATTTTTAGAATATTTTGCATCCTTTTTTTGTGATCTCTTGAAGTTGTTCGACATCTCTAATTCAATGATTGCAAATTAGTTTTAACGATTTAAAAACTCGGTCGTTAAATTTCAGTTTATCACCATATCAGATACTCTGCCTCCGGTGGAATTCTGTTCAACGCCACCCCCCTCCCCCCTCCCTTCCTCCCTACCCCCACAGGCAGCACCAATTCAAGAAGTGAGGTTGCGTGGAACAGTAAAGTGTGCAGCGCACGTTTACTGTTCGATGTGCCTGAAATATTTCTGAGTGTGATTTGTTGCAATTGAGAGTTGCTTTCGAAAGTACTTACAAGCAAAACGGAGTTCTATCGCCGGAGAGTGGTACAAAGCATTGTCCTCCATTACGGCATCTATTCTCTTTGCATCGCATCGCATAGTGTAAGTCGTTGAGTCGGTTACGTTTTTTCACGACTATCGTTCTTTCTACAGTGCCACTTGAGCTAGATGCCGCACATAAGTATTCACCTTTATGGATCGATTCAACAAATTGCTCTATTTTTATTGCCACTCTGAAAATCTCAGCAAATTTATGTGCAGTTTGAAGGAAAAGAGATCTATTAAAGTTACAGTTATATTCGTAGCGAATAATATACAGAAAGAGTCGTCATTAAAGAATGTTTTCTTCAGCAATCGGATGAGCTAATATTAGCTCTCTCAGGTGTGAATCAGGCATTCACAGTTATTTCCCAAGGGCATGCAAGCTGCCACTAGAAATCATTCTTCCTCATTTTTTACATAAAGGCGTAAAGAGTGAATGCTGAAAATGGATTTCACATTACCTTCTGTCATCGCGCTCCACTTCATCGCTTGCAAAGTTGATTTCGTTTTCGTTGTGTAGAAACATGAAACTACTCGATGAATAGCTATCATCCGCACTGCATTCAATGGAGAATGAGTCACCATTGTCGAGTTCTACAATCTTTGCACGTTCGTCGTTTGCATCACCTGGCAAACACGCATATGTTAGATCAGTTTATTGCTGCTGTGAATAACTGTGTTTTTATAAGTGAACTATAAGTACAAACCGTAATGATATTCTGGTGTTGAATTGAAAGTGGTTTTAAGAAAACTTTATCGCAACTACGTGGAACCATAGAAACTTACCTTGCTTTCACAACATTAACCATCCAAATGCTTTAAATCCTAACATCTGCTGTTTCTGTGAATAGTTTTCACGAGAATATCTTTAAAATTCGTCATATTTTATTCAGAAGTTAGAATTTTGAAAGAAAACAGCATTTTCGAGGATGTAGAATTCTCGCTGGAAGGTGAACAGCATGGACCACTATATGTCAGTGACTTGTTGTCAATAATTTTCTGTTAAATGAAGAGCTTGCCAATTAAATGGCGATAAAGGATGAGAAGACTGCTTAGTCTAGACGAAGGCCAAGACAGACAAAAGCACCCTAGCGCTTCTTTGGAAGTAGCAAAATTAGTCTTCTATGTCAAAACTTTGCCAACGATGGATTTTTTGTTCCATGACTGTAACCACTCTTTGAAGTTGGTCATGACTTGTATTGCGCCATAACTGCGCTTGGCCATAATTATTTATGTGCTTAATAGTAACTTTCGCAAAGTCGTTTTATAGTTATTTTAATCTTTTTTCTTTTCTTTTCAAGAAAAATTAACTTCAATAAAACAGCATTTCCGATTGAGTGATAGGGATAACTGTTTCACGGACCATCTATAAGATGCAAAAACTGATGGAATTAGTTTTGCTTGTATTGTTACCACTAAAATATTCAAAAATCGGATGCTTCAGTTATTTTTTTAGGAGGAAGTTGAGAATGGAGAGAGGGAAGGAAGGAATTTTTTCCGCATTTAAGTCACTAGTTGTATCATTGCGAAGGGATGAGGATAAGAGCATATTTGTGGGTTTGATCACTACCTTTGCGAAGTTGTATGAAGTGAACTGAGTCGAATCCCATCGAACACACAACTGATAGCAGATTTATGGCTGCAACACTGCAATCTTCTATTCTTAGTGATAATTCAACGAGCTAAGTGACGCACTTTGAGAAGTGTGATCCTATTTTTATGTGAATACTATGAAGAAATCAAATCTATGCAAAACGATGAGTCACTGTTTTGTAGCCATCGCATTAGTATTTGGAGATTGATACACATAGTTGAAGGATGTGTGAAAAAGATTTTTGGAAATAGATTCATATGGTTTGACCTGCCATAGGCATTTGAAGTTATGCAACGATTGTGAGTGAAATAGCTGGAACTTAAATACATACTACTCAAAAATTATGAGCTTAACCATGATTAATAAAACAGTCTTATGCAAACGAATTCGTATCGTCCTTCGCCGTTCAAATTTTGACTTCCACAGACAGGCCAAATCGCCGTTTATGGACCAGATGGTCCAGCTATTACAGTGAACGGCCATTTCAAAGAAGTCATTAAAATATGCAAGTCTGGCTGTGCACAGACTTGCATATTTTGGTGAGCTGCTGACTCGATGGAAGCTGATTGAATATGCAAATGACTGCACTTCTAATACAAGCCCACATGTACATATATACATATGTGCATTCATGGGTGTGCCCTTTTTCTAAAACATAGAGAATATAAGTGAATGCGACGCATGAACGCATTGCAACTTATAGACAGACTTCCGGATTAGACGTCTCTTAATGATTCTGGGTTTAGATGGGGATGACCCAGATGATAGAATCCGAAAATGATTTAGCACACGAGAACGACGGCCGAGAAGGGGAAGGTGAAATGGAGGTTGGGGGATCATTACAAGAAACGGATCCACTCACTTTATAATGTCGGATAATTGTCTTATCCTTAGTGCGCGGTCAATTGCTACAGACTTCAACTTTGAAGAATACAATGGCGCTTATCGAAGATTTAATAGGTCTGATGCTTATATCGCAACGTAAAATACTTTATGAAGGAAGTTCTGCTGCATGGCAGAGTTGCATTGCTTAAACAAAAACTTTGATGAGGGATGAATAAAGCGGATGTCACCACTTATGAAAAATAGAAGGTAACGATATGCACATAACGCGTAGCATGATTATGACTAAAGGACTATAGTTTAGAGGATATTATATATGACAATAGCGAATACTATAAAATAATAACGTTATGCAATTAATTGTTGTTCTAGTGAAGCTTCTTGCAGACGCATAGTTGCAATATAAGTGAATACCGCTAATTTTATCGAATATTTTACTTGCATCTTTGATAAGATGGATTCGTTTTTAGTTTCGTTGATAAAACTATAGAATCACTACAACCCTAGAATCAATAACAGTTTGCATTCTTTGAGTTTTAAATGAGATGAAGGAATTTGAAAGAATGGTATTATGCAATAGTTTCCTTAGGAAGCCAAGTGGATGCATAAATCGTTCGCAGTTCATTTTCACAGCCCATCTCCCCTCCATTTGAATAGTCCTCTGCTTAATGCAGTTGTTTATTTCACTTAAGGATGCTAAGAAACATTACTGAGGTAATATCGACTCTGACCAAATTTATACGAACGGTTACTGGGACAAGCAACGTGCCAAAGCATAGGCTAAGGAAGAATAGGCTCATGGTTGGATACGACCCGTTTTAGAAGCGTGAATACATTTGAGAATGCGTTACATTGTTTGCACTCTGCTTCAGCATAGTGGCATGTTTCATAAGTTGGGATCTGCCTCATTAGTTACAAACAAATGACGAGTAGGTGGATGCATTTAATGACCCTCAACATATGGAACCGGAAGCATTTGTGTTGAAAAAGTTAGACATTTGCTTGAGTCATTTCGCGTCAAGCCTTTCATATGCAAACAAAACCTAGACATCCTATATCATAAATGACGTCACCGCTCGGTAATGATTCGAGTGTGATGTCAAAAAAGTGAGAGATAATTTCTAAGTTCCGATTAATGTCGTGATTTATAAGCTGTGACTCTTGAGTTCAACGCTTTCTCTGATGATTTTAAATTCAGAATACTTATTAGGGATATGATCACCGAAATCAGCATCTGAGAGTGCACCACATGAAGATGTCTTTGGAATACTCTAAGCGATAAGGGTTGTCAGACAAATACAAATCAGACAAATAGACTTATGAATGAAGTAATGACTTCAAAGAGTTCATTTATGTCATAAACAAAAAAGAAGTGCAGATATATGACAGAGGAGCTAGCACAATAGGTGCTTTTGCAAAAATAACCAACTTAGTGAACCAATTAACCAACCCATCCACCTAATTGACCACTTTCTTATGTAATCGATAATAATTAATATGTGAAGTAATGCCTTTATATTTTGATTAGCTCGATCGTTCACGCAAATCTTTCACCAAACATTTATATGTTTCTTTTCCTCTCTTTTTTTCTGTTTACAAATCTATTTTATCCTTTTTAAATGCCCATAAGTTCTTTCGAAACTGATGGATCAACGTGAATAGAGTGCGTAAAATGATTCTAAGATTACATTGTACCCACCGAATTTCCTAACCCTAGTGCCAGTGATCTACGAGTTGGAAGTACCCGAAGAGACAAACAGACAAATAGGCAAACGCACAGGTACAACATCATCGTAGAGCATAGCAGCAAAAATACTTGCAGATTTGCAAAAAAATGCATAAAACGGCGCAAACGAATTGCTTAAGAGAATATGGTCTTGCCAGGTAGATCAAGGTAAATCCAAGCGATGACAAGTTGAGTGTAGAGGAGGTGCCTCTTACAGCCCAAATCACAATCTTCATACTGTACGGACCTGTGGGAAGAGTGCACCAACAATGCGCTCGATGTGAAGAGAATGCTGTCTTTTAAGCTTGGCATGTCGTAGAGAAAAGCCCGAGTGATACTTGTGCAATAAGCATTTTACTGCAAACGGCTGGCAATGACGTACTCAGTCGCACTGTTTAAACACTTGAATACAATGTAAGGTGAAATCGTTTGTCACAGTCATAGTTTAGAAGAGTGCCCACATGGAGTTGAGGTAATGCATCTACAGACAAAGTGTGCGGAAAGGTAGAGGACATAAAGGGAGACGAAGCTGAGTATAGGTTGGCTTCAAAGTCAAATAAAGGAATAGTGCAGCAAATGGGTGAACACTGAGTCATCACAACAAATATCTACACAAATAGTGCACAAGTGATGTTCGCATCAAAGTTTGTTGAAGAGCACGCTTCTCAGAGAATGAAGCCATTGTTATTATCAGCATTAAACGCACCTGCAGATCAAGCTATTCCTTTGGTTTTCCACTAAACGATAATAATTCCATCTTTCATTTATAGCAATGAAAATTTCATGATGTATGATAAAAAAGTCGTTAAATATAATATCATCGACACAATTGTATGTGTAGCAGACAGCATGTGCCACGCCTTATTTTTCAATCCATTCATTGCGATAATTGTTTTACCTTTGAGGTGAGTTAATACCTGACGTCAGGTTATCCTTAACACACCTTTGAAAAGCACTTCTAAAAGGAAGTTACCCTTTATATTTGCGGGTGGACGAAATGCATCACTTCGTAATCTTAGCACTTTGCATTTACCGTCACTTTCAGGCAGAACATTATGTGGGTGTTTCCTTTGATTTGATAAAGAAAGTTTACGATCTGTAGGCAACAAACAAGGTGATGAATAGCATGCATTTTCGATCTCACATGAAGGTTGCTTTCTACGAATATGCTTTTGCAATAATTGCTACTGTATTTGCGTATACACATTATTTTTGGATTATTCTTTCTTTTTTTGCCTGCCATAGTGCAGTTTTCGTTATTCTTTTGTTAATAAACTAAACACCTTGTAGACAAACAAACGATCAAACAATGATATGACATCTTCGGCAAATTTTCTATGAAAAACGTTCAATCAACGCATGATTGCAGATTGCCCTTCTGGGTGGTGTTTCAATCGATGTGAGCGAACGAACATATTCATCAATGCGAAGGATGTTTGAAGAGGAAGAGTCGTGATGAAATCATTGGAATCATCTAAGCGGAAAGAAGCAGAAATAGGTCGTCGGCGCGCATTACATGCTCATGTTGTGGTTCAAAGATATGCCTCATAGGTGCACGATTGAATGCCATCATAGGTGGGTGTGTTCGTAAAGTTTACGAATCTTCGAGCTCTAGTGGTGAGGAAACGTCGGTCTCAATAGCAAGTTATTTGCACTTCGAACATAGCAAGACAAAATAAACATTGCTAAAAAGTTCTCAATATCGAGCTCGAATTGCAAACTTCGATTGATTCTCTTTTGAGGTGAAGCTAAGTAATATTTCAATCTTGAGCAAAACGAAATAAATCAATGGCAAAATAGGCGCATAAACGTGACTCTAAACGAAGCTATTGTAATTTAATGAAAGCCTACCACAATACTAGATATGTTTTGCACTTCATCATCTTCAGCCTACTTCTTAGATCCTCAAGTGAAAAGCAGTGTTTTTTCATATTTGCTGTCTAGTCTATTATTATGTATATCTCATTCCCTCAGTGATACTAAGGTTTTTATAGCAAGGTTAATCTTGGAAATAAGAGGGTGATCTATGCACCTCGAAAATTAGTTGCTCAGGCTTTATGACATGAATAGAGGTGGGCATGTGATTGAAAACAGCCACGAAAGGGTAATTTTAGAGAGTATGTTAACCGCTTCCGCTTCTTTCATCTTCTTGAAAATTATTTATGAGCCGCTTGTCTAGCATTTGAGAAATTGCATACTTCATTATAAGTATTAAAAAAATATTTTGCATATTTCTAACTACAACTTTGATTGCCCTGAAGGTATATAGATAAGATCGTCGCAGTATCCAAGAATTAAATGGCCGTAGAGGTAAGAGTGGAAAAAATAGCGTGTTTTTGGGGAGGGATGGGGATGGGGGAGGGGAGAGAGATATGTGCATTGTACTGTAGATGCATCTCGCTGGATGTCTCTTCAACGCTATTGTTCTTGAAGCTACTTAACGAACATTAAGCGCAATGCATTTCCTCCTCAGCCTTTGCCAATATCAAATTCAACCCTTTCTCCCGTTTATTTCGAACTTAACCGCATCCACAGAGTGCATTATTATTATTGTAGAATAATAAGGAACAGGGAGCCATATAATGCGATGTTTTTATGCTTAATTGCATAATCAATTCCATTATCTCAGCAATGTTTTATAGTAATTGGTCGTGCTGGTTTTGGCAAAATCAACTGCGATTTTATATGGATTGTTATACAGCACATACGCCAAATGAACACCCAATTCGACTACACCTACGAGTATCAGGTGGGCAGTTTTGTATTTTTTGTAGAGGTCAGAGGAATGACATTACGCGCGTACATAACTCTGCGAATCTGAAATTATTCGGGTGAGATTTGTTTTATTCGAATTAGCATTCAATTCTCTTCGAGTAGTGTATAGTTTTATTGGGAAGAGTTCGTGGATGTGTGAGAAAATAGTGCTGTGACTTAATGAACTGGCATAGCCGCACCCGCACGCAGGGGATCCCTTTACTATGTCACCCCATTCAGAACGCGATGAGGCTGTGACGGCCGGCAATAGTGGTTCAGTGCCGGTCGTGGCTTCACGGTTTCATACCAGGAGGTGATATGGCATACATCACTCTGAAGTTTAGTGTTTAGATGTAATCTAGGAAATAACTCGGTGTTGAACTGCCCTTTCCGGAAAATTAGTCGGTATGATACCACCGTTCCTTCGGGTGCCGCAATTTGCCTTTGGGTTGAAATGAAACTGGGTAGATACATACAATCGGTAAAGTGCTAGTAGTTTGCTTACGCAGATTTTCCAGAATCTGGAAATTTCTAATATATAGCTAACTGAAATCAAGAACGCTTTGCTCTCAATAAGTCTATCATGCTTACCATCGACTTTCATTGGAGTTAAATCGACGTGACAAATCCAACCGTATGTAGATGTAGTATATGCGTGTACGCGATCACAGTTTTGCCCTCCCACAACGCTTCATTCTTTATAGCAAAACCATAACAATTTTATCTACGTATTCGTAGTGTGTGTTGTGCAGCGTCCAAGCAACCAAATTCTATCTCCGGCCCATCGTGGCTCGGCTGCAGACATAGGCGGCGCTTTATTCCTGTAAAAAGGGCTGCAGGCATCCATTGAGGAGTTCGAACATGAGAACGAGATCGGATTTTTGATCTCTGGCGAAGGGAAATCTTCGGCTAAATTTTAATAATTATTCTCTCTCTGAAGATATTGATAGCAGAATAGCTAGAGTGCTAGATCATGCATATTGCTGCCATCACGAGCTTCACATTGCTCGGATGGAGTTCGTAGTGCGAGAGAAGAATTCGAAAATCGGATAATGCAGGTCAACGCTAACATTTTCGGTGCGTTTACGTTGTTTTGGTATCTTTATGCGGTGGTCTTGTGCATGATATCGGGAATGAGCAATCAAAGACATCCATTAATCCCGCAACAAAAAACTCCGCCCGCTTACGCATGACAAACGCATTCAACGATTCATAGTGCTCATTTCAACGCTATTGACGATAGCTTGCGGCTTGCATAGATAGATTCGCATCATGCGTTCTTCGATCTATCGTTTGCTGATTGCACTCTCTTTTTCCTAAAAATTTATAAAAACTTTTGAATCAGTAGTTAATGAACTGCAAAATATGTATTGCGTGAATCGCAAACTGACCCAGCTCTAAAGGTTAAATGTCTCAATGATATGGAGAGTCTTGGTGATAGTTTCTTTTTAATTATAGAATTTCAAATGGAAGGTAAATATATGCCCTTCTTGACGTGTTTCCGCTGTAGACACCCAACGATGTCGTCGTACTAATCAGTGCAATTTGTGCGTTATAATACTGCATAGGAACGTGGTTGTGTGCATAGCCCACGCTTAGTAGGTGTGAGCATTTGATTAGGTGCGCAAGAATGCAGTGCGCTTAGCTGTCGACGTCATTCACAAACAGACGGGTGGTTGGTGCAGCGGTGAGGTTCGCAGAGCGGCTGTGTGAGGGGTATTCACTAATGCATCAACGGCGGTACTCTAAGTGTGGCCTCAAGGCTGGTCGTTAGGAAAGCGACTGAGTGCGCATGTTGGGATGAGGTTTTTGTTGGGGACATCGCGTCACATACACACGCAAGGCGGATCGATTGATCCGTCGAATTGAGGAGCGAGGGTCGCGCAAGTCATTTATGGGTGCGCAACAATCACTATTCAATAAGCACAGCTGGCAGCCAGTCCATCTTATCGATCATTCTGCGGATAGTCGCACTGACCTGATGAGCAGGTAACGATTTAATTCCTTTATAGTAACAGAAGCATCTTAGCCACTCTCTTGCTGGTTGGTTCTTGATTAGTGAGCGTCAGTTTTAATGAATTTTAAAGGCCGATTTTGCATGAGAAACGAAATATATGGAGCAAGATGATGCTTTCTATCTTCGTTGTCTGTCTAATTTAATTTCGATCTACTATATAGTGATGTGGACAACAATTGTCTTATAGCATTCATATGTAAAATCGAGTACTCCCAATGAGTTAATTAAGTACTGTAGATTACAGTAGAGTAAAGCCTCTTTATTTTTTTCCACACCTATTTGTGCTCACCTTATCACCACCTAAACGATCGTGACGTTTTTTTGAAAGTTATTATTCTTGCACGCAATTGTCAGTGCATTATTTCTTTTCTCCTCTTTTATTCCTCTATCACACCTACTTGTCCACCAAATGCGTTCATTGCTCATAGTATCGATGATTGTTTTTTTTCATTTCTAAAGTGCTTTTTGTAAAGTTCGTTCTCTACGAGAAATGTATTTCCTCATTATTAGTTAGCAGATCGTTGGAATAGGATACAGGTGCTGCATCTGTACCTATGTTCCTTAAGATACAGGTATTGCACCTTTTAATTAAATTGGACTGGATTCTAAAGCAATTTGTCGAGTATTTTACAACTTGCGCTTATTGTTTTGTGTAACATCGTAGACCATTGTGCGTCTACTACCCAAAATATAGACTAAGATGCGGTTATATTTCTGCTCTTCTAGCATAAAACATCGCTTAACTCAAGGCTTAAGCAAAAGCCCTAATTGCATTCAAACTCAACCTTGGGAAGCAAGAAAATAAATTCAACGTGCAGTTTGTTCGGAAAGACGTAAGAAATGAGAACTTTTGAATTGATACAAACTCTCTTTTTCTACCAAGAACTTCTCGTATTCTGCCATTTAGTAATATTACAGGATAAGACTGTCATATTAAGTAGTTTTTTTGACATTTAATTGTCACATACTTTCTGCAGTCGTTTGGCTATCTGCTTTCGAATGCTTTTTACTTACTTTTTTGCGGTTTTTCGCATATCTCTCTGGAAATGCCTGGCCGTGTTGTATCTTCAAGTAGTATCCTCATATGCATATCTGGTAATAAGGGTGATGTGATACTTGCGCGCCAGCCATTTGCGCCGATCACTTCAACTCCTGTCATATGCTCTTTAATAATGATACTTGCGCGCCAGCCATTTGCGCCGATCACTTCAACTCCTGTCATATGCTCTTTAATGATGATACTTGCGCGCCAGCCATTTGCGCCGATCACTTCAACTCCTGTCACATGCTCTTTAATGTGTTTGTATTTTATTTTATCTATAGCTACTAAAGCATTTCTAATGGACTGTTTAAGTGCATTTGAAACAGATGATGTAGTAAATTGTATCCGCTATGCTTATACTAATTAGGTAGTGAAAATCAGTCTACTCTTACAAAATTCATAAGCTGCGGAAATGTTTTTAAATGATTATTGCAACTTTCCGCGCTCGTTGACAGCTATCTTTGAGCATCTCTAGCAAGCATGCAATCGTGAACGAGGCAGAAGACTTAATTAAGCAAGCAGTAATGATAAGGCAGTAAAGGCGATAAGTTTTAATGATCCACTGTCAAGTTCCTGACATCAGCGGGCAAAATTTTCTATTTATTTCATCCCGATTCGTCAATTCATAAAAGTTATAGGAGCTCAAAGGCGATACGAATCTCACATCCGTATTTTTAAATATGTCGGTCGCAGTGAAGAACAAACTTTCGGTGCGGATTTGTTCGAGCAGTTTTTTGGGGAATACGTTGCATTTTTTTTACAATCTCTATAAAAATTTGCCATCACAATATCCAACTATTGGATGTTATCGACTCAGCGAGGATTAGGTCTTCAACTATCACTTGTCATAATTTAAGGGCGCTTTCATAGACCTATCGTGTTTACTGAAGCGGAATCTTTATGCTCACCTCGGGCGGTGCATTTCATTGAGGAAACAAGAATTTGCAATTGATTTCCTTTCGTTCACTTGCTCGATGATAGAAGGCTTTATAAGTGAGAGATAATAACTGATGCAGATATGCTGTTTAACACCTTAGCAACAACATATACACTACAATCGAGTCTATGCATAGATGTGTTTATATATGCTTATATCCGTCTGTGTTTTCGTTAAGTTCATCTCGAAACACTGAAGGTGTTTGACTGAGGCCACATCGCCTATAATGACACATGCCGAGGTTTCATCTTTCACTGTGCGCTTATGCAACGGTCGATTTTAAGAAATCGCTGGGTTTGCGGAAGTAAGGTTGTGCCTATGTTTTGTGCCTTTGACAACGTTGTTTTGCCTATCCTTTCTCCATCCTTCTCTTTGCTTCTCCCTCCCCCACTGTAAAGTCGAAATATGATGGGCATTTGTTCGTTATAAATTAATATCCTAGCAATAGTTTAGGGTCATTTCCTTGTGATATTGTTTGCAATGAACGCGTTGCGCACAGAGGTAGTCGACGGCTAGTCCAGTGCTGCTTGTTATATTTCGCTTGCTTATTAATGATGATGGATGCCGCGTCATGAAAGCAAGCTCTTGTTGTGCTCTTCGATGGTGGGCTAACCAGGCGATCAATACTATCGCCATAACGCGTTCCATTCATAGCGGTCGTAATTTCGCCACAAGTCGAAGCGCCTACACAAACGTGGCTTGCATTCGGATTGAGTACATCGTTTATGGTGCCAATCCAACACCAGCAGTCGATTTCTGTCAGTTTTTCGTCGTTCCAATCAGCGTGATTTGGAAGGCGTAATTTAGGCATCCCTTTATCCACTCCATGAAAGATGATGGTCGGTATGCATTAAAGCAAGTGGCAAGAACCGTTTATCGAGGTGATTCGCACTTCTGTTCGGATTATGTTACAGCGTCGACAGCGATGAGCGATATTCTCGCAGTGTTGCGCAGGTTAGTTCCAGCGCTGCATCATTCTGCGAGGCCGAGGTCTTTTTTGAGACGAATTAATTTACAAGCTCAATTTATTAACGAAATGAAGGGGATCCATCTAGAAAATTAGACGGTTTGTTCTATCATCAGATGGGGGAGGGGGACGGTATAGGTCAATTCTTATGCACGTCGCAGTAAGCTTTTTAAGTTCGTTTATCGCAGGACCTCTCAGATGAAAGTTTAATTGTTGGAAAACGTATCGATTTATCTCATGGTGACTGGTCTCCATATAATTACTGTTGCTAGTAATGTATGTTCCATGCTTTACGGCCTATGAGCTCATGTATCGATGGTTAGAGAATTCTGTCCAACGCGTGGATTAACGGCGAATTATTCTATCGCCTCTTTTTGGTTTCTATTACATTTGGCCATCGACCCAGACGACTTAAATTCCTGGATTTTTCCAACTTTTTAAACTGTTTCACGGATTATTAGCCATCACTGGAATGCAGCAGTGCCTTTTAAAAGAATGTTTTTCGTTAAAGACGTTGCGTTTGCGGTTTTCTTGTTTAAATGATTGAATGAATTTTGGTAAGGTTCATATTTTCGGTAAGATCGGTGAAATTTTTCGGCGAGATTATTTAAAAGTAGATACGGTCCAGTAAGGTTCATGAGTTCTTACGGAAATTCTTAAATGCTTTAAACGGCATTTTTTAAACAAATCAGAAGTGAGAATGTTGAAATTGCTTTCCAGTATTACTAATCTCGAGCAATTCTTTAGCAATGGTCTTTTCCATGCACTCATTGTGATGGAGTTTCCTATTTGGACATGAATTTCTATCTCCTTCATAGATCATCTTATTAAGACTTGCTGTCAGCAGATTAATGAGGTTTCAAAAGAAAACGATCTGAATGGGTCTGCATTCTGGTGCTTCCAAGAGATAGATGTATCCTTTGTGCGTATCACTTCACTCCGATTGCTTATTTCGAAGTGAAAAAACATTGCATACTTTCACTCTGTCGTTACCAATTTGACACATAGAAAGTTGTCATATATTACGTTGCAAATATGATCTCGCAACATTTTATATTGCTAATATTTATTTCATCTTATTATACAACCTATCGTTATCCAAGAAGACACTATTACCCTATCACTTATGCTCCAAGGCACAAACTTTTATGTGATTCATCTTTTTGCATACCTTCTTCGTGCCATTTTTAATGCTAAAGTCTCTCGGCTCGGTTTATTTGCTCCATTACTGCTTAATGAATCACTTCATCATCGTTTCAAAGGCATTCTGAGTGTTTTTGACGCTTCGTTCATTATGGTTGATTTTGCACTTATCACCTTCCTCTATCACCTTTAATATTTCGCACAAAGTTGCCATCCAGTCGAAATCATTCACAATTTTTTGTGGACTGCACATTAACTCTATTGTTTTGAAAATAGAAGAGGCAATTATTGACGCGGTACTGCCCGCTTTAAGGTGCCAATAACTTTGTAGCTTTAGTTTAATTTCTTTGACACAAATTTTTTCTCATGCGACGGAGGCCATTCAATGGACTTTATACGATGATCCCTCTTATATGACGTGGTCGTTGCATCCTTTCGGGTATAGCTTACAATACTGTATTGGGGAATTGTTCGAAAAGGTCGATTGCGTCTTTCAAATTAGCGTCTGTTTACTGACTTTTGAATTTCATGTGGCAATTTTTGAGTTTTAAAAGTGGTTGGTCATGAATGCAGGTATCGTGTCAGCTCGGTTGGCACAGTTCTGCGCTTGTTAAGTTCGAGCTCATCCATCATGCTTATGCCAGCTTGTATTGTGACATTTGTCAGAAGAGTTGAATATAACTGTCTTATATATTATGGCGTCGAACGACCTTGAGATGGCTGCAGCATTTTTCTTGAAGAAGGAGGGGAAAGGATGACTAAGATGAGCAACAGTCTGCTTTTGGTTCGGCTTGCAGATATCGTTCTGTCCTTGGGCGATGAAAATTATGAGCAGAGGTTCGAGCTGAATCGTTTCTAGCAAAAGACGTCTAGTTCATGCTCTCCTTTCACCCCTTAAACTTCAAGGACTTGAATGGGTAAAGTTTTGCTTTTATCGGAAAGTTTTCTTCTCTGGGAATATCCCACTTCTTTTATAACCTTTTCAAAAAGCGAGTCCAGGATTGATAATTTAAAAGAATCTACTATATGGGGGGTCGGTTTGATCACTTAGATCGGCAACCTGGTTAGCGAAACTTTATTTAAATACAGAAATGACAGGTTCACATGAGTTTGGGTTCATCATTATCTCAGGATATACCGACCTCCGCATTCCTATCCATATCCACGAACGCATTCTCTGGTGGTTGTGCCCTCAACACGTCCGGCTGCCAACGATGAGGACGAGTCGAGCCAAACAACAAATATGCCCAAGCAACGTCCTCCCTTGAATCGAGCCATCCCGACCATTCCCGAGTCAAAGTCGAAAGAGTCGATTATGACGCAGCTTTCCGAACATCGTGACGATTCCCTTGCCGATAGTGCGCCATAGTCATCGCGTGATCTTGCTACGCGCACACAACAGCGCAAAACCAGCTCGGCGTCTAATAAGGTATGATGCTCAAATATTGCTTTGAAGCGCAACAGATGGCCGTTTATTAAAGCACAAAACTGAAGTAAGTGCAGCACACTTTATTCAAAATTAAAATAGCACATAGGTTGTTTTTATACTGGAGTATGACATCATTTTTGATTTATGCCGGCCAGTTAGTTTTTTAATGATTTATTTTTATTTTTTTTAATATAGCAGAAACACATTTGGAAGGTCAAGTTGTGCTGCTTCCTTGTGAATGAAGAAGTTGCAGGAAATATGGTAACTTTGTGCATCATTCATTAGCAATTTCTTTTAGGGCGAATCAAAATTGAGGAAAGCCTCGACGGAGGATCATTCGATAGTTATCGAGAATAAACTCGCACAAAACCTTGCCACCAAGACGGCAGTGTCCATAACAATGAAGAATGAACGCAATGCTGATGCTCCAAAGAGTCCATTAATGAGCGTAGCCCATTCGATGCGTACACGGCTTACGAAATTGAGCAATCGATTCAGTAAAGCGGACGGAAGACAAGGAATCAGATCAAGCCATAGTCTGTCGAGGTCGGTTCTTTCATCTCATCCTTTCACCTATATCACTATAAAATCAGCAGATTTCAGCAATGATTTCATAGAACTTTATGCTGACAAACTAGAGGATAATCACGCTATAGAGATCGATTTGATTAATTTGCCAGCGAGTCTGTTTTTAGTAGCCAACGAATGCACAGAAAGAGCCAGGCTCTTGTCATTTCTTTGCAGAAGCATATTGCTAAGAATGCCTACTGCATCTGAGGAATGCGATGGGTCGTATTTGTTCGTTTGTGGCTACATTTATTGGAATATTTGTATGAAGATTTGCATCTCCGTCTTGTTAGAAGCACTGCTGCATGGATTATTGCAGCAATGGGTCTGTCTTTTTATTGCAGAAGAAGTGCCTATCGTTGAATCGCCTCTTAAAGCCGCTCACAAGCTTAGAGGATTACATCTTTCTCAACGTTTTGAAGTTTTTTCTCACGAACAAATTTCTAATGAAACTTAGAACAGCGCATAATTATTTCAAATGTACCATAATAAATCACGTTTTATGGCGAAAACACTGATGAAATTTTACTTAATTAAAAAAAAGAAAAAGCAACTAATTGCATAGTATCTACTTGAGAATAATGTTAAAAAAAAAAACACATCTATACGCATACGCTGGTACTGTCAATGAATGGGGGTTTTTTTTTCGGGAGGGGGGTGGCAATATGTTCGCTGAATCGACTCGCATTTCACCGAACGCCACAACAAACCAACCATTCTGCCTGTGATGCTCTAGAATATGCAATTTCGCAATCCTCAGCGGTTATTTTGCTCACGTTAGTAGCGTACACCAATTCATATACTTAAGGCACTGTTGGCTATATTGTACGTTGATATGTGGTGATTCATCCTGTGCAACAATTTTTTATTTCAGTTTTTGAAAATTATATGCGAGTATTTTTGAACAGCTTGTTTTCATGTAAAATGTATTGCTACAGAATTTTCTTGTAATATCGTGATACTGCGTTACACTTCTCCTTCGTCGTTGGTAATTGTTCCTTTCGTAAATTCATAACAGTGTGTTTCTGCTAAGTTTTTAAGTTTTTGAAGGCAGCATAATTGTTCAGAATCTTTCAATCAACGCATCATATAGGGCGGGTATATAATCACTGTGAGTGCAACGCAGTGAAGCATCTTTGATTAGCCTTTAAAATAGGGAACATTTCACTTGAGCAGAAAAAAAAACGTATGCATGTATGTGTACTTACACCGACAATCAGGTGGTTTGCTTTTTGTGTGCAAATTTGCTCAATGATTTGACAGAGAACGTTTTATTGAGCATCCCAGCAACACACCGGCATTAAAACTTCATCCCGCAGTGCCAGTCCGCTTGCGCTATGTTTAATTATGCGCTTTCCTTTGCAATAATTTTGCTTTTTATTGACACTTATAAAGAAATAAATATTGACAACTTAAGCTGTAAACCTAAGATATAAATCCAGCAACAGTCCCAAACCTTTAATAAAATTCATGTATCTTCTATTATGAATTAAAATCTGCCTGTTTTTACTTGTCTAGGTTGCAAATGTATGGGTATGTTCAGCTTTTTACTTCCTCTCCTTTGGCAATAAATATTTTTTGGTAATTAAATTCATTTTTTGGCTTCATCTTATATAGACTTATCACATTTGACAGTTTGTAGGTAGGATTCAGTAGTGGTAAAATATAGTAAAACTATTTGTTTATGTTTGTTTATGTTGTTTTTTTAGCATGCGACAGCGATGCTCCGATAAAGGGAACGATGGTGGAATCAGCGATTCAATCTTGAATTCGAAACTATTTAAAAAGTCGGCAAGTATGGAATCAAGACCTACACCCTGTTCGACAAGTACCGATTCCATCAAATCTTCAATTCCGGTCCGAACTCCGACAACGTCTGCTGCTTCTTTGTCAGCATCGGCTGAAAAACACTCCGACCCAATCATTTCTGAGGAAGCGAAACAACCGAATGCATGCAGAAAGTCGTCGGTTGCTGATGCAGACACGCTACAGTCGTATCCGGTAGGTCGCATTGACAGTACTGTTACTGAGGATAAAACAGGTGGTCGGAGTCAACCTCCATGCAGCAGCCGGAATGAATCGAGTGGATCTAGTACCAAATCGTCAATATGCCAACCGGAAATGATGGCAGCTTCAGCCAAATCATCGCCTGTCGTCACGCATCCAAGTCAACATCTTTCGAAGCCACCCATCTCTCGAATAGGAATACCTACGGGACGAATCACTTCCAAAATGACGGCAGCAATCAATAGCCGTAACTCACACAAAACGGATGCGAAAACAGTGCAACCAACAAACAGTACGGCTCATACAACAAATACGAAAAAGTGCACGACTGAAAATGGTATCATTTTTTTCATTATTTGCTTTTCGTTTCTGCCTAATTGACAGAACTGTGCTATGTGCTAAAGGCTGTTTAGTACACGGAACTGTATATGACTTCGCTATCCCCCTCGCCCTTCTATCCCTTCTCTTCAAAGCCAAATGGTACCGCATATTATGAAACGTTTTACGAAGTAAGTGATATTGGAATCGCTGGGATAATGCCACATTTCGTATTTCTCATCTGATTCAACACTGCAATTTGAGCAAGCGCACTTACCGATTTGTATGTTTAGATGAAACGCTGGCTAAGAAAGTCACTCGAGTAGAGCCAAAGAAGGTGAACAACTTGATGAAGAAGGTGGAGCGTTCTTTCATTCCTCTCATGGCATCAGCACCCAAACGTAAAGTGGTCCGATCTGTGTGCCACCCGAAAACTTCGAAGGTGAGCATCACTCTAAAAAACATTTATTTCGGCACTCTTCAAACATTGTTTTTATTTGTTTGAGCAGAATGAGAGTACATGAGCATGAACAGTAGGAGCGAGGAAGACGTTCGCAAAGCTACAATTCAGGCAGCTAGACATTTAACACGTAAGACCATAATGTTATATAGAACGAAACGACTCAGCCGAAGCTTAAAAGCTCGAGGAGTGGATGCATTAAAGGTATCCGAGGGGAGCACATTTCAGACTCATATAATACGGAACTGGAAACTATGCAAAGTAATATTGGTGTTGTAATATTTTTTCGGCCAACTGAAATTGTTGCCAACGTCGATTTCGAAGATGGGCAAGCTAAAATATTTGACATTAAGTGATCTATTATTTTCTATTTGATGATTATTTCGGACAGCTTATAAATGATGAGTTCACAGTAATTGAGCGATTGATATTTGATGGGCTAGCAGATGGTTTCTTCAACAAAGATGAGACGAGTGCACACTTCTAAGAAGAGAGAGGACATTAATAAAACAGGGGAGCTAGGAAAATCGTACTATGTGGCCATCTGATTGCTTCTGGAGTGTGTTTTAGAAACACTGATGGGATGGCGTCTAATGCTAGTAAAGCCTTGTTGCTGAGCTTATGGATAACTTCGAAAACTGAGCCAGCACTAACATCAACAAAACCCAAGTGCTTCTTAAAGCGTACAGGAAAGTGCAGAGGTATACCGTTGTTTTCCATGAAAACAAGTACGAGTTGGCTGATCACTAGTAACGAGCAAGTCATCGCGGCCATCTTTTGAGCGCATATGGCATAGAGCGTCTCCAGCTTACTGTTGACATGCTTGTAAAATGCTTTAGCATTTCTGCTACATGTCACAGGTCTGTCACGGTTTCTAGTAAGCTTTGTGCGGTGAATTCGATAGTGCTTAGAACACTTCGATTGTGAGGATCAAGCCATAAGAGAGGTATTTTTTGTTGCCCAAAGCAGAAGGTATGCTGGAAGTGACCTGATCTGAGCGGTGTTTTATCCTTTGTGCACACACCTCAACAATATCAGACACAAAGTCCACAAAGCGGGTACCGATTTCGTCGACTTCGGGTTGGTGGTGAGGATGTTCGTTCCAACTGTGCTGAGCCAACATGATCGTAGACCACTCCCCAGATGAAGTTCTTTTTTCTATTGCAGACAAAGGATATATCGTTTGCTAAGATCACATCACACAACTTGGGGTATTGGACTATGTCAACAAACAAATATGCAGCTGTCAATTCGATAGACAGAGGTCATACGAAATGTTAGCAATAGCAGCCGAAGCATCCGAGTGTATCAATAATTTCACCACTACATTTACGAGTAGGGCTACTCCACCCACTCTACGGGATTATGGCCCTTTGCGTAATCTTTCGTTCCATGGTGATATTTGTCATGAATATCTTTTTTACTAACCATCTGAACTCTTTGAGTAATAGAAAGTATGTTGATCGAGAGCCTTTTTAAGTTAATTTGAGGGAATATTTGTTTCTCAGTTGCTTTCCTACCATATAAGTGAACAATCTGGGGAAAAGGAATGCTGCAATAATTCTCGTTTATTAAGTCACCAATAAAGTTTGAGCGATTGGCTTCATCACTTTGAATTAGAGTAAACTTATTAGAACCTTTTTTGAGTCGGCGGCTCAACTGAACGTTTTCAAAAGTGATTTTGATGCAGCGATTCAGCCATCAACAAGAGGGTCAATTGCAAAGCTGTTGATTTGGTTGTCAAACGATTAGAACAATGGCTACATACTGCGGTTTATTTAGCAGAGTCGTTCTCTTTAATCCAAAATTTCCGTTGTAGATGTATTAGAATTTTTGCGTCCACTGACTTTATCATCTATAAAACACGGTTGGTTTGAATTTCGCTAGGTTACTAGGCTGCATGCCAACAGTTCCCGTAACTTTTCTACTTAAAGAGTGCGTAGAAACTGCCGGGCCGTGAGATGATGTTCAAAGAAACTTATTACTTGATTATTGATATTCTGTGCGCTCTTTCCGCAGTCTGTTTCTTTTCAGTAGACATGAAACAGCAATTATGAGCTGGAAAGAGAGCAATGTGAGTAAAAATTTAGTCGCGTTTTTTACCAAGTTCCATCATAAGGTTTGAACTAGGCGAGGCATCGTTTAAGGCACCACTGGCCGAATGTGAGTCATCTCGAGTCGAAAATTCTCCCGCAGTTGAGCTGGCTCCAGTGAGTTTTGATTGGATGTCAAGCAGTCCAAATCAGAGGCGCCGTCTGGCAATGAGAGCAGAAATCCCTCCAGCAACTGTCGTCGAGGAGCCGATTATTTTGGCTACAGATAACTTCCTCAGTACAACATTGTCTAGTGACGTACCAGCTCTAACACGTGAGGACTCGAATGGCAATATCGAGATCACCGTGGCACGAACTACGGCTAGCGAAGATTCACAGACCAGTTGTGTCTCGAATCATAATGAAGGTATTTTCTTTTATTCTTTGCAGTTTTTGCGCATTCTCACTTATCCATGTATCTAGCTATTTGTGCTTATGAGGCGTATTCTAACGCGAACAATTTCATCAGTGTTTTACAGTTGTTTTATGTTCACCTATTTCAGTCGAATTTAACGAATTTTCGCGTTATTTTTTCACATCGTTCATTCGTCGGTGAAAAATACATTCGATCCAAATTCTTTCAAAATCCTGAATGAGGAGTAATTCAAAAAGTTCATTCAAAACCACAAGTCAGTTCAAAAATTCGTTGAAACCATTCTGACTGCCTTTTATAGAACAGCAAATGAATCCTTTTTCATTCTGTGTGAATGTTAATTCGAACGCTTCATCAACACTGAATATCGTGCATCCCAAGTATAAAGGGAAAATTTTGCAAAAATGGCTTTGCATATTTGAGCTCCACTTTTTTGCCAGCTCGATAATGTGCAGTTCATTTTTCGTAACGCCTCAATATTGGGTCGGTTTATTGCCATTTATAAGTGTCCGCGTTTGTTGTCGAACAACAATTTAGGCATCCATTCTTTAACCAGTGATCGTGCAATCCCATTGATAATGACCGTACAACCTTGGCAAGTCGAACATCCCTAATAGTAATAGCTTGAGCATGTCTTGTGATCGCATTGGCGCAACCGCACAGAAGGTTCATCTAAATGGCAACTAAAACGCATCTTTTCTGATGCCCTCCGTAACAGATTGCATGCTATTTGTAACGTCTTCTGATATAGTCCAATCGTTTCTTGCCTGCTTGGCTCTAGACCATATTATTTCTATTATATTAAATTTACGTACAGTTGGTGGGGATGGAATTGCTGAGGTGAAAGAATTTTGAGTGCACGCCGATCAAATGGAATAACAACTATACAAGCAAAGATGCGCGAGCTGATTTTTTCTTGTTTGAGCGGACGAGGCATCTAGAGGCAGAATTCGATTCTTTTGAAAGGTTATAGCGCCCAAGGCAGCGAGCACTCATTTGTGCCCCAGTGTCTGCCTAATCCTTGTCTGTCATTCCCCGATAATCTTATTCAGCACATCGCATGCCAACTTACTGCTTAAATCATTTTGCAATGACAACGAATGGCTGGCTCTCTGCCTCTGCGCATTGACTATTCGTTACCCTCGGCTCTTGGAAACATCTTCAGATCTCTGTTGACGTTTTTTTAAACGTCCAATTTTTTATTCGAATATAATTCATTTTATTCGCTGATAGCTGTCGGTAGTTCCCATCGGTAAAACGGAGGTAATCAGTCATTTCTCCTTCATCTCTTTTTTGATGAAAATACTCTTCCTTTCTCACCTATTGTGTTACATAGCGTAGAGTTGTGTATGCTAACGAATAGCGATTACTACGTCGAATTGTTCGGCAGCTGCGTTGCTTTAATCTTACTTAAGTACAATAATTGAAGCTGATCGTTGTTGATTAAGACGTTTGTCGTTTAGTCCTTTAAAAAGATTTGTGCAATATTAAAATTATTTATATGTTGTGTACATTCATTCGCAGAGAATTAATTTCAAACTTTTTTTCAAAGGAAAGGGAATGCACGAAGTAACATACCATTTTCGCTTAACAAGTAGAGTAATGGTATTTTCCCATGCGTATCTTCTTCCTTCTTTTAGAATTCCAATGTGAGAGATTAAAGTTCGATCGACTTTTGCTAACTCTGAGTAAAATCGTTGCTAAAAAATGATGGAAATCCCGATATCGCTGGTTTTAATATCATTGACCGTCGAGGTAAATTACTAATGTGCTAATTTTCAACGATCATTTTATTGATAGTTTAATGCTGTTGCTATCCGCTTTTAGGTAGACTGCTTCTTTTCCTCGAAAACGTTCGCTCTTTAAATTTCCTGTGAACTGGATTAAGTCAGTGATAGATGTTTGGTAAAATACGAACTGGAATGAATATTCAAGCACTTGCATAGACGAGAAATGCTTGAAAGAAAGTATCCTGGAGGACGTTGCATGGTTATCAAAGCAGTGCTTTGCTAAGCTGTAAGCTTTTTTTGAGGCAACAAGCTTGCATATCGTCATGGTACAAGCCCTCTTTTCCTTCCTTCTTATTGTTTTTAAAGTTTACTTTTTCACATCTAAACTCAAAGACTTTCACTATTGGAGGGTCGTAGATATGGCAGTTTATTGAGTTGATTAACCTTAAATGGTTATTTTGAACTCATATTTTTTAACAAAACAGAGAGAGAAATTTCAATATGAGGCGAACTATTTATAGGTTGGCCACTGACAAGTCCAGCAGCTTCGAGTGCAGAAACGAATCGGGGTCTTATAGACGACGAAATCAAGTAATTTTTCTCCATTTTATTAATGTAATATCGATGAGGCTTCGCTTAGATCGTATCTTGGAAATCTGTTTCTTTAGGTTCAACGTTTAAAAAAATTTGTGGCATATAAAATGAGACATTTTGTTTAGTTTACGTTCAGAAGTCGTGTCACTTCAGCATTAAGTACACCTTTCTCGGTTCCATTTGTTCTGAAACTCCAATGTTGGGGTAGGGTATGTTTATTAAAATATTCCAGTGAATAGAGATTCTCTTGATACGAATGGTTGTAGGCTATAAGTAGCGGACGATTTTTGGTATTTGGAACACTCGCATGAAAGTACATTGAGTTTTTGGAGAGCATCATCTCAGGATTGCTATTCTAGACTCTGGCCCTTGTCCGAACAAATCTAATTTAACGTGGTATGTGGTTACGTTAAATATCCTCTCGTTGATCTCAGAGTTCATTATGCGTAAGCCACCACATGTTGGCAATATAGATGCTATTGATTGAAAGGAAGAGATGACAGGTGGGTTGGCATTTGAATTTAGTTAGTAATAGCGTGCCGTTAAATCGGAATATCTAGTAGAAGTCTATCATAATGTAACGAACACTTCAGGGATCAGCCACTGCTAATAGGCAGCGGTTTTATGCTGGTCGACAATTCCGCTCCATCTCGACATTGGTGTCGATCGTTGGAGATATCGGAAGTGGTAAGCACCAACCAGGCTGGCTCACAAACGAGTCCTCTGCATATGATCAACTCGTTGAATATGGCTTCCTCAGGCTATATGACGTCATCGGGTCTTCTTAGTTCGCCGCATAACGATGCAGACTCACATTCTGAACTCGATTCTGTTGAGGAACAACTCTGCAACCTCACTATTTGCAATATGTAAGTCATTTGCGTATTTCTTATTGCTCTCTTCACCAAGTGAATCTCATGAAGAAGTATGCCTGAAGGATTGCCGTGATATATACTTTTATATTTAGTTCACCAGTTTTGCAAGCTAATAGCGAATAATAAAACGTACAGAATAATGCACCCATACTTCAAATGGTTCAACCGCTTCTGTTCAGGTCTCTATGGAATCTTTTTTTCTGCGACCTCACCGATGGAAGACACAACGCAGCCGGATGCATGCTGATTTTTCTGTACCCATGACTTTGTTTCAAGTCTGAGAACTATCTTGGAAATTAGTATTGGGGACACTTCAACCACTTAAATTACTTCCCCATAAAACCAATCGCAATGGATTCCCAGTTGACAGATAAACGCAAATAGATACACGCAGACGCGATGTCACTGTAATGAGTTTTGTGAGGGCACATTTGCAGAGGTGTATAAAAATAAGGCAAGAAATCAGAAAGAAATTTGTCGGGAAGAAAATAAATCACGTATATCAAAGAAAGATATAAAAAGAATGAAATGTGACGAAAAATGAAGAGGAAGCTATTTCGAGTACACAGTACTCGGTTCGGTGCTCATTGCGGGGATCCTTTCAGAACTTCAGTACGCGAAAAAAAATTTGCAGGTAAGTTTCCCTTTAAAAGTTTTTTCGAATCCTATAGTTTCCCTCATCAAAACAGTGTCTTCCTGTTAGGCTGGTAAACTCTATAGACATGAACATATGCTGGGAGACCAGGAGGATGGGACGGTTACAGTAGATTGCTGAAAAGCGCGGCGGTTAGATGCACTCATCCTCTCGTTCTTTCGTGGGCAATCGAAGATGGACTACATTTTTCCCCAAAAACTTCGCTGCTAATAGTTTACTGTAGGTTGGAAGGCTTGCCGACGACATAAACAGTCGACCGGCACATATTTCCTTTCTTATTTGTATTATGTGCTGCATTCTTACAATAAAGTAAGATAGGAAAAAATGTAATCGAGAAAACCATGAAGAAAGGAAAATGTATTGGTGGTGCTATACTGTATTTATAAGTGACGTAGGTTTACATCATCGGCTTATAAAAGGAATTGATTTAATGCCGCATCTTTGCATCGGCTAACATCTCCGTTCACTGTGTGGTTTGTTCGTGCAAAGGTACTAAGTTTCCTCGAACTTTGACCTTTTGAGATTCATTTATATTTTAGTGTACCAAGTGATAAAAAAGGTGTATGTGCAAATTTGTTTTATGCATTTATGGAATTTTTTTTGAAACTTTCGCCGATTTCTAAATTTTTCACAGTTTATTCGGTCGCCTATGAGTTTTTCAAACAGTCGCCGATTTCCTGTTCTCCTGAAAAAACCTACGTATATGCGGACCCGCACAGTTCAAACTCGAAATCTTCAAAGGTCAAATACATAGCACTTGCAGAAAACAGCGGAAACTGATCGTTGTGGACACCTTTCCTCATTCCCGTCGTTTTGAACGTTTCCCGTGAAAAGGTGCACCACACCCCCTCAAAGAAGTGTGTTGTACGCGTACGTGAGTCAGAGCTGGCAGGGCGTGACGATGGGCTAGTGTACGCAAAGGGGAGGGAGTATCAAGAGAGTGTGAAAGGCGAGACGTGCAGAGTGATGGACGAGTCAGTGTCTGCGGTTGTGTGCTCGCATGGCTGACTGTCTTCTGCTGAATACGTTGATTCGATCGGTGAGGTTGGTTTTCGTTGTTGGATTCAGAGCTCTTTAAGCGTCGCATGTGCTGTTCTCATACCCTTTGATTAGGCATTTAGCTTAAAGAGTTTACGCTTCATATTTTTTCGATTTTTGACGAGGTAACTATATGCTTGGCTAGATAATCGTCTTGCTTGATGTGTTTTCTTAGAGAACTAAAATATAGGGCGATAGATATATGGCTGGGTCGATATCCTATCGCTATACGATGCTGTCGAAGTTTTCCTATATTTTATTGATCACTTGATTTGAAATTCTCTTCAAACCTCGAGCATGTTGCATTTGCATACTCAATCGATAAGTAACTATCCTGTGCTGGTATGTATCTGCCGCACCTCTTAGTCGACCTTATCTCTTAGAAATGCCTTATCATTTATTTTTCGCATATCAAGCATTTCTGCAATGCAGTCAAACCATTAGCCCCGTTCCTTCGTTCTTCAGCGATGTATCTTTGAACGTTGACATCCGTCTCCAACGCCGTCGTGCTTCTAACTGAATTAAAACAATTTTCTCTGGAAGGAGGTGATCCCAAAGCCAGTTTTCGGTTGTGAAAGTGCGAAGTTGCAGTGAGAGCTCCTAATGTCATGGGGAGTTTCGTCGAATAGTTATCATTCTCTTAAAATGCATCGTGGGTGGGATGGGGGGGGGGGATGTAGGATAGTCCTTCCCCGGATCTTACCCGCAGTTGAATGGGGTGGTCGTTTTCTTCACCTACTAATTAAGTGGAATGATTTGTGACAATGTGGCCACATGTGACTTGCATGCGTTGGCTTTTTCATTGACAAACAGGTTTTATTGCTGCCGAATGAAGGTGGGGAAATATTTGTTTTGAAAGGAGTGCAGCATATGAATCTTCATTTACGTGGCAAAGGGAAACAGAGAAGTTGGTTAGTAAACTCAAATTTTTGCTTGAAAATAAAAGAGGAAAATCCTTCATTAGAAGACTGTTGTGTAAGCGCAAAATGTTCTTTGGCTTTTCCAACAAATCGACCCTTAATACTTTTAACTTAGTTGAAAACTATTTTCGTATTTCGGAATCTGAAGACGGTTTAGCTTATCTTTTACGTCAGTCGTACAAAAATGGAGCGTGAGTCGTTTCAGCACCCTTCCAAGATCAAACCAGCATATGATTTCTTGAGTATTTCCACTAAGACTGTTATAATCCTCCCGGGTTCGGTCATTTATAGGTCTCTTATACGCAGTCTTCATAATGGACAATACCTCCGTTAATCTGTCGCTATACTGCTGTAAGAGAACGGAGCATCGAGGCCTACATTAATTAATTCACTTTAGTCGTCAGAGCATTCACTCTGGTTAAATATTTTTTCCTATCGCTTTCCGTTGGCTTGCCTAGCTATTTCCTACGCTCCTTCTGAGAGGGTCATTCCATCTCACTGCAGGTCAGCCCCTATTGCTTTCCTCAGTCTGCGACATACATTCTGTGATTCTTTTCACCCCACTCATTGTCATCCACTGCCTATATTTTTGCGATTGTCTAAACTCCCTCGTTCCGACCGCGATCACCCAGTTCTCTGCTTTTGTTATACCTTGAAGCCATTCGTTGGCTTACATGTCGATCACTCTAGTTCTAGTTATGATCCTTTCCATTGTGCTCTCTGCCTCTGGTAGCAGAATGTGCACTTTCTCGGTGGTCATCCTGGTCTCTGAACCGCAAACAACTCTCGACGTCACGCTTTCATCGTAGAGTTTCCGTTTGAGGCTCATAGGTTTTTTTTCCTCACTGCGGTAGTCATTGTTCATGAAAAGTGTTCTCAGCCTCATTTGATCGTGCATCGCACATCTATTTTGTCCCATCGCAAATTTTTGCACAAACCTCCGAACAAATAGATTCGTTCAGCTTTTCAATCTTCTCGCTTCTCCTAACGACCATCGACTTCAGTTGTCGGTTTCCCATCACTTTTTGAGATGTTTTATAAGCCCACGGCCGTCTTTTCCCCGCAGGTTCACACATTATGTCTGTTCGGTTAAAATTATGAGATATCAGGTCTGTGTTATCTGCGAACCTCTAATTCGATTGTTATCTCCTGTCGTAGTTCACAATTCTTTTTTTCCTTCGAGGAGCACCTTGAGATTGTATGTAGAAGTAATATTGGGTGGTAGTTTCTGGAATCGTTTGACTGCCGTTCTTCAGCAGCAGCTTGAGCTACTTCACCTTTTTAGACTTGGGATTTGAGGGACCATAAGTTGGCGAGCCTTAATGTCCAGATGTAAAGGAATTCAGTGGAGCGAGGAGACTTCCTTAGTACAGGTACCGTTGCGTTTGAGGATGTATCGAAGTATATACAACACTTAACTCTTGAAGTATGCATATGAGGTGTTTGTTTATACAACACTCAGCTCTGGAACTGTGGATATGAGGCGTTGATTTATGCAGCACTTAGCTTTGGGAGAGTGGATATGAAATCTCAGTTATTTACGCTTTGTCATTAAGTGTCCAGCTTGAGGTAGTGCTAGTTGCAATGTCAACTATTGCAGAATTTTAAAAAATAAAGCCGAATTGCCTATCGCTGCTAATGCGATATGAAATATTTGCGTTTCGATATTCATTAGAAATTGAGTAGATTATTTTTTCTTTCAAGAAAGCGAGTGCTCGTGCATCGCACACAGCCATTTTGCTACAAATCGTTTCTCGTGTGTGTGCGTACGACATCACAAGTACCGAGACTAGATGTCCAAAGGCCAAAAGTTCTCGAGCAGCCATCCTGTTTCCAAAACAAGCGTAGTGTCTGCCTAGATGTTGCGTTTGTCACATGGTGATCTACTCGAAGACTTGAGGTGTTGTCCTCACAGCATGAACCCAGTTAATGTCAATGAAGAAATTATCCACAGAAAGATGTTTACAAAGGATTTGCTACAGTTGCAGCAGTCTAGTGATATGAGGCTTTCGTCAGAAAGCTTATCTGTTTTGCCTCGATGATCGGCGATCTAAGAACTGATAGAGCTATCTGAAATCTGACTTCAAAAATTTTAGTGATCTGCGAACTCAAATGATCGAAGCAAAGGGGGACTTATGTCGTTGAAATGTCGATTTGATTAAAATAATGATCTTTGCTCGTACAAAGTAATCTTTCTCCCGTGACATTCTGTCGGTATGAACTGTGTGTGAACCGTTTAGAGCCCATTATACGACCGAGGTGAAGAACTAGTGTTAAAAATGGAAATTTTTATATGGCAATGAATTGAAGAATGTTCAGGGCGAATCGTGCCCGTTCGCGTCGTTCTCCAGCCGCAGACGTTGATGCCGATGCAGTCGTTGCAACTTCGCGACCCGGACCATCGCATCCCAGGTAATCAAGTATTCGTCACTTTTGGGCAATACCGGCACATCATGGTTGTTGCACCTAACGTACACTATATGCGGTAAATGCTTGTACTGCTTGCACAATGCCTATAAAAATTATGGGAATTACAATGAACAGGAAAGAGAGAAGTGAAGGCTAGAACATCTGGAGCAAGTGAAGGATGGGAAAACCGATTGAATAACTACATGGTGGTTCAGCCGCTTAGTGTATTTCGTTAAGTACGCTGTAGAGTTGAGAATGTTCCGTATATATTTTTAGACAATTTTTCTTATGAATTTTGTACATCGCAGCGCCATTCAACGCTCCAGTATTCTCACCGTTCATTCGTTCCAGATGTTCTCACAGTTGCTTTTATCCTTGCAGCACAAATTGCACTAGTCGATCCAATGGGGTACTGATGTGGTCGTAATCTAGCAGCAATAGTTACTAGCACACATGCGGCCAGCTGTTCTCGCAAGACACCGACAAAGACACGAACATATAGCGAACGTTTTGTTGGGTCACATTGGTCGCTCACGTGTTTATTAATGATTTCGTCGATCGTCACAGAAAACAAATTTTATTTTTTTTTTTTTGAAATATGCAGAATGTTACCGGTGTGGTGGTTCTAATTGTTGTGGGATTTCTCCCCGGTTTTGAGATAAGTGCTTGCATAGCAAATTGCATCATATCATCTCGATTTCCACTGCCTTGCAAGGTCCACGCCAAGGATGTGTCTATAGGCTACTACAAAAGCTCTTCGAGAGTGAAGGACCGTCTTTCGACTATATCTGGCTGCTTGAAGTATGTGGAGCGCACTCATTCGCTTTTTCAAATATGAGCTTGAATTAGATAGTTATGTCGTTCGGGTTATTAGTTTTCGATTCAAAAAGCTATCATTTTTTCGCTGCTAGTTTGAAAGAAAGGAGGTTTACTATAAGTTGTACTATATTCAGTAGCGAACAGTTAGCAGTTTAGCGGTTGCTGGTTGTCATGAGAAGGCAAAGAACCAATCACCTCATTTGTCAACGTATATCGTCTTATGCTATCCACTCCATCCAGGATTCGTTCATGTCGATTGTAGTTATACGTTTTCTTACTATGGGAGGGCTTCATTTTCTCTGGGAATGTACTGTCCTTCTCTGTTGAGGTATTTCTAGACTCTGAATTTGGCCTGCTGCATCATTCCAGTGAAGGAGTCATTCAACATTTTAATTCAAATCGTCGATGCAAGGAAACTTTAGCAGCTATCAGACTTCAAATTCAAATAGAAAAAGCTTCTTGGTGTTCATCGTTTGTTTTTTCTTGATTGGTTTATCTCGTTGTGGCCTTATCTCTTAATGCGTAGAACGGAATGGGATTTCAGGCAACAGAAGGTTGATCGAACCGCGGAAGGTCCTATGACGTTTCCCGATGTGGCTACCTATGAATCTGCATTCCGGGATGTTGCCTGCATAAAAAACCAATTACTCGAACTGCAAAGGATTATTAATGTACGTTGTATTTGGTTTTTTTTTGACGACCCACGGAAAATATCGCTGTTTTTTCTAGAAAGTGGGGTGGAAGTTTTCGCAAAGGGAGAAATGAATAATGGAAATGCACCCATGCAAGCAGATTGGCTAACTTTACGATCAGCAGCAAAACTTGAGCCGAAATCAATGCACGGATAGATGGAATCTTTTGATAGCGATGCACAGTCGATGGAGTTGTCAAAAAATATGGAGTAAGCTGTAGGTCTTTCATTTTCGAGCGGTCCTGTTCAATTTTTTCCCTGTATTTAATTGCCTAGGAGGCGTAATGATATTCCAAATTCGAAGCAAAAGAGACGATTAACCTTTCTCACTTCCCCCCAAATGAATCGGTGTTATTCTTGTGTTGATATCAACGTTATGTTTAATATCAATTAAACAGCTGAAGTATACTGTTGATATTGCAAAATGAAGGTGATTTTATGCGCGAATGACGGCACTCATTTCGCTCTTTCGTCGTTCAAAAGCCCTTAATGTGAAAATAGCGAATTGGGTGAGATGCCAAGAATTTCATCGTTAATGCTGGAATCATATTGTGCGGTGGTTGTTTGCTGGCGCTGCCATTTCTGAGAAAGCAATCGCACCTTTTTATATTATTGTTCTCAGAAATGATTGATGCTGCGCATCTAAAAGACAACGATGAAATTTGCTTCGATTTTTCACCGCTGCAAATAGGGTACTTTTTTCTTAGACATATTTCTTTGAATGAAGATTTATCATAGTTGAGGACATTAGTCTTTCTATTTATTGATACGTTACAAATATAAACGATTGAATAAATTTCGTTTAGTATTGAATTTAATGAATGATAAATCTGATTGCTTTTCTATTATTGAAAAGGAAACTCACTTGTTTTTGTGCTCCGTCTCACCTGACATCACCTGTTCTTTGATAGAACTCACCTCTTCTCGACGGATTTTGACTGAGGTTCATGCTGCTGTTAACAATAAGATATATCGTTTAGGTATGTTGCATGTGTCGTTGTTTTTTCTATTTAAAAAATTTGCATTTGGAGGTCTTCATCAATTTGCTGATTAGAATAAACTTTTTCAGACAGTGGTATGTTGTTTCATGAAAGACCGTTTGTTTGTTTTTTCGCACTTTGGTGGTCTAGCTGTAAATCACATTTATTACAGAATTCTGTGGCAACCGATCATATCGCCGAATCCGATGAAGTGGTCAGTTGTTTTTCTTCTTAACTACTGTTTTTGTTTGTTTTTTCAGGTCTTTGCTCTAGCACATGAGAAGCGCGCTGTTTTTCTGCATGTAGGAGTGCGTGCATGTAGTGCAATCATAGTTTGATTTCTTATACAACTTTTGAAATTGATCCTTCAGAGTTGAAGCTGATTATATGCGCCTAATGGTATCAGAAGCTCGCATGGATTTTGCAACAAATATTTTGCGTTTTGCGCGACCAGGGCGTAAACATATGCGGGTCTTTATAGGGCTTGCACGAACTGTCTTTTCAGCCAAACTGTGGTTGCATTATTCATTAAATTTTAATCTTTTGTTCATAATTTATGAAACTGATTGGTCTGGCTGATCCCGTAATCTGTGAAACCGGCTGGCCTGACTGTTCCGGAGCGCTTTTCCGCTTGTTTGTTGAAAGACTTTCACAGTTCATACGGTTGGCATATAGCGGTGGACATAATTCTATGACTTCTTCAAAAGTTGCCGCGATCGATTTATCTGGCAACCTAGACTGTGAAAGCCCATATTGTGAGGGCTGCTTTGATGCGCTTCATCTGCAGCCACTTCGAAATGTAGTTCTATCAGTTAGACATCCGTTCGGTTGTTGCCGTTTTCTGATGTGCATCTACTTGTGAAGCTGTTCATTAGGCAACTTATAAAACTGCTTTCAGCATCGCAATGGAGTCAGTGTGGAACGCCTTCTCAAGGAAAACGATGCGTTGAGGAAGGAGCTCGCAGAGAAAGATCGAATCATCAATACCCTTAGAGCTCAGATAGCTCTGAACTGAGTACACATGTTGGTCGGGACGCAGGTGTGACACGTGACTCACTTTAGTTATATGAGGTCAGATTGCATTCGAGATGCATTAGTGATCATCTAAGTTCCGTTTGTCTCCGTTTTTCTCTTGAGGTGAGCTAATCTTGTGGGCTTTTTCCAACTTCCATCGAGGTCGGGCTGTGGACCTTCTGTGACATTAGACAGTTAAATGGAGCCCAGAACATGATCCCTTATTCTTGTATGCAATAAAGTCTTTCACAATTTTTCCGCTTTTGTGAATTTTATAATAACGAAGTTACGGGGGAAGTTTTCCTGGTTTTGAGAGGGACGGCATTATCTTGCGTCTTCGCTGTTTTCCATTACCAGGGGGAAGGGATGAGATGGAGTTTATGATTATAAGGTAGAAGGAACTTGCCTTGCTGGGAAAGCAAATGCATCTCATAAATGCAGCTGTCTTCACTTTTTTTTCGACCGTTATATGAGCTTGTATATGGGGATGAACTGAACTACCCCGAACAGTTTTTTTAATGTGCTATAGATATATCTGTCTACAGTGGACATCACACATATTTTTGTTTTCAGTTGCAATGTCTCGTTCGGATTCAGTTGCGTTGATTCCCCACTCATGTCGATGCCGCCTATTCATTTTTATTCTCATATATTTTCGTAGATACACGGGTTTTCGACTCATTTTTATGCTACGTAATTCCACTTTTGGTATTTGATTGTTGGCAATCGTTGCCGAACATGTTTACTTCAATTTAGTCTAAAAAGACTTTAATAGAACTCGCCAATGGTTGTCTCTATTGTTTTTTTCCTTTTTGTCCTCCACCTGTGTACAAATGTGTTGAAGAACTTTGACTTCATCATCATGAGGGCACTGTATAGTTAGGCAAACTAAGTGGATGATGTACGTAAAACATAAGTTACGAACCGTGCATTTTAAGTATGCCTGATGGGCCGAGTCTTTATTTCTTTATATAAAAACCTACTAATCATGATCGAGGATCAGTATTATAAACTGGGATTTTGGTTGTTACAATTTTATGCCTAATTTTTGTTCTCAAAGACTGTGAAGTCGCTTCTTCGATTATCGTTTCTGTGAGGCATGAAGATTTGTACGGCCCTGTACTGAGTACAGGAGAGAGTTACCCTAATGGAGTGTTTTATGTTTGTGAGGTCGCACTCAGCATACCTGTGATGCTTTTCGTTTTGCTTTATTCAAGCCAGTGGCGTTGAAATATGTTTCGTTGAATGTAAATATACTTGCAGTGTGTTTGTTGTGGTCTCACTGTAGCGAAGATGGTTGGATTCGGTACAGTCGGGTTTGCGAAGATCTGCGAATTTCATCCAACCATTTCGTTAAGGATTGATGATGGAAGGAATTTGGGCATTTTTGAAGAAAAGTTGTTTATCAAGTTGGCATGCTATGAAATCCGACAGGTGGATTTTCACCTTGTGCCTTTATCTTTAATTTCTATCATTCTGACATCAGTTCCGATTCTGTCGTTCATGACCTATCGAAAGGACCACGGTTTTGGAGTCGGTATCTGATAGGTCATCTGTGCCTAGCTGCAAGCTGTTTCCTTCATCAGAGTGCAGGTCAAGTTGAAATCATTCACTGGGAAAATGCATAAGCAGAAACTCCTTTCAGCAGCGCTCACCCTTCCCTTGGAGATTGATTGTGAAGGGCTGTCTCTATAAAAGGCAGCGCAACTTGCAAGGTAAAATACACGAGCAGCTTCATATAATGTGGTATATTGTATGTAGTATTTGAACACCTGTTTAAATCAGAAGTGAAATGAGAGAAATAGCTGTGGAAAAGAGGACCTAACTCTTACATGGGAGTCGAAGCTTGAAAAATGGGCTTTGTAAGATGGGATCAGTGACCTACACGTGGTCAGATACCCCGCCTTCATTTTCCAGCCTCTTGTAAAAAACAGTTAAATGGAGCCCAGAACATGATCCCTTATTCTTGTATGCAATAAAGTCTTTCACAATTTTTCCGCTTTTGTGAATTTTATAATAACGAAGTTACGGGGGAAGTTTTCCTGGTTTTGAGAGGGACGGCATTATCTTGCGTCTTCGCTGTTTTCCATTACCAGGGGGAAGGGATGAGATGGAGTTTATGATTATAAGGTAGAAGGAAGTTGCCTTGCTGGGAAAGCATATGCATCTCATAAATGCAGCTGTCTTCACGTTTTTTTTCGACTGTTATATGAGCTTGTATATGGGGATGAACTGAACTACCCCGAACAGTTTTTTTAATGTGCTATAGATATATCTGTCTACAGTGGACGTCACACATATTTTTGTTTTCAGTTGCAATGTCTCGTTCGGATTCAGTTGCGTTGATTCCCCACTCATGTCGATGCCGCCTATTCATTTTTATTCTCATATATTTTCGTAGATACACGGGTTTTCGACTCATTTTTATGCTACGTAATTCCACTTTTGGTATTTGATTGTTGGCAATCGTTGCCGAACATGTTTACTTCAATTTAGTCTAAAAAGACTTTAATAGAACTCGCCAATGGTTGTCTCTATTGTTTTTTTCCTTTTTGTCCTCCACCTGTGTACAAATGTGTTGAAGAACTTTGACTTCATCATCATGAGGGCACTGTATAGTTAGGCAAACTAAGTGGATGATGTACGTAAAACATAAGTTACGAACCGTGCATTTTAAGTATGCCTGATGGGCCGAGTCTTTATTTCTTTATATAAAAACCTACTAATCATGATCGAGGATCAGTATTATAAACTGGGATTTTGGTTGTTACAATTTTATGCCTAATTTTTGTTCTCAAAGACTGTGAAGTCGCTTCTTCGATTATCGTTTCTGTGAGGCATGAAGATTTGTACGGCCCTGTACTGAGTACAGGAGAGAGTTACCCTAATGGAGTGTTTTATGTTTGTGAGGTCGCACTCAGCATACCTGTGATGCTTTTCGTTTTGCTTTATTCAAGTCAGTGGCGTTGAAATATGTTTCGTTGAATGTAAATATACTTGCAGTGTGTTTGTTGTGGTCTCACTGTAGCGAAGATGGTTGGATTCGGTACAGTCGGGTTTGCGAAGATCTGCGAATTTCATCCAACCATTTCGTTAAGGATTGATGATGGAAGGAATTTGGGCATTTTTGAAGAAAAGTTGTTTATCAAGTTGGCATGCTATGAAATCCGACAGGTGGATTTTCACCTTGTGCCTTTATCTTTAATTTCTATCATTCTGACATCAGTTCCGATTCTGTCGTTCATGACCTATCGAAAGGACCACGGTTTTGGAGTCGGTATCTGATAGGTCATCTGTGCTTAGCTGCGAGTTGTTTCCTTCATCAGAGTGCCGGTCAAGTTGAAATCATTCACTGGGAAAATGCATAAGCAGAAACTCCTTTCAGCAGCACTCACCCTTCCCTTGGAGATTGATTGTGAAGGGCTGTCTCTATAAAAGGCAGCGCAACTTGCAAGGTAAAATACACGAGCAGCTTCATATAATGTGGTATATTGTATGTAGTATTTGAACACCTGTTTAAATCAGAAGTGAAATGAGAGAAATAGCTGTGGAAAAGAGGACCTGACTCTTACATGGGAGTCGAAGCTTGAAAAATGGACTTTGTAAGATGGGATCAGTGACCTACACCTGGTCAGATACCCTGCCTTCATTTCCCAGCCTCTTGTAAAAATGGGTATGGCGTTACGGCGCCTGGCCACTTTTTTTGCAACCGAAGTCTCGTTTTTTTCGGTTCTTACAATACTGTAAAAAGTTTTGGTTAAAGACTTATTTAACCGCTGAAAAAACTATCGAGGCGGTGATGAAATGCGGCATCACGTCTATGGAATCTCTGGTCTTGTGGGAACCAAACTGTGATGCCTGCTTCCAAAGATGTGGTCATTTCAGCCCAATGAGGAAGTGTTGGTGTGCTGAGTTGCGGGCTTTGCCAAGCGGAGGTTTTGTTTGCCGCACAAACAGCGGGCGTTGAGTGGTCGACCAGGTGATCCAGAGTAGGTTTTGGAAGGGAGCCCTTGCCATGTGAAGTGATGGATCATGGTCCCGTGGGGGCGGGAGAGGTTTTCGCATCTGCGAGGATCACCACGGGGGATAAAGTTCTCAGAGTCTCCCGGAAGGCGGGAAGTCCCTCTCGGGATTGGTACCATGTTGCATATCCGGCTACTTCTCTGGCAGACGAGGTTTTCTCGTCACTAGGCAAAAGGCAATTATGAGAGGAGGTGAGGGGATAGCAAACTGTGGAAGCCACGCAGCAATGGGCTTTTCTTTGAGCACCACGCGGGCCTGCATTAGCGCCATGTCGCAGATCTTGTTCAGCTATGAGTGTTTTCATTCATTCGAGAGATGCTTTCATTTCAATCAGAAGTTTCCGTTATGCTTCTTGACCGTGTCCATATTATCTGCATATCATCTTTCACTATAAACTGCTGTTTTTCCGATGACATTTGCGCGTCAAGTTGTCTTTTCTCGTCTTACCATGCTGCATAACGCAGTCTCCTCGTGTTCCGTAACTTTTTCGTTTGCGATCGCAGAATTCGCTCTTCTAACATCTCTCACGGAGACGACAAAAACCACCGGAGGCACTTGCGTAGGCCTCGCGACTGGAACCCTCGCGCCCCAAAATTTATGATTCGTGTCAATGTGGGACCATTCATGAGGGTGTCTACGTGGGGGAGGCGACGGTGAACTCCGAGCGCTAATCCATAGGGCTTCTTTAATAAATGATTCCGGCCATTTTCACTCTCACCTGTGTGTCTTCGACCAGCGTGAAGATGTTTTAGAATATTGCTGATTCAGTTTCACAGTGGAGGTTTCGTAATGCGACCTTGTACATTGCGCCCAGATGTTTATTAGTTCAGAATGGTTGTGAAGTTTCTCACGAGTAAGGCACTCATGGCACCTACATCAAATAAGGTGGACCTTGTAGATGAAATCCAAATTCAGTTTCACAGTGGAGGTTTCGTAATGCGACCTTGTACATTGCGCCCAGATGTTTATTAGTTCAGAATGGTTGTGAAGTTTCTCACGAGTAAGGCACTCATGGCACCTACATCAAATAAGGTGGACCTTGTAGATGAAATCCAGATATAAAGTAGCGCTGCTTGAGGCAAGTTGAGGCTACAGCCCTGAAGCCATAGGGGTCATTGATGTTGGAAACGGGGTTTTGGAAGCTTGGGGAGAGGAAGGATTGGACGGGAAGGGGATGGGTGTAAGGGTGCTATAGGTATATCCTTGGCATCACCTCACCGATCATGTTAATCTGCCAATACTGAATCTAAGCGGGGTTATGGACCCAATATATGTGTGCGTGAATGTTGAAGTGTCAGCCCACCAAATTTCAATTAAATGTGATTGGAATTTGACTGATATTGCAATTTGTTGTTACACTGTTACTATTATTACAGTAGAGTAGTTGTTACATTGTCGGAACATTTGTTCTCACTTGAGTAGTTGTGTAGTATCTATAGTGAAGTGATTCTGGCTTCAAAATAGCTTAATGAACTGCCACTGATTGTAGTAAGTTTATTGTATTAGTTTGTGTCCGTATCAGTTTGCCAGGACAGTTGCGCCTCTAGTAATCAATTACTAATTTAGAGCTTTAACTAATTAGCACACTTATGTGTGAAGTGCATTTTGTCATTACAGCTGTTATCTTAGCATTCATTAATATTTTCTCGTCGCCATACAGGCATCAGTTTCCCAGGGGCGCAACTGTCATGTGCCCGCGCGACAGATATAAACACAGCGAAAAATATGGCTTTTCCTAAGTTCTGCTTGTGTCCAGCTCTTAACATCTTGTCCTTAAAAATACTTTATTCTTTAAAATACTTCAAAGATTTGTTGTTCGTTCTTGTTACGTTTCGCATCCGAACGAATCGTTGGTTATACGATCCTTCCAAACAAATAGCGCATTCTATGAGCGGCGTACTAACGAACAAAAACAGTAAACTAAATAGTGGAGTGTGTCTACTATGCAGCGTCTGCACACAGTAGTTATCGGTTAGTATTGGTTCATTGTAGATGTACTTGCTGCTGACAGTAGTTATGTTAGTAATGTTTATTCGGTAAATGAATAATCTAAATGAAAATAAATGAATCGAAGCATCGATAAAACTAAGGAAGAATTTTTTTTTTGCTGCAGTCGCTTATTATATTTTGAGGTCGTGAGCAGGAAGCTTCCATGCACTAAAAATGTCTCTTTCACATCGTTTAGTAGACTAGAAAGAGTAGAGGACCAAGAAAACTACCTGGGTGCACTCTGTTCGGTACAAGGCGACCACACAAACTCGAAAACATGACCAGAAAGAAGAGATGTTATGAAAGAAAGCAAAACACCACGCACAGCGTATGCCTCCTACCTTCTAATTGTCTTGTTGTGAAAAACAACAGCAGATACTTTAGCGTAGTCGATAGTTCACAGCTGTTTGGACAGCGATACCAAGTTTTGCTAAGCAGTCACCAACTGAAATCAGAATCTGCTGAAACGTAGGTTTGCCCTCTAATCTTGGTGCGTTTTAACTGAACATTTTCACAATTGTTTTCGTCAGCTCGCAGTCTCACGATCTAAGAATAAAAGGTCTGTAGTTGCTAATCCCTCTACAATACTTTTTTTTGTAACAAAGAACTAATTGAGACTTTCCCAGCTGCTAGTTAGCGGCCAACATGAAGAGTGAATACAGAAATATTTTACAATGGGAGTCAGAATCTGATATTTTGGTGCTTCAAGAAGTGCGATACAGTGCTCGGAAGTGTAAAACCACTTGTCATCTTTAGGGTGCTATCAACGCCGATATTTACAGAATCGATGTGTTGTGCAGAACGTGTAGGAAGCTCTAATACGATGTAATTATTTCCTCTGAAAAGGTGCTTGAACTAATTAGCAAAACTTTGCGACATGGTCTGATCATCTGAGATCAGAATGTAGTTTGCCTCCTTATCTCGCGCAAACAATCCACTTTGCAGTTGGCAGCATTTGTATTGCATTGCTTTTGGTACCGTTCAGTACATGTATCATAAGCTGCTCTCTCCTGACCCAGATTGCTTTTGCAATGACTAAACTTGCAGTAAGTAGCATGAGGCAACCAACAATAGTGGATAGCGCTTTTTCATAGGGAGACAGCATTGTGCCACGAAGTGAAAATATGCCAGAAAGTGAGCATAAAAGAACACTTAGCGGGGAAAGCATCCTCACTCTAGCTTAAAATAATGAATTTGGATCGTTCTAGTCCTTCCCTTCAGTGAAAACCCGCAACAACCATCGCATCGTGATAATCGCTAGAGAAGGGGGAATGAAACAGAGTCCTAGTCGGTGAGCGAGCAGAACAAATGCACCTATCTGATTCGTATCGCAGATTAATTACCACAAGTGAGTCACAACACTTACACAAAACTGCTCGCCAATGAATGCACTGTTGCGTTTGCGTGATGTGAATTCGATATCTGATTCGTACTATTTTGTAACGACTAGCTGCTAATGATTGAGGAACATATCGTCTAATCCCATATGTGGCCATCTTCTATATACGTGAATAGGTGTATATATGTGTGTGAGTATGTGCGAGCATGATCGCGAATAAGATAAGTGTCGCATCGTTGATCACTATTTTCGTTGCTCGGCGGGCAGTGCTGAGAATAGTCGTTTCGTGGCCACACTGTTACGATTCGAGCGGTCGCCGCTCATTAAGGTTGCCAGCAGAAGACAAAAGGGTGTTTAGAGTAGGCAAAAGGGCCATTTGTTGGGCAGTGCGACGCAACGACGGCACGCACATCACACGGCGGCAAGGCAAAGTAACGAACGGGTTCGATCGTTTGGTGGGGGGCAAGCGAGAGACGTGACTGTGATCCGTATGGTGGCCGTCGATGCTCGTTCCCGTTGTCTACGAATTGCTCATATTGCTTTTTCTATTCGGTGATCTTAGCGTTGGCTACCCTTTGATTAGCGAACTCCAATGGAGTAGTGTTCATCGCACTCATTTCGCCGCCGATATCGTACGCTTGCCGAGTTGTGCACAGCAATCTTGTGCTTTCATCGCTGGTTCAACCCGATCCAATCATTCCAATGTGGATTGCTTCTGCCAGTGTGCAGATGATACTCCTGTATTTGTGCCTTCATTGAGAAGCTGTGTCTTGAAATTCGGTAAGCTATAACTTGTTCAGTTATTCTTTCCTTATGCAAGTTTGATACGTTTATGGTGCTTTAAAGCAACCCGTAAATTCGTTATCTATTAGACGAACTGTTTGAGCGGCTAATATTGTCATATCACTTATCGTCCCACACATCAACCATAAATTCCAGTTATCCAGCTATTAGAGTGCTATTCACCTAGAATTTATCCAGCACAGTCTATTCTTTACTTGGTTCAGTTTCTATGTTGAAGCTGCAGTTGGTAGATAAATCTTTCTCTGTGCTTCATTGTGACGATGGAAGTAGAAACAAAAGTGAGCGGAGAAGGATGAGTGAGACTGAGTTTCCATGACGTAAAGCTTATATTTCTTGAAAGATTCCAACCATTCAGTGATTGGAAATAAGCTTTTCGAGTATGCCAACTATTCAAGATCAGAAGTAGACTACGCGTATAGGATTGACCGGGGCACGTAGACTAGCACCAGGATTTTTTTAACTCTGCGTCATCCTTCGATTTTACGGTTATTAACTTCAGAGGTGTGGTCACATCTTTTTTCACTCAAAAATTTTTTATCTCTCAAATTCTAAGGTGGAGGTCTTTAGAAAGATAGTGTGCAATAAGTACCGACAAGCAGTCCACTGTCTTGGTTGCGCAGTTTATAAATTTCTGTTTAGAGATGGCATTGTGTATGTCTGTGTTTAGGAATGTGTGTGCTGGGTTCAGGAACAGTGAAGTTAGGGCATTGATAGATATGATGTACACCACAGAATGACTCATATATCAGGCAGGTTAGGGCAAGACAAGATAGGTGGCAGACTCATGGACAACCTTTGTTCAGTTTGTAATTCGTTAAGTAAACCTCAGAAAAGCTGAAAGAGTCTTTTCTAGTTGCAGCTTCATCTCAGATATTAGGATACGTCGGTCGCTTAGAAGTCTTGTTTATGATAAAACTATTTGTGATGATAGTATAAGTGTAGACAGCCGGTTGTCATAAATTTTGACAGATGATAGAGTAGCATTGTTCTCTTTCAACATATTTCAAAATGAGTTCTTCAAAAAAATTCAGCTATGGCGTGTCGTTATGTACTAGCAAAATCAGGATAAGGGATTCGACCACCAAATAACCTGCAACAAATAGTTACGAAAAATTAAAGAGATTTAGAGAGATATGCTGTACTGGTAGCATTTATCAACGACAGTTACTACAGATCGTGAAAGTGGTGGCTTTATGCTACCAAGATGATTTCTATAGACATGACGAACAAAAGAGTAAAAAATGGTGCTTTTGATAAGGGGCATGCTAAGTGAGCAGAAAGGCTGCTATTCTTGTGCACATAAAGGAATGGGTGCCTGGATATAAGGCGCTTTGTGTACTAAAAAGCCGTTGTAAATGGCCAACTTTATCCTTGCAAATTCTCGAAAACTGCGTTCACATCTATGATAAACAGCAAAGAGGCGTCGATTTCCGTCGCTGTCGTTTTTTTTGTAGAGAGCTTATCGCGTTTTGTTTTTACTATTCTCTCTAAATTATTTGCATCTATTAGAGTTTTTTCTTTATACTTATGGATTCTTGTGTGATATACCATTAACAATGCGTTGTTTTTGTTTTACCACACGCTCTTCAAATGAAAATTAATCAGAGTTAAGGTGACGAGATCAGAGAAGTAGATGTAGATTGCGATAAGCAGTTAGTTGAGCAGTTCGTGTCTCTTCATTTGAATGTATTTTTCTATTTGAAGCTTTGCAAGGAGACCTCCTGTGTAAGTTTATGCAGTCGGCTCCACTTCTTGGATGTAGGTCTTTGGCTGAACACTGCGATGGCTTCAACGAGAGATTAATTTTTCTAATAGATTGCTGATTCGTGAAGATTGCGCTTTGCAAAGATTTATTCAAATGAATAGAGCTGTATGATGAACGTTGATGTTCACTTTCTTGTTTAGCATTGCGCTGAAGGAATTTGAATATGTAAAATAGAGAGACGACATATTTGATGCTGAAATTATGCAGCATGCAAATCGCTATTCACTCAGACGTTATCTCTCACATCTCTTCTGATGAAATCTTCAATTTTTAGAGAGTTGTTGCTTTTCAAACAATTTGCGCAATAAATTTGACACGCATTCGAGTAATATTTTTGATGATATCTTCGCTTCGATATTCCGCTTATCAAAACGTTCAAGAATGGTTCAATGTCATCGTCATCCCAAAATTCTTTCTAGAACATGACAATCGAGACTGTAAATCCAAGCTTAAGTTTTTATTTTTATGTCGCGTTCATTTCAATTGAATCATTGTAAAACACCTCCCACATCCCTATAGAAACATTGTTCGCAATTGTTGAGTCGGAGTGCATTGTTTGCATACTCGTATACAGAACAACGATGGCACCCTGACTGCGAACTGCGAACGGAGCTGAGCTCGTTCCTCACATTGCGTACGCGCCACTACCGTACTCTGCACTTTGCAACCGAATACTAACGCACACCAGAGAAACTTAAAAATTTGTAGTAGAAGCATGCAATTTTTATCCATCATTCATCTGAGAGTGTTAAATAATGTGCCTATGCAAAATTTCAGCTCGAAGGGGAAGTGCATTGCTGCATAGGCCATCGTTCCCTACAATCTTTGATTAGCGCAGCACAGATGACCCCTTCAGCAAGTGCACTTCCCCTTCTTCAAATGAGTTGAAATTTTGCATGGAGCATCACTTGGCATTCTCACTGGAATGATGCAAAGAAATTACCTGTTCATTTTGCAAGTTTTCGAGTTTCTGTGATGGGCATTAACACTCACTTGTAGAGTGCACAGTACGGTATTGGTGCGTATGCAGTGTTGGGCAGGAACTCAGCTCCGTTCGCAGTTCGCAGTCAGGGTGCCATCGTTCTCTGCAAGAGTGCCAACATGGCAATCGTAATAAATCGTTCTCTGTAATCGTAACAAATGATTCCTGTTGCTACTATCTGCGTCATGCATGACTTCCATTGTACCATCTATGTGGCGAAGCCATTGACTGTAATGGGTTTTGTAAAAAATGTTAATAAATTCTTCTTTGAAAGATGAATTACACTTTAATTGCCGCAAATAGTTAANGCTCTATATTCTTTTAAAATGAAATGAAACACGATGACTTTGAATAGCTGCTTACTGTATAATTTAATTTACCATGAGGCTGTTGTGATTACCATTCCTCAGGTTTATTTTTGAGGTCTGAAGGTGTTTCGTGTTCACGTGATAGTTTGTAAATCCTCACAGGGAAGACTTTGCGTCGTTGTAGAGATATATTAAAGCCGACCTCTTAGCACTTCTATATCACTGCGAAGTTTTCACTTGTATTTTATCATATAAACACATTGTTGCAATGCGGAATTACACACATTATCTTTATAATTGAATGCTCTTTTCCCTGTCAAAACAATAATACGACGCTTAATGCCAAAGTACAACGGAGATTCGGTCGAGAGACGTCCTATCCTTTCTTTTGGCCAATAGCTTAGTAGTTGAATATCGGGGACCTAATGAAATTTTTTGGTGCCAAAATTGTTGAAAAAATCATCTTGGGTCACAAGTATCGATGTTCCTGAAAAACTGCGGAGCGAGGAGGATGGGAGAAGGGAGGAATGATACTGCTTTAGATGCATCCTGTATATTGACTGAAAGAAATTTCTCTTTGTTGATCGAAAAGATTGACTGCTTTATTCCTCTTTTAATGGTTCTTTTCTAATTCTCTTCATTTCCTCTGATTCTTTAAATTGATGACCCTTTCTTAATGTCAGAAAATGCTTGCTGCTTCCTATATTGATGACGACAAGTCTCTTATTTACTTAGTATACGATCCAATGATCTCATGTCATATCGGACGACTGCCTGAGTGATTCTAGGCATGCTTTCTGTATTTTACCATATAACATCTCAAAGACGAGTGTACCGTTAAGTTTTTAGCTCTGTTTGCCTTTTTTTAACACAGCTATTGTTCCTTTGGATGATGTTCCAGAAATATGAGAGCAAGTGTTGTAATCAAACGTGCTGCAATACCCCAAGGTCTGTTCAAGGGCTTATTGTTTTGCGAGTGTTGACGAGTGATTGGGCTTGGATTGGAATATACAATATAAGCAGTCTCTTCCATTCTTGGGGACAAATTTGAACGATGTGCTAAAATTCATTACAGTGCCTTTATAGCCTGTGGAGAGGATTCGGAAAGGTCACTTTTCAGGTGACATATGCATAGACTCACTTCTTCACTTAAAAGAGTTGCTCGGCTTTGTGGCAATAAGAGGTGCTCACCATCTCAAGTTGACGAGCAGCACCAAACTGTTTAGAACAGCTTCTGGAACTTGCGTGCTTCGAAAAACACGATTTTCCGTGGATCAAATGTTTTAATCTTTCGATGGTCCTTCGTAGTAAGTATCCAAATCAAAATTCCCAATTTTACAAAAGCGGTAATTTTATAGCTATCAAGTCCTGAATAGCGGGCCTGGGGTTGCATCCGTTTATCTAGAAAACTTGAAGTATATGCCTTCAGGTATGCAGCAAAACTCGTCATTGTTATTGCACGTTCATCCTGAGAAAACTTAGAAAATAGAATGTTGTTTATTTCAGCTTTCCAAAATGCGGTTCTTGTTTACGCTGTTATTTTGATTGCAATGCTGAAGTACTGATTTTAGATGAATGTAAAAAGCAGATCGCGTTTGGAGTTGATGATCAGAGATCCCAATGGATTCCAACATTATCGCTCCCATCCACGAATAACGTCTTCGCGTCGTCGAAAGCGATCCTCTGGAAAGGTTTCTTTTTTTACAAACCATATGTTTCACTTTATTCGGTCTGAAACAAAAATTTATGTTAAATATCCTCTCATTTTACGTAGATTATGGTTTTAATTTCTGCTTATACGTTAATTTGTTGGCGTTGAAGTGTTTGTTGTGGCTCGTTGCTACAATCTTTCACCCTGACTCATAGATTGCTCAGTGCTCGTTTATTAACATCGTCGTCGGTTTAGTTTGTTTTCTTTTTCAGTTAAGCGATGATTGCGTGTGAATATAAACACCGCCTTCATCTCTTCGTTTTCAATGCAGGTGTATTGAATGAAATAGCATTCGATAACGACCTTTTAAATATGTCGTTTTTGAAGACGCTTTGGAATTACAGCAAAAATGCATCACATTTTAACAGTCATTTGTGAAAATTGCACTAGGAATGCCCCCCGTCGTAAATGTTTGATGACCACATATAAGGCAACAGGTAATTTTGTCTCACCAGTAGCTGATGAAAATGCAGACAGCAGATTTTACACCAAAAGAGTTTAGCCTTCACATATAAGAAATGCGGCATCTTCTAAAGTGCGTTTTCTGTTAGTTTACTGAATTCACAGGAATGTAGGAAACATAACTTTTCTTACTCTTCTAAGATTGCAAATCACATCTGGAGATATCAGTTTATGTGCGATAACCGCCATGTCCCGAACTACAGTGAAATGCGGGGTTTTTATTTCGGCAGTAAGCACATCCTCACAGAGGGTTCCACCTAACTTAAAAACCATTTTGAAAAATCGAGGATTTGAAGCCGTTGTAGATGTCATAAAACATTTGTGTTAAATATATTTCAGAAAGTTTAATCGAGATGTCTGCGACAGGTGATGTAGAATGCTCTATTAGAGACGCGTTTATGCAATCCGATGATCTTTGGTCGCGCAAGAGTCACTCCGAGCTTTTCGCTTTGGAAGTTTATGCCAACTCTACCTATCTAGTGGTATGCTGCTGTCTTATTATGCTCTTTTCAGTCGTTCCATCTCAAAATTTTCAGAAATGAGAGCTCGCTAGACTTATGCACACTTTAAAAAAAGGGTACGACGTATAAAGCGCTGGCTGCATGGGTGCATTTTCCGCCATCAGTGGCTCACTGACCGACTCTCGATCACTGGAAATTTTGATCATCGGTCATTCACTGGTTGGATCAGCCGGTGGCAGAGAATTACACCGGTTGATCCGTTTTGACCAGTCGAGTTTTGCGAGATCCTTTGGCTTTTCAAGAATCCCTAGCTCTACAAGACCTACATAAATGTTCTTGGAAATTCTTTATAATTTGCTCTTACATTTGTGATACAATGTAAAAGACATCAAGCTAAGACGTAAAACCCGGGTTGAGTCTCTTCCTAATCTCAAGTCTAAACCTCAGATCAGGGTTTCCAAATCAGACTTTTGTTTACTCTCACGTTAAAATGCTACGTTTGAAATTCCTCTAAGCGGCTGTCTCTGCAAGCTGCTTCGAGCTTTTCTAATATTTATGGCCAGTTTAAAAATTAAAAACATTTTCAGTGGAGAGGGAATGAACCAGACGCTCGGATGCTGGAAGGGACAGTAGTTCAGTTGAAGCTCACATGTCAAGGATATGCCAACACTGTCTTCTGCCTAGCATTTCGGATCGCTGGTGTTCACGGTAAGGGCGAACTCCTAGTAATTCACGTTGAAGTTGAGACTGATGCCTTTACCACCTTGGTTTAACATATAATTCCTCCATTGATGAGGAATTACTCGATATTTGTTCAGTACGTTGTACACTGCTAGGTGCACAGCTAATGGTGACGGTTTTGCGTGATGCTTCCTTAAAATAACCGGCATCATTGCAGCTTTTTAGTTAATTATATCCCTATAAAAATTAATTTGCTTTGCTTCCAAATGGATCTTTGCATTTGCTGGGTTATTCCATAATGCTTTGCCAAATCGAAATATGCATCCAGAGTAGAAAAACTCAATATGTTGCTATTGGAAAGTCTACTTACGATGGTTGAGAGTGGTTTCTCGGCATGATTTTGTGATATGTTCATAGCTGCATTCCCAGACTAGTCGACAGATGCATTCTGCATTTCTGCAGGTTCATGCTGAGCAGATCACAAGATTTGTATTAGTGCACGTTTGTCAAATATGAATATTCGAGCCAACATGCAGAAAGATTCTGCAGATGTATTCCCAATTATTCTAATACCTCAAGCATCCTATAACCTCGCTTAGACATGTAATTTCTCTTAGAAAATTGATAATAGAATGGAGGAGGAGGCTCTATGAGAAATTGCAAAAGTGTCCTAACCACCATTAACTTTTATCGACAAATGCTTTACTCTTCCGATTTTTAGTATTAATGGGTTCCATGCATTTTTCTCTTAGAAGTTCCTTGATCATGAAAATACCAATATTTATGCTTCAAGGAATTATTTTCTTCACTCTTACAATGACCTTTGTTTATTTGCTATCTCGAAACTGATCGCGCACTGTTTTCTTCTTTTTTTTTATTTCTTTTCCTGTGATCGACGACGATACGCTCGAAAGGGCAGTCATTCGTTCATAGAAAAGAAGATTTGTTTGTTTAACTTTTAATTATTATTTGATTTGGCTTCCCACATCCTTTGCAATTTACAGTTTTTGATGTTTGAAAGATTGAAGTCTTTTAGTCGATGAAACATGCATTAAAACTTTCTTTAGTGAAAAGGTACATAAAAGTTTTTGTTTTTTGTATTCTGGAGCGATATTCATACGTGGCTCTCCGTCAGCATGAAGTTTTTCTTCGATGAAGCTTACGTTGCTATATTTTTTGCAGTAAACTCAAGATCGGCATCAGTTGTGGAGGAACGTCAATGGCATCGCGTCGAACTTATCGCTTGTATGTTACTTGCAATACTCCTTGCACTAACGATATTCGGGAGCATAACGTTGTGGAGTATCTGTTGGCGGATCAAAAAGGGCAAACTTATATCACAGATGCAGTTTCAATTTTTATATCACATGAAGCAGCAACAGGTTAGCGCTCTTGCATCATATTTGCCATCACATAATGTCACTGAATATTTCTCAGCCTATTGCATTTTGTTTTGAGATTCGACTCCACAAACAAGTATGGCTGATTAACTAAACAGAGTATGTGCACGAAATGAAGCTTGTGTAATTCGAAATTTCAAGCGATCTACCAGCATTGCTTTGATTATATAGCGTTCTAACCTTAGTTTAATCTCTGTTTTCAGCAATATATGCAAGAGCAAATTGCGGCCATAAAAGTTAGCTGTGCGCGACATTCAACAAGTGGTTTCGATAACGAAAATCTACCCTCATGCAACGGCATTCAGAAAAGAAAGCTATACTTCAGTACTGGTAAGTTCATATGTATTAATAATGAAATCACGTCTTGTCAGGAAAGGCTTGAACAAACTTTGAAATGAAGATAATATTCCAATTTTTGATTTGGAATGGCTTAATGATTGGTGGAGTCTATTATCATAGATCACGTGTATCAAGCTCTTAGTGAAGATCACTCAGAAGTGCTGAGGTCCGGTTTATCATCTCCTCTGTCCTTTGCCTCTGATAGACTTGATTGCTTCCAGTCCACTCTTTTTTTAGCTCATACGTGCCCGTAATCGTTCACCAAAATCCGCACAATCGTAGGCTTACAGTTCATTTGTTTGCTTGGATTATGAATGTAAGACTTGATAATTTTTATTTACTGCAATCGGCAGACTTTAGTTTGAAAGTAATGACAAATACATAAATATGTGATTACTTACGGGTGTTTCTTTAACCATCCCGGTTCGGCCTTTCGTTGCAGCCACATAAACTTCCGAAATATTTCTTGCAACATTTGAACTGACCAGAGAAGTCATAGGTGAGTTTGCATGGTCACCTACAGACCCCGGTTGACAAAAGCGCCTGGCGTTTTTTGAAGTTAAGTCTGAACAAAAAGATTGCGTCAGTTTCTCGACATCCAAGAACAGGGCTATATTTTTTTAAAGAAAACTATTTAACTAAAAGATTGCCCATCGGGTGGGAGTAAACTGGGCAGTGTTTTTGCCATGGAGCCGGGAATTGTGGCCAGGTAGTGTTGTGGTGGCTGCATGGTGGAGACTACTCCGCCTTGTCGTAGTTTCGAGAGGTTTTCTTCGGTTTTGTTGATCGCCAATTGGTCCACGGTCTTAGGAATCCAGGATTCCAAAAATGCGGTTCCCACTAACAATACACCTTCATCTGCTTATTATGATTAGTTTGTAAACAATTCCTTATTTGCACTAAGTTGTTCATATATAACCGCTCAAGGCATTAATGAAAAGCCAGTTTATTCACACTCATTACGTGGACCAGTGTTGAGTTCTAAGTTGTATTATTTCTACTTGTAATGAAAGAGTAAGGTAGGATGCTGATTCGTTGAGATAATTCAAGAAGCGTGTGCACCTCACATTTTCAGGTTCTTATATTTACAGATTTCCTCGAGCCCGAAATGATGGCAAACCCTCCACAGCTAGCGCAACAGTTCGTCGTCGAGCTGAGGAAAATGATAGAAATTGCAAAAGACCGCATTCGTCTTAAACGTCATGTACCAACGTTGGCTAGCATCATCGAAGAGCACGAGAATGAACACATCGAGATTCCTGCTTCAAATTGTGGTACGTTACTTCAACGCACCGATGAACCGTCACCTAAGTCGGCCAAATCAAGCGACTCCGGCTGTGACTCGATGAGTGATGATGACACCCAAACACAGCCTATTATGGAAAACCGTATCCATTCCAGCACCGAGCGCCGATCTCCTAGCAAGATTCCAGTAGTGACCTCTACAGCCAGAAATCACTTTCCGAAAGTTGTTGCTGCTTCTACTGCACTTTCTTCCCGTATACCTGCAATTGCATCTTCAAAAATGGTATCACCAATGACTCTTTCACCTCGCTTACCACCAAAACCACTTGTCAGCGGAGAGGTTAGGATGCTTGACGACCTTCCTCTCAATGTTGTTGCACAGACAAGTCGCGATCCTTCTGGCCAGACTCCGCCACCGCCACCATCTTCGAGGAATCCACCCAATCTTGGGCGAATTTTAAGCGGTGTGCCACCTCCTTTACCTGACACCAAACCACCTGATGTGCTAGTACAAGAAAATGGTCAGGTGCATAGTCCTGCTCGTAGGGCTTATGCGGTTTTTCCAAGCGACTCGATGCTGAAAAAGTCGTTACCGAGGCGTTCCAAAAAAACCTCCCAAAGAGCCGTCTCTCCACCGGCTATTGAAACTGCAATGTGATGTATGTAATGTGGGTTATATATTGCAATATTTGTGCCTAACTGTTTCTTGCCAATTTAGGTTTTTCGATCCTTCAAGTTGTTGGATTTTGTTTTGTAGTGTGTGTAATTGTCTTTACCTGAAAAAATGCACCTGCAAAATTCATCGATAGACGATGAAAAAAACTGAAAAAATCTTTCGTCGAGATCCTATAATTTGTAGAGAAATTCTCTGGCCTGATAACCTCGGGGAGCATCATCGTAATTTCAAGTGCTAGAGAAAATAGGGAAAATTTACCATATTGCAGCTGTATGTATATTGGTGAAATTAGTGATACACTACTGAAATATGTTTAGTGTTAAAAGGAGTGGAAAAACGTTTTACTACTCAGTATCAAGACCCATTCTCCTAAATATAGTGAACGCGATAGTATTTCTTTTAATTTTCCTTAGGTTCAAGATCAGTTGATCATCCTCTGCTGTACCACTGATTAGATTCAAAGAAGCCATTCTTTGTTTCCACGATTAATTTATGCAGCGATTTGTTCACTCTCTTAGTGAGCGGGAGGATTTTTTATATCCTCCCCGCCAAGTTTTATATTACTGATTTACGAAATATATTTTCATAAATATATTAAAATTTAGTTATTATTATTTGTTAATATGTATTGAATGCTCCTTTAAATGGGAGTAATCAGTCATCGACGGTCTTATGACTGTGGATTTATTGCTTTTTCGTTGTTTTTATCATTCCTCTGTGATATGGCTATCTAGCCGAATGATTGCTTCGCCGATTTTAGTGGTTTATTTGTTCAGTTTGTCAATGCAATAGCATTGACAGCCGGTACGCATTGCGAACATACTGAGACAATATTCCATTTCGCTGATGTTTTCATTTGTTCCTCAAACATAGAAAGACTTCAAGTTTGCACCGCTATCAAACGTATGCTCGAGTAGCATAGGTAAAGTTATCTGAATTACGGTGCTACGATCGAAGGGTGCAAAAAAAAGCGGATCAAGTTTTGCGTTTTGCATTCGAAAGCACGAACAACAAACTACATATCATCGAACACTTGCATATCAAGATGCTGTGTATTCGATTTTGTACGCCACTGTTATACTAATGAATTTTTGGTGTAGTTTCACAGAAAAAAAAGACATCAGTGATACGACTTCAAAGTAGCTTATGTTCTTCTACTTCTAATTGCGATCTGCCACCGAAATGTTCAGTAGAAAATATTCGGCACGTTGATGCCGTTCTTTAACAGTACCAATATTTGTCTTGATGCAGTAACCGGAATATTAAATGGTTTTTTCAATGTTTTTCATTTGTTGCTCATACATTAAAAGCTATTGGTCATCGACCAGTGCTCATAATTGAGCATTTCTGATGGCTTTTGGCTGTTTGCAATGACCCATTTAAGCTTTGTTTAGCTTGAAGATTGCTTTCTATGAAATAACGTTTGAAGGTAATTTTTTATGACAGTCGCTGAAATAACGGTCATCGAGACACAGTGATTTGTCTCTAATGTGATTACAAACGCAGAGGGGCAATGTTGAGCGCTAGAATTGAATACTCATCAAAATAGGTAACTTTAGAACGTTCGGATGAGTATAGCTTGTTGGTATGTGAGCGTATAAGCTATATACTTGTTAGTATAGAGCTTGTTAGTATTTTATTCCTTTGCGGCGAAATAGTGTCTAATATTGTCTGGCTATAAGCCACTTAAGGAAATATACTAACGCGAGCACATGCGCCAATGACGTTTGCATATAGTGAAATTTTGCGAAATCACAGCAACGGTATTCTTATTAGCACGTAGATTAGCAAACGATAACTCAGATGTTTGAATGTTAATGTGAGTGGAAACGTTCGGGTGTTGTTCGTTTTCACCAGTGAAGGGGCTGAAGGGAAAGGAGGAAGGAGGGATGTGATATAGGCCGTAGCAGGTAGAGTTGAAGCTCTTGTAGACGCAGACAGACTGTAGCGTTACCAATTGAATGAAAAACTTGTTAAGAAGTGTTGTGCATAGCGGTGTGCATAATGTTTGCACGGTGGTGTTTACCTGGGCGCTTATACATAGCGATGCAGCTAGTGCATAGTGCTGAACCGATAGCGTGCAATGTTGGACATACCTTGAGTACGCATGTATTGTACGCCACTCACCGCTTGCTAAACCGCAGAAACGAACGTGAAACAGTGCTCCTCGAAGGTTCGGTTGCGTATTAGTTTAGCCCATATCATGTGGAATCCAGAATTTTGGCTCCCAAGAGGTGTTACTTGGGATCAGCTGCCCACCCATTTCGAAGATCTCATATATCCGATTATGTTAACGTTTCCGATCCTCGCATTTCGTATTCTCTTTGAGACTTTCGTCGGTATTCCATGTGGTTTTTATCTCGGCTATGGAACTGGAACGCTCAGTGAGCAAATCAGGAGACATATATTTTTTGGTTTCGCTTCTCATACGCGCTCCAAACGAGTGCTGGAGTGTTTTTTCCGCTTCTCTTCCTATTTATTTCTTTTTCTTTTCGGCTGTGTCACGCTTATTGACGCACCATGGTTGCACGACGTTACGCTTTGCTGGATCGGATATCCATTCCACGAAGTTCCTGACGCTGTTTGGTAAGGTTTCAATATAGTTATAAGAGACGCTGATATTATCAAACAAGTGAGGATATCCATTAGGTTGTGCTGATATCTTCATTTCTACCCATGATGCATTATGTCTGCTGAAAACTGATGTACTTTTGCAGCATTGTAAGGTGCCCTAGAACTCCAAATATATAATTTGGGTTGTTGAGTTAACAACTTTCTAGGCGAATCGGTAAGAGATATGTCGTCGAAGAGTCTTAGGTGAAGCGAACCTGTAATAGGAATAAATTTCTCGAGGCGACAATATTTTGTTGACATATCTTGAACGGTTATTAGTCAAAGGAGACTAGGTTATGGGAGAGCCTGTATTTAAGGTCTTACAATAGTTTTTTTTTGAAATAATTTTAGCTTATTCAGCTAATAGATCCGCAGCCTTGTGTTGTAAATTCATTAAGTCTATCGCTGTTAGTGAAAGAAGAAACCGAATGGAATTCGCCATTCAGCCATGAAATACTAAAATATGACAGCAGTTGCCAAAATGGGACAGATTGCCTAGTTCTCCGTGCAACACCTATCTTGTTCTGATTCGCTCACACGTCCTGAGGATAGCAAGGAAAGTTCCGCGAAGCTTTTGCTATTGAGCGCATCGATCATATTGACGTTTCTTGCGGCGGTCGATTACAAGCGAATTCCTCAACTTTGTACATAAGCTAGCTATAGGAAGTGCAAGTACTGCAATGCGCTACTTCTACGATTAGAGTTGCAACGTTTATGCATGGAATTGATTATTCGCAGTCATCTTTACCCTATTGTCCGAGTAAAACCCATCCTCCTTCTCATGGCCACAGAGGTTAGCAGTCGTCTCTGGCCAACGGCGTTTCTGGTTCTCGATGTTAGATGGAGCATGTCGAATGCGGGCGGTATGAAAAATGAGTGTACAAATATGGACTGAAATACGAAAAAGTAGAATTACAAATTAGAAAGAAATGAAGTGTTCACAGCGGCGCTTGATACGAAGAACTGCACATGTCTCCTGGTTTGATGTCCAGAGAAGCACTACAGTACCTTCACTTCATGAAACTGTTGTTTCCACTTGTGATCCGACATATGTGCAATGTTTGCGGTATATTTTAAGGTGGTATTACATGATCGAAATGGGCTTCTATTACTCACTATTGATAACAGCATTGTTTGACGTACGCCGCACCGATTTCCATCAACTGCTTTTCCATCATTTTGTAACGATCCTGCTGCTATCGGCCAGTTGGATGATCAACTTTATTCGTGTCGGAACTCTTGTACTCATCTCGCATGATGTCTCCGATATATCGCTCGAGTTGGCGAAGCTTGTCCATTATGATGAGGCTAATGCAAAATATGCCAATGTGATTTTCTTCATTTTCTTGATCAGGTACGTGAGCATTTGCAGAAATGCAACTGCAGTTTACATGAACAAAATCCTAGCTTTTTGTGACTGCGGAGGAAATGGTGAGGCTGGTAAATGGTGAATTTCAGGGCTTTCAATTAATGATCCGTCATCAAGGAATAGTTTGGTCCCATTGAATGATTCGTTCGGGGAATGTTTCGGCCCTGCGTCAGAATTGAAAAACAAAAACACCTTAATAGGGAGTACCACAAAACACGGAGTGGAAAATTTTAGATGCCTTCAGCTGCCTATGTTTATATTCTTAGATCAGTACAAACAGAATTTTGTGCACGGCATACGCGAGTTGAACTTTCACATCTGTGGGCTGTTAGGAACTAGAATTGGTATGTTGCCGCAAATCAGTACTCACGATTCGCTACCTGCAAGAAAAAGTTTGATTTTATGAGTCATTTGGATTCGGGAATCCTCAAATTCAGTGTCTCGCAAACTTCTTGCAGTTTTTATTAAAATAAAGTTTCATTTTTCGTGACTGATAGGTTTTCTTTTGTTCATTAATTAATAATTTGTTGACCACCACGATTGAAAACTGACAAATCATTAGAAGTAACAGTCTTTGAGTGGCGTCAAAGAAGTGAGAATTGAATAACTGCAGCCAAAGAAACGCTTCGAAGCAATTTGAAACTGCCGTCAATCGAGATCATTGCTGTTTGCTAATTTCAAATTTTCGCATCATAAACTTGTGGCAGTGAAATTGTTCTTCGCATATGCGACGTGAACAAGTGATCCGCAAATTATTTCAAACGGTAGGGTGTGCTAATTGTCCATTTTATGGAGAGGTATCCGCTATACGTGATTTAAACGATTGCTTTATCTCCCGTTTATTTATACACATAGTCATGCGTCTCTTCTTGCTCGATATAGCTATCAGTTTCGTAAAGGTTTCGCTAATTATCTCATTGTTATTTAGGCTGTGTCTGACCTAAGAGCAAATTGTTTCACATATCCTTGAGGGGGGGGGGGGGGGGGGGGGGGGGGAGGAGCTTTTGTGAGTGCATCAATGTCGTCCACGGTAAATACAAATAATTTAACTGCAGCTGGACGCTGACGAGAATCGGCTATTTCCCTCTTGTCATCATTCGCTCGGCAATATTCGACGCTCCAACGCTAATCCAGAGTGACTACGATTTGTTTAATCCTTTTGAGGTGAGCAGCGATTATGTTCTTCGTTCGCTTTCCAAGGTGTAACTTCATTACCAATGAAATTTTTTAAAGGTTGTTGTTATTCGCTTTTCCTTGCTCATAGTAGACCAATTTGTTCAATACAAGTCGAGATTTTCAAATAGCACGTGATGATGACCACCATAAAGACTATCACTGTTTGAACCTTTTTTAAAATTCAACCCGTTAGATTAACATTCGAAGAACGATTAATCATTGCCGACTAATGCGTAATGTGAGCTGATAATGTTGATTGTTCGATCGTAGTGCACATTCAACTTCGGCATTCGAATCGGACGGCTGAAACAAGCGGTCTGGATTTTCAATTTTCCCACCCCAATCTACAAATCCCTAAAACTCTGTCTTAGACTTACGCAAAAACTGCAAGCTTAAGCTCGCTTCATTAGCTCAGCTAGCATGAAAGTAGGGCTGCAATAATTAGGTGAACTGTGTAGGTGCATCCGAGGATGTGGCTTGCATTATGAATCTTCGGCTAAAGGAATTGCCTTATGCTCTCTGCAAAATCTTCTTCACAGAGCGTTGTCTCCCTGTTCTTTCGTCTCAACCCGGGAACCACTGAAATTGAGATGTGATGTGTAGCAGACATGATATACGCCGTAGGGTGAACGCTTCGGAACCACCAGGGTACGTGTGCTTCTTATGTATAACCTCCATGTTCTAACGAATCTGTGGAGGCTAGAAGCAGTTAAACATATGTAAGTATGTAGAAGTCAATGCCATTAATGCGTAATGTCGTTCCCGTTTGCAACGTTTTACGCATTCAAATTTGTGGTGATCTATTTATTGCTAATTTGCATGAACCCTCATTTCAGTTTTAAAAATTGAATGCTAAGCTCTTAATTTTTGTCATTGTATTTCTCAATTTATGAAGCCGGTTGGTCTCATGAGCGATATAAAAGTACAGGAAATTTGTTCGGCAAGCTTCACTCGCCACAAATTTTTTCAAAAGACTGCCGCTACTTAAGCAGACCTCAAGTTCAGCCGTAGTATTGCTGAAGTGGAATGGGCGCGGATTGAAAACGTTGGACAGACATATAGATAGACATACACGTTTTATGACAAGATGACGTTGTCGTAATATCACCCAGTCACTCAAACATCTCATGAGTAGCAATCATTCAAAGCATCCACATAAAAACAAGCCTGCAGTTGAGGTCACAACCAGCGTTGAGGGAACTGGACAGAATTTATTGGGTTATTTATTGGGTTAACCCTTTTAAGCAAACTTCAAGTCCGGCAACGGTAACATATTTATGTTTCCAAACGTTTGAAGGCACGTTAATTACGGGCTTCTGATGCAACTTCTTTCAGATTCCTTACGCCCCAAGAATTATAATTGGGCTCTTGTTTTGTCTGCTGGCTTTGCATATTTTCTGGACAACAATTATTGTGCGTATTGTCATACGAACAGTAACAGTTGGAGAGGCGAAAGATGTCCGATCAGATGACGAAAGCGAAGACGAGGAAAAGAACGTAGACGGCATCTATTCGAGGAATATGCGGAAGGAAAAATAAGAACATTATCGGCTGCATCTCGTTAGAGAATAAGTAGAGGTACGACGTCATCGGTGGCGGTCTTTATGCGTACTCGACTAGGTAAAACTTGTTGTTATCGCTATGAGACATGACGGAATGGTTGCCATACTCACAAATCTGTTTGCTTGATTTCATTCCTGACAGGGCGCACTAATAGCATCTACTTATAACTCCTACGTGGGAGGGGGGAGGGGGAGGATGGACGATGCAAAAAAATTGTTCTATATGCTCGAAACCAAAGAATATGCGTTCACAGTTCTTGTTTATGCTTAATTTACTCTTGCCCTATGCTCATGGATTAACTACGAGGGCCATAATTGATTCTCTGAATCTTTTTTAGACATTTTTGGAAATTTACTTTGGTAGAGCATATGATAACGACGTCGGATTTGCATTTTCATATGCGTACCACTTCTTATCTGTTTAGCATCATTATATTCAAGTTGTTTCGTCAAATGTGAAGCGATTTGTAGATCTTTTTACACATCTTTAAACGACTTAAGCCTGTAGAGACGGTAGAAACGACTTAGCCATGATGGCCTTTCCCCACACATTGTTTACTTATACGTTTTGAAGATGATTGCTCAATTTAACGAATACTGAAGTGCAGCTGGTATCACTTGTTGGTACGTTTGTCTAGTTGTTGCAAATGCGATCCAAGTCTTTTATGCCGTCAAACTTTTGAGGGTGTTTTGTTATCAAGATGCGTGTATGTGGGAGGGAAGTGGGAGAAGGGGAGAGAAAAGGTGGGAGCAGGAAGTGTGCTTTTGTTGCTAACTGCTTTAAAATACTTCATAGGGCAAACTGTGCACGCTTTGAAGTGTTATTGTCTTGATGTGATAGTTGCAGAACGGGTTATGATCAATTCAGTCACTGTAGATTCTAACTAGATTCCGCTAAAACAATAATTGAATCACGCAGATCAAAAAAATTAAAAAAAACTGATTGATTGCTATATTTTTGAAGTATATGGCTGTACGCTTAGATGTGTCAGTTATAGCGATCGGATCATTGATTTATGAATATGTTATTTCCGAATATTTTATTATTTGTTGGCAATTTACGCAAACGGTCGATCTACTAAGCGGGATCGCGAAAGTGCATATTGTTTTAATTCCTCCAACGCGCTTCTATATTAGTTGTTATTTGAAGAACATAAATTTTTGATCACTATTCGTTTGGATGCTCTTGTTGTTGCGTTTTATTTATGTTGTGGAGTTTGACTCACTATCTACTATCATGGTCACTATGTACTATCGGGTTTATGTAGACCCTGAAATTGGTTGCTGCAAAAGAAATCTATGATGCGAATACACCTTTGTTTCGATTCTAACGGTCAAAAGAGCGGTCAGGCCACCTCGATTTGGATCGGTAGAGAAATCAGGCTACGTGGTGCGAGATTGGGGGAAAAGGGAGTGGAGGCCTCTGCATCCCGAAGATGACGAGTGGCAGAGTGTTATTGTCGTGATGGCTCGAAGGCTTGCGGGTATAGGTGTATGATGGGTTCCATGAGTGAGTGGTTGATGGTGTTGAGATCGGGAGCCCCGCACCCAGATGCATCAAAACTTAAAGTGCTTGAATAGGGAACAAATCGGCACGTTCAAGCACCACCTCATTTAAAAGACCCTCATCTCCTCTCGCCTTCCTCGACAAACTTCCTTCTGTTTTTTGATATTTCGACATTTTCACTCAGGTGCAGCTTGATCTCTGTTTCGATCTATCGATTCGTGCCGTCATTGCAGTTTTTGTAGTGTAATTAAGTGCTTCTTTCAAAATGATGTTACCTTTGACGATTATATAACCAACGATTCTGTAAATGGAAATACTCTGAACAGAATGATCTTTGCGATCGCATAGAAGGATTTTTGTCGTTCTCCAATGAAGAATTTACTCAACAGGTATATATCAACACACGGGTGTACCTTGTGCTTCTGTTCTGTTGTTTTGTTCTTTTTTGATTGATCCAGGCTTATTCAAAAAAATGCTTCTTAAACACCAAAATTTCGTCATATTCAGTGAAGTTCATCATTTACGGCTCGCTGAAATAAAATCATTCCTATGTAATTACTGCTAAAATTTTAATTTCACTATTAGAGATGTTAACGAGCCGCAAAACTTGATTGAGGAGAGTCAAAAACAAATCTGCTAAAAAACTTCCCAGGAAGTTCTAGTTGGCCCGAGCGGTTTGATTCTCTTTGCGTGTTAGAGATTAGTACTCACCGTGCAAATATCGAGGCAAATTCTAGTGGTAATCCCACAAATATTCACCGTATATCTCTACTCGTCGCTTTGTTGCACTTTTGCAGCTTATCATTATTTAATCTAGCTTATCATTTTTTTGCAGTGTTAGTATGCATAGCCAGAAAGAGATGGTTACAGTCATAATCAGAGCTTTTGCCTTTGTAATCAGTACGACTTATCAGTAGTGTATCAATAATGTAACAGGAACCTAATTAGATAAGCAATCCAATCAGTAACCTTCGCTTACAACTTAAGTGTTCTCCCTAGACAAATCTGGTGACGTGCAGCATTTCCGATTAAGTTGAATAGATGCCTTTTCTGCTGTATGAGCAAGCCGGCAGGAGGAAGCCACTCGCGTGAAGCATTTCGTAACCTAGCAGCATAGAAAGCGATCGGTAAGCAGCCAAAAAACAGCCAACAGCAGTTTCAGAAGGGAGAGAAATGAGCGGCTTTTGTTCATTAATGTTTGCAAAAACACTTGTTTACAGAATGACCACATTATTATGGCAACACAGCCGTGACAAAATTACCTTCTGATTTGGCAAGACAAAAGTAGTTATTAAAAGTAACCGAAAATTCGTTAGGTTCAAAGGGTGAACAACCTTCATATAGATGGTCATAGGATACTCGAGTGGGGCATACGGTTACTGCGCTATCGATCAGTGCACATTACTGTTGTGATGTCACTGCACATTTGGCTACACCGTTCTATTCACTTTTCGCTGTTCATAAAAATCATCGGCATCTGAAATCCAGTGATTTAGTCAGTGATTTGTTTTGGATGTTTCGGATTTCGTATTGTTAAGACATGTTTCGTTTAGAAATTTTCATATCATCTCTGAGATTTTTTCTGATCATTCGCAAATTTGAGTAATTTAGATTTCAGTATTCATTAATTTCTCACTTTTGATTTTAGTTTTGAACTCTGAGCAGGTAAAGCATCTGGCTTTGTTGAATTAGATTCGAATAATGAACGAACTTCACAGTGTGATCATTATAATCTAAAAGAAGGGCGTTAGAGTTGTATGTTACATTCGTAGTTTGGGATTCTGAAAGCATTGAATGTTTTAATGATCGACCATTCGGTGATGGATTGCGACAAAATCACAGCTGTTTTATTTTTGCATATTGTCCCTTCGTGTTGTGCATCTGGAAAATTTCTTTTTTATTCCGGAAACTAGCTCCTCCTTATCCGCCGCGTGCCTACTTCACAGTGATCTCCCCACTCGTTGCTGTGGCGGGATTCCATTCCACAACACTCTCTCTTCCCTCTCTGCTATGTATTCATTTTACAATATTCTCCGCCTCCTTGTCCCCATCTTCTCATTTCGCAATCTTTCTTCTCTAACTGCACTGCGTGCGTCGATTTTACAAAGTTTTGGAATGTTCTTTTCAAACCATTCTTCTGAATGAAATCTCAGCATGTCAACAATAGCAGGGTTGATATTATTTTCAGCGTTCTGAAAGAGTTGCTTTCGAGTAGTCTTTTAAATTGTTTCCAGTTTGCTGCAAACTGTAACTGCAAATGTATAGTTAGCAGGTAAAGCAATAGGCTTTGATTAAGATCACTTCAGCACTGATGCATATGAAGGCAGTACAGCTGAGGGACTCATTCGACTCTTTGAAGCGTTCTCCGAGGCATTTATATTGTTGCGTTGCCACTGACGACGTCTTATTTCGTGCGACGTGATGGCCGAGAGCGTTCGTGTGATTTGTAGATGCAGACCGCTCAACTCCAGAGAGCTTACCCTCAAGTCAAAGGTTGCTTTACCTCTACAATTCCCAAATTATTTTTATTTATAAAGACGCAGTAGATTTTATTCGCGCTCATATAGAATTTGGATTACTGAAGTGTGTAATTGCTGTTAAAGGGCGCATATGTGCGCTGAGAAATCCCTCAGATATTCCACTTTTTCGATATGACTTTTTCCATCAGTGTTAAGCAATCAAAGAATGTTGCTTGGCTCGCTTGTTGATAGTCGTTTGTTTCTAAGTTTCATTTGCGACTTCTTGCTTCTAATGGGCCATCTTCTGACTTTATGATTTAAGTCGAAACACCTTAATCCGTTCCTTCCTGTCCGTCCTCTTTTGTCTGTTTTCGTGAGTTTTTATGATTTGCTTGTTCTGGCCCCAGCTTGCGATTTGTTTATTTAGTCTGAACGGAAAAAGCACCAAAAGTATTGCGTTTTCGGATAACTTTTCTTCGAAACTCCTCAAATTCCTGTTGCATTTTCTCGTGTTTATTCGCCAAGCGTTAGTTGTTTTTTTAAAATTCTTGCTTACCATTAAAATTTGGCCACAGGTAATGACTATTTTGCTCATTATTAAAAACTTCGCATCTAATAATGTAATTCTGCATAGTCGATAAGACGGTATAATGCCAGGCAATTCATTCTCAGCTGCAATGTTGGTTCTTTAAATACATCGACTGATTAATTAATTGATACACAAACTTTCTTCTGTTGAAGCCAACAACATTGTCGAGAGTAAAATCCCACCTGTTAAAGAATGCATATTATTTCCTTCGTTGCATATTCTAGAGTATCAAAGTGTTACGGAGGTTGGCCCAATGACTTGTTAAACGGGCGCAATGATAAGGTTTACAGATATGTGTACAAATGGATCAACAATTGGGGCAGGTGATCCTCGAAGGCGATGGACCCCCAAAACAGTTCACTTTCGATGGCGTCTACTACATCGATGCTACTGCCGAACAAATCTACAACGATATCGTTTATCCGTTGGTTGAGGTATATATTACTATTACTCAAAATGTTCTATTCAATTACGATCCACTAAAATATTTCCACCCTATGTTTTTTCTTTCTAATGCTTTTTAGCGTGGACTCACCACAGTGTCCCGCTTATTCGACAAGTTCGAATTTGCAATAATATTTGATGCCTGAGAGATATATAAAATAGGGTGATCAGCTAAACAGGACTGCTCGATCGATAACAGGGCTCATTTAAGTTTTCATGAGTTTGTTGATATGATTAGAGGAGATAGGTGGAGGTAAAAATAATGCCCAGTAATAAGCCGGGTGGATATGAAGCTTAGTTTTAGCGTTCATTTAATTTCCTAGTCAAATTAACTTTTACACGCGGTATCATTAAGGAGCCAACTGCCATCTCACATAATTGTGATAGCCTGCGATGTTTTCTTCGAAAATTTCTACTTTCTGCCCAAAGTGTTGTACTATCCGTCGGTGAACATATTCTTCGAATTTAATATATGCGTTATTTTAATAAGATTCGACTATTAAAGTCTGTTAATTAGTGAAAGGATGTTTGAGTGAGTGCTTCGTCACATTGCATATAGCAGTAATATGCTGACAGATTGCATTACGCATCGGAACCTCATCACCACTAATCTAAGTTGTTTTTGTGTTGTTTATACATTTATCAGTTGAGAGCTATTGTGTGTTCATTTTGTGATCAATTCGAAATATGAACTACATCGATCTAAGAATGCTTACAAAATGAACACACGATCGGTGCTTGCAATAGCTATTATCGCTGGTGGTTTCTATAATAGTATCTGATGATGGTAAAATCCGTTGCATATTCGCAAGGTAATGATCGATTGTTGAAATGTTTACCTCCAAAGCATTTTTCGTTTACAGCGGCAAGAGTAGAATAGGATGCTCCTAACATTGATATATTTCGATAGAAGGTGAATTCACATACCTAACGGAAAACTTTATCAAAGAAACATATTATTTTTAGCGGAAACTCGATATTTCCTGTTGGCTTTTTTGCGCGTTTTAGAAAACTGATGCATACTTCTTCCTGTGAAATACGTACTCAATGAAGTCGCCATACGCCTGAGGACCCATTAAAATTTCCTACCTTTCAGTGTATTTCGTATTGCGAGAACGCCTTTCGTTTCTAGGATTATTCCTTGCTTCCTTGCTGACCCTCATTAGGAGTTGAGATTCAATAATCAGCTAAGGGCGTGACGTGCTGCACAACGAAGTGATGACATTTTCAGAGCGTTATTGAAGGATATAATGGAACAGTATTCGCATATGGTCAAACTGGTTCAGGAAAGACGTATTCAATGCAAGGAGATGACTCGGTACCTACTCAAAAGGGCATTATTCCTCGTACCTTCGAACATATTTTTGAGGCGACTGCAACAACCGATAATGCAAAATTTCTCGTACATGTTTCTTATCTAGAGGTAATATTCTATCATTAAATGAATTAGCGATTGACCAAAAAATCGGCGTGCAACTTATTGAAAATTGTTATTATTGCATAATTGGCAGTTAGTCGAAATAATTCCATCTCACTAAATATCAACAGTTTGCAGAAACTTTTTTTAAAATTTTATTTGAAATCCTTCAGCAATCTATGCGAAATGTCTAAAAGCGTTTGTATTGATGGTTACGATGATTTTGTTACGTTTATTTTTTACAACAGTTACAACAAATTTAGTGGACACTATTAATATTGTGAGTGTCCTACAATTGCCCAGGGTACAGCGAAGGGTATGGAGGCCGAGAAATATAGATGTGGCAGTTTTTTCGACCATAGCTAAATAATTGTAGGTCATATTTTCATCAAGAAATAATATAAACTCGCAGGAAAAATTAACCAAAAGTAATAAGTGTAGGATATTTCCTGCAAGCCAAATGGTGCCTGAAAATTATTCAAAAAGTTCGATGCCTACAGAAAATTGCTAGCGATTGTTTAGTTCGAATGAAGATATATTTGCCTTAGAATTTAATGTTCCATTATATTTCTTCACGAATGGTGTTTTGCCTGAGACTAATAGATTCAGTGAATGTTTATTGAACATGATCAATTGATCTGCTTCATGTTCTTCGTATTATTGTATATATTACTTCTACAGATCTACAATGAAGAGGTTCGAGATCTGTTAGGCAAAGATCGTTCGCAAAAATTGGAGATCAAAGAACATAGCGAGAAAGGTGTTTATGTGGCTGGCCTCTCGATGCACGTATGCCATGACTATAACGCTTGTCGAGAACTTATGAAACAAGGCTTCGATAATCGGCACGTAGGTATTATATCTCGATACGCACTTCATAGCAAAGCTGAATTCGCTTCAGAATTTAGTCAAAAGAATCTAGTTCTTTGAGCGATGACGGTAATGATTCTTTGAGCAACAATCAATCTACCTTATTTCTTTTTTGAACAGAGTGGCGAGATATTGCTCCTGCAGATTATTAGATCTTATACTTGTTCGAAGAACTGAAAAAAATCTGAAATTGGGCAAAATCCTATATTCAGCAAATCCTACTTTGCAGATAAAGCGCTGAACAAATTATATTCCATTGTTGACGCGTAAAATTCTCAAGCTTCCGGCGAGAGTGCAATATTTGCTCGCTAGAATATTTTGAATTGAAGGAAGAGCAATAAATCCTCAGACTGAGTGAAGCTTTCTAGCAAAAAAAAAGAAAACATGCGCATCCAACAAGCGGCAGGTAGTGTTTTTTCAGGCATTTCGTTTGAAGGCGTTTTCTGCCGTGGCAGATATAGGAAAATAGGTTGACCTGGAATGTTTCTGGTAATACTTTGGACGACCTCATAAGGACGGCTGCAGAAGGTTTAGTAGATGCTTTTAGCATTTGGCATGTGCGCTTAATGTAGAGATTTTATTTAAAGAAGAAGCAGGCTTTTCGATAAAGGGCCCCACTTTACATGGGATTATTTTGAATCAGAGAGTACTGGGCTACAAATTATGTGATCTACCACAATTGTGTATTTTTAGATATGCTTGTTTTGCTACTATTATGTCTTCTTGCTTGCTTATTCCGGTTCGCAGAGAAAATCTTGGAGATGATTTTTCCAAAATTCTCGCTTTTTTCGATGTCAAATTTCATCTAATGCAATCACAATACCTCTGTTCTTTAAGTCCGCCCACTCGCCCTTTCCTCTGCATGTCGTAATTTGTTGAACTAAACACGTCGCTTAGTTTTCTTTTGCAAAACCTATCAATTTTTGACGGACGGATTATTTGTAGCCAAATTGCTTGGAGCGTCGGACCACTTTTCATTCCTTAAAATCTGGTGCCCAGAATTGAAAGGGCACTATTGCAAAATCCATGGTCGTAGAAAACGTGAGCAATGTTCCATGCTACGCAAAACTGTCTGCTTCGTGAAAGTGTGCCCAATACTTTCTGCTTTCTTATAAATGTAGCTCACAATAATGCAAGTTCATGCAAGTCGCACTATGTTGTAAAGTGGTAGCAGAGGGAGATTTTAAAAGATGTCCAGTGCTTTGTACAAATTCGCTAGAAGCTATAGGTTGGTCCACAAGAGTTTTTTCTTTGCATTGAAAATGGGGAAAAAAGGTTTAATGTTATGTGAAGCCATGCCTAGACCAAAGAGAATAATATGAACCCCTCTGAATGGAATGAAGGTTGATTGGTTTCCGAAAAAATTGGCAAATTTAAACAGTAGAAATAATTGTTGTCACATCGTTGCTCTATGTCTATTTGTTAAGGTGGGCGCAACCCTGATGAACAAAGATTCTTCGCGATCTCATTCGATATTCACCGTGTATGTGGAGGCGATGCTCAACAATGGTTCTATCCGTATGGGCAAATTACATTTGGTTGACTTGGCTGGCAGTGAGCGGCAAGCAAAAACAGGTTCATCTTTATGAGATGTTTTTGGCAGTTGTACAGATTTTTGTCTCATTAAGGCATTATCCACTTTTCTAAACAATTGTTTTAAATGATGAAAGTCTATGGTATTGCGAGCTTGCAGATTTTCTCATTTTATGCTTTTGAAAATGATCCATAAATCACATCATAGCGGCATCGTATTTATTGACGTTTACATGTGTCTGTTTCTTCGCTATGCTGTTTAAAGTCCAGAATCATTGAACTAAAACACAAAATTCTGATAGGTATAATGCGCTTCATTCTCTCAAATTGATGCATCTTAATAGGAGCAGTGGTCGCTTAAATTCTAAATAAGGGTCACAATTTTAACAGAAATAGCGGTCATCTTAGTAAAAATAATGATCATAATTTTAGGCCCATTTAAGAGCACTTAAGAATTTGCATGAATTTGACAATTTACCGACTGACTTTGCATTTTACGTTTGCAAAAGAACGAACTTTCTCTAGAAAATTTACACAATTAACGAAATCAGTAGCATGCATAATTGCGCTAATTCTGTTGTTTGTCAACACACTGCGGACATATATTTTGTCTGTTGTTGTGATGCTCGTCTGTCTTTCCTGTCTGAACTCTGTTTTTCTTATGAGTCATTCGTTCATTGTAATTTTTCTGATTAATTTCTAGCAAATTAAGCTGGCTGTTTTGCTCAGATTTCAAAACAGCTTTTATAAGTATTGTCAAATGAAAAAGCAGTTGAAATATATTGGCTTTTCAAGAGGTTTTCTACTTTTTTTCAAATGTTGTTATATTATGCGTCTTATGAAGATAGGGAATGCAGATGATTACTAAGGAAATTTTCTTCGAGTAACGAGAAACCCATCTGCAAAGAAATAGGTTGGAGAAGAGAATGGAGATATCGTGGAAATATTTTTTGGCTATCTTTGGTATATTCCTTCTATGGTCAACCATTCTTATGTTAATTAGGTAGGAGTTTTTGAAGGAAGAATGAAATGCAGATAAAGTTTAGGAGAGTCTTTTAAAGCTATAAAATCAAGAAAAATGTCAGTAAATATATGCTTACTAGCAACACCATAAAGCGGCGGAAAGAAACTTGCTAAAGAACCGATTATCAGACGGGATGAATAAAAAATGAGAAGTAATATTCTGGCAGCGCGTTTATGTGAACATCAACAGTATCACTCGTTCAGTCACGAAAATCCTCCTATGCAAATCCCGATAATTTTTCTAGCTGTTCAACAATTGAGCTAATAGAACAATGCTTTTGTATCCGTAATACTCAGTCTGAGAGATTTCAAGATTTTTTGCCTCTAATCTGTACAGAAAATACCTTTCCACTGAGGAGCCTTCGATCTCCTTGTATCTTCTCTATAACATATCGTCTGTGGCATCTTTATATTACATACCTCCGAGATGCGGAAAATAAGGCTTTGCACAAATGGAGAATAGAATAAGTGTTCCTCTGAGGTGAACTTATAGTTATCCGTGATAGAGTGCGTTCGAGAATTATTGACCAAAGGCAGTAAGTTCCTTCTGTGTGATGCATCTTACTGTTCCTCCATTCTAACGAACTGCACTTAGTAAACTTCTGGATCGAGTGTTGTGTTTGAATGTTTGAAATCGAAAAGCTGAAAAAATTATTGATGCATTCACCTGCGTGAATTATTCCTTGAAGGTGCAACGGGCGATCGCTTCAAGGAAGCAACAAAGATCAACCTATCATTATCGGCACTCGGAAATGTGATTTCTGCGTTGGTTGATGGTAAATCAAAACATATTCCCTATCGTGACTCTAAGCTTACTCGGTTGTTACAGGTATTTTTATTTTCTGAGACGGTTGATGTTGAACCAAATCTCATCCACACCTCTGAGCTCCTTAGCTACAAAAAACACCATCGCTTCTACGCTTCAACAATAATTGTAAACAAATAATGATCCCATGATTAGAATTGCAGCAAATCACATCTGGAAATACTTGTCGATAGTTTGTTCCTAGAAATAGACACAACCACTTCTATTCATCTTTCCATGGTAGTCGTATGTGGTATGAATCCTACCAGCCGACAAACCATTTTAAAGGACTCGCTTGGTGGCAATACGAAAACGATTATGGTGGCTTGCATCTCACCATCAGATAACAACTACGATGAGACCTTATCAACGTTGCGGTGAGTCATTCCCGTTAACTCTTATCAGTGGTGAATCATTTCGTAGGCTGGTCAGTATTGGACTCCAAACTAGGACGGTGTGATCGTTTTTAGTGTGTCTTGTTTATAAGCGGTGTAATATTGCAACCGATAGGCGCATAACATCTTCACTGGAACACAGTAAAGAAAAATGATAATATTTCCAGGAATTGAGAAGAACCGAACGAGGGGGGTTTGCTTCTGGAAACTCTTCCCATCTGAATCCTTATCACACGGGCATGCGAAAACATTTGGTATCCAAGCCACTAGAGATATGTTCTAGCTTAAGCACGGCAGTGCTGTAACCAACGAAAATTATTTGAAGAGAGAAAATTATGGGGAATGAATGTGCCAGTTTTGTTTGAGCAGAACATGGTTGCTTATTTAAGGATACCTTGGCCAGGTTGCCCTCACATGGGAGCAAGAAGCTGTATTATTTGTTTGTTTGTTTTTTTTTTTTTGCTTAGAAAAGATGAGTTTTTATATTAATTGTAGTTTCGCTTGATGTATTTACATAAATCTGTGTATATTTATAGATATGCAAATCGCGCTAAAAACATAAAGAACAAACCGAGGATAAACGAGGATCCCAAAGACGCTTTGCTACGTGAATATCAAGAGGAGATTCAAAGGCTTAAAGCTATGCTTCAACCGGGTAAGCACTCCAAAGTTTTCTAGAAATATTTTAGCAGAAAATGTTTTTGCTGCTGAAAATTTTTTTGCACAATTTGCTGTCTTGCAAAAGGCAACAGTCAGTGCTGCTGTTTCAACTAATCAGTTAGGTCGCACTCACTAACATGCATTGTTCTGGATGTTTTAAATCCCTTAAAATTATTGTTGGGCGATTCGATTGACGCTAGGGTGTTGCACGGTTTTATTCATGTTTTCTTGCCACAAAAAAACCTTTCACACTGGATTTTCTGCTCGATGTTTCCTTTCGCTTGCTCTCGATACCTTTATCCTACCATTTTTCCACCAGGAAAAGACTCATTCGTTCAAATTCTTTCAGTGAAATAATGTTTACTGTATTTACTGACCAGACGAATGTATTTTCCAAAGCTGATGCCAATTAAATCCCATAAAAAATGTCCTGTCTATGTGAAAACGAAATATATGACTGCTGTGCTGAGTTTGGTACATATTTGCAAGTCGATGATAATACATTTTAGGAGCAGCAATGAGAGGTGGTTCTCAGACCTTGCAAGCGGAGCACGAGAGGCTAAAAGCAGAATTCGAATCGGCACTCAACGAACTTCGTATACAATATCAAAGCGAGCAGAAGAGCAAAGCAAAATTACAGGAAGAATACTTATTATTGAAGGAGGAATACGACCGAGCAATCGAAGCCGTTGAAAATGAGAAGAATATCGATCCAGGTGAAGCACAGAAACGATTGCAGTTGTTGGAGAAACAATTTGTTGGCGGAGAACAGGTTATTCTTTATAAATAATTTAAATCTCTTTCAAAAGTTCGACTTTCAAGTTTTACATCAACGCGTTTGCATGTTCCATGCCATTTAGAAGACCAAAGCGATAGTTTAATCAGAAATATGCCACTACCATTTTAACCATCCATTCAGTTGTTTCACTGGTTTATAGTCCACTGAGTAGTTGCATGTATACTGATGATGGCCTCGATCTTAGCACATCTGTGATGATACAAGCCAGAAATGTTTAAATATTTCCCACTTACGGTGAGGGGGTGGGGAAGGAGGGGGTGGGGAAGGTGGGCATTGTTAAAACGTTTTATCTGCCCATTGGTGCGCTTTCTACCGTTCTAATGGGTGCTGGTAGTTACTTTCTTAGTTTCTAAGACTTCTGTTAATCGTTTTCCAATCAAGTAGTTAGAATAAACGAAAAATGATGGTAAATTTAGTAGAAGGAGGCTAAAGAAATGTTGACCCAAGAAAAGCCTTTCCGCCACCTATTTTGCATATTTTATCATGTACCGCATTCATATTTGCCTCTGTTTATGTTGTCAAACATTCGATGACCTTTGTCTGGGCAGCTGCCGAGTGAAATTTTTGCAGCATAGTAGGTAGGCTATTCCTAAAACCGCACACTTCCTCCATCGCTATTCAGCGCATAGACAGTAGAATCACCAACAGTGGCGCAGCTTATGTGACTCTCAATATTAGCTGTGGAATGGCCCGTGGTGGAAGTAGCCATTGTCTGTGCACTTCTTACATAGATTATTTTGTGGTTCTCTCAAATAAACAAGATCACGTGTTTTTTGAGATGTTTTCTGCAGAGCAACGAAATGGTCGCCTTTTAAATTTGAACAGCTAGTCGAAATGAGCGCAAAAGTGTTAGCTAACGCAAGCGTTATTTCCTATTTGGCGTCTAATGGATTTATCTGTCTATAGTCTTCGTTGACGCTTCTGAAACAAGGCTGCTATGAATGCAAGTATTTTGCGTAATGAGGTGATTCAAGAGCGTAATTATTTCTAGGCGAATAACGAAGCGCTCAAAAAGGAACGACAACAGAAGATGAAAGATGCTGAAAAGAAGATGCAACGACTAGCAGGTAAATGTTTTGTCGAGTTCAACTTGCTATTTCGATGTCTATTTTGTGTGCTATCATCGCTACATTTCAAAATGAGCTCTCTCCCATGTTAAAAATATATCTTCTGAATAGTTAGGGTTTTGATTTCCTTTATTGGTTGCTTAAATCCTCTTCACCAACAACATGACCTGTAAAAGCGAACTGCATGACTTCCCTCCATCAAAAGGGGTTTGCTATCTGGCACATATATGCTAGAAGCTGTGCTGTGTCTGAGCCTTGTATGCCTATAGCTCCTGCGCATGGGGGTGTTTAAAGTCTATACATTTGTGCGCTTGCTTAGTGGAAAAACTGAACTCGCGAACAAGGAAAACTTCATAGCTCATTATCAGTGATAAGGACTCAAGCAATCTTTGATATATGTCTTCTGATTGGCTTTGCACTCTAGTCGTTAGCCTAGTAGGGAATTCACGGTGATTACTGTCAGGGATTCATTGAAAGCTAAGGGTGTTCCTTGTTGGCGTTATTATGCATCTTTAGCCTTAAAGGAAGATTGGACCACGTTTTGGCCATCGCTTTGCTTCAAAGTTCACGTACTCCTTCAATTGTGGGAGGGGAGTTCTTGCAAAATATCTTTTAATTCTTACTTCCTTTCGACATGTGCAAACGCATATGGATCTATCCATTCAGGCTGCTTAGGTCTTGTTTCTTGGGTTGTCCTAATATGTGAAAACCATATGAACTGATATCCTTCCAGAGGGGCGTCTTTTTTGAGGTAATTTTGTAATAAAAGCAATTGGGGATCTACCAGAAGAGCTAAGAGGATGCAAGACAGGCCTCATTATCAGCTGCATGAAACTAAAACCAGGGTAAATCCTCCCAGCATGTAGGGGATATTCCTGTCATTCTGCTCGGCTTTTTTGGATTGCAGGAAGAGGGCAGGGAGAGGGGGATAATTGGGAGTGCCAAATGCATTAACGTCATCGAACGCTCTGCCTCAAGGATTTGTTAGCTCAAAAATTGTTCTTTAATGGATCGTTGTCAATTATAAGAGCTATCGCTTAAAGTTTGTTTCATCCATTAAAAAACCGCTTCCTCCCAAAGTCTTATATCATATCGGTTTCAAGTTATCTTTTACATTTGCCTCCCCACTAAGAAGTTTATTGATATTATCAAAGTAAACTAATCAGTATGTTCGATAGATAATAATAAGTTTCAAAACCGTGAATATCGTTAGAAAACAGTTTTAATTGCTATTCTAAAGAGGAGCGTCTCATGCTTCATCCAATCTGAGTATCACTTTGTCGCATTTCACTTACTAATAATCGCGTCTCAAACATGGTCATCAAATATGGGCATGGCAATATATTATTCCACTTTTGCGATGTTTCAGCCGCTCTCAATGTTCACGCTGACGATCCATTGTTACATGTCTATAATTCAACGCAGGAGAAGTTAGAGGCGGTAACAACTTTATACGATAAGCAAAAGCACCAGGTAGTGTTCTTTGCAGTTAGTATTATTTTATGACCATTCAAATTTGTATTTATGGGAGATTTACTGTTATTTATGCGGCACTTCAAACAAAATTTCTATGAAAGGAACAAATTTCATTTAATTATCTTTCAGTTGAGTTATCAATCAGCTGATAGCTAAAATTAATCCCTTAACCAAATCACTCAAAGTCCATCATTATTAGCTTAACTTTGAGAATGAAAAAAAAACACTTTTCGTATAAGGGGAAGCTCCAACTTAGCTTCTGCGGCAGAGATTTATGTGAAACTTTCTGCGGAAGGTGGTGGAGATGGTAGAATAGTTGCTTAAAAAAAGCATTTTATATTATGAAAAATCATGACCACAAATTGATATTCCGCATGTTTAGCCATTTGCATGCGAGTTGAGGAAAATTTCAGGAATTCTTGTGCGTTGTGCACAGTGCCTCTGTGTCTATCGGTTCTTTCACTAGGAAATTAGGCGGTAGTCACTCATCTATGACCACCATTGTCAAGGAAACAGTTGAAGAAGAAAGTGAAATGTTTCTTTTTGTCGTTTAGAAATTTCAATCAGTTGGGCAAAATTAAGCCGCGAACTGTGATGTTTTTGAAAATTTTCAGTCAAGTAATGTGTTCACACAACGTACAGCCAAAAATGTGATGTAATTGGGGATGCAGAATTATTTGGGAATATGGGTCTGCTCCAGTGTGCTACTGTTTACATGAAGTTCAGGTCATAAGGAACCTAAGCCCATACGACGTTAAAAGCATGTTATCACTGCACTAAACTTCTGAAAAGATAAAACATGAGATGAGTGCAGTTGTTACTTAACAATAACAGCAACGCTGTATTTGCAGCTGAAATTATTGGAAAGCGAAATAGAAGATCTCCATGGAGAGTTCGAGCTCGATCGACTAGATTACTTGGAAACAATCCGTAAACAGGATCGACAGATTAAACTGCTAGAGCAGATTTTGGACAAGGTTAAGCCATCATATGTTTCGATATGTTGGAGAGAGAAAAGATAGCCAAGAGTATTTAACCGAACAAACACCGTCGACTTTAACTTCATGTTCTCGATTGCCTCATGGAATAAAGATTATCTCTTAACGTAACACAAAGGACAAATGAGGGCCCATCTATATTAGATCTCAATATGAAGAAGCACAAAATCCATCGCTTCAATCCCCATATATGTTTATGATACTGGTAATATCGCGTATTATATTCGTGCATCTAAGCGCTCTTGTTTGCTTTTCTCACGAAAAAGTTTCGCTGTATCAGTGTTACACATGAACACGACATAAGCATAACATGGTCAGCATTAACCGCCCAGTAATTTAGACGTATTTCATTCCTAAAAAATATATGTGCCAATTTACATGCTTTCGTTGGGCATGCGTTCACATTTTCAGGTCCAACTTACCCTCAAGAAGGATTGCAACTATCATAATCTGGAAAAAATTAAAAGGGATGCCTTATGGAATGAAGATCAGGGAAAGTGGATTCTACCCGAATTGGCGCTTACTAGAACGACGCTTCCGAATGCAAATCTCAGTTGGTTCCAATATATCGTATTTTCACCCGACGTTGATCATACTTCCCCCAGTCAGCATCATTCTTTCGATATATGGCGCTCAGCAAAGATGAGTAGTAGAGACCTTATCTCTTAGCACTCTGCCATCATCTTCATCCTTCATCGATGCGTTTGTGATACTGAACATCTGTAGATTCCATACTTAACATATTCAGTTCTTGCTAAATTCACCCCCTGCGCCGAAGGCAAATCAAAAGATAAAGTCCTGAGCACCTTTTCCTACCTGTTCCACCCGTGATTATAAATTATTGGTATCCAGCACACGTTACAGTTGTCGACATCTCTCAAATATTGGAGAACCGTTTACATATGCATTTGTTTCTGTGCGTTTTTACAGTCCAGGAAAGTTGTAGCAATGAATTTGATAAATAAAGTCCCGAAATTTTCCCTGTCGTACCAAATCTTGAGAAAATTTTAACACTAGATTGGTTGACGGAAACGGATGCGAAGAAAGAAAAAATGCATGACATTTCATTCATTTCATTGCTTCTACGTCCGCTCGTATTTGATTCAGCGCCGCTGTTCTTGTTTATGCAAGTGTTTTCGCATCCTTAAATATATTGTAAACTCAACAGTGAATTTCTTACACAAGAGACGCTTTATAGTACTGCTGAAATATATGAAGCAATTTTCCATTAAGTGCATTGTTTCTTGCCCAACGCTTTTTCGACGAGCGTGAACCCTGTGCTACTGGTGCATCACCGAAAAATAGCTTTGTTCACGGCGACTGGCAAAGTGGGCTTGGTTATGTGGTGGAGGTTGATTTATAGAAGGATGCTTTGACTTTCGATTGGTCCTGAGAACGCACTGTAACTGCTAATACCTTCTATCTTTGCAGTAACGACCGGAGGTCCAGTTGACACGCAAAGTCCTCGTCAAGATGTCAGTGATGACGCATCGAAATTGAAGCAGGTAGCATTTTTTCTTTATTCTTATGGCCGGGTAACTTTTGGGGCATGAGTTCTATAAAAGCATATTCTCAGCAGAAGGGGGATGAGAAGCAGGTATAAGCAAAATATGGATGCAATACATTTAAAAAATGTCACGGGAAATTATAAAATTTCAAAGAATACATATTTTCTAACAGAGTCAAAACAAACAGAAGTAAAATGGCACAGCAGTGTCTCTCTTGTCCCTCGAAATGTAAACCGATTTCTGCGAGCATTCCCATCGATCGGGATTACTCTGATCCCGTGAAGTAATTCCGTTTCTCACTTCACTTATGTCAGAAATCTTTTTCTCATAACAGCTTGGACACGAATTTAATATTAATACTTATCAGCTTCATTTATCGCCGCAGAGATATTACAGAGGTTAGCGAAAAGTGAGGAGGAGAACCTTGCGAACAGTTATTTCAAACAGTTCAACAAAAGTAATCTCGTCAACAAGTATAAAGCTGATAGGCATCGCAAGATCGGTACGTCGTTTTATTGTGCGTTTCATTAATGACTTAAATCGGCGCTCTTATGCTCGAAACAAGTTTCTATGGAGTCGTGAGTTTTTTTTTTTTTTTGCGAAAAATAGCGCATATGTGCAGGTGGATTTACAGCGGTCTTCTCTTCATGGAGGCTCATAAGTGTGTTGTGTTATACTTTTGAAAAAGGTAATGAGCAGATATGAGATGATTTAAGTGATTTTTTCTTGGCTGTGTGGCATTACTGGTTGGATCCGACGCGAACGGATAGGTGTATTTATAGTTGGTCTAATCATTATTCGGCGACTAACACAACTTATCCTTACCACCCTTGTTTTGAGATTACCCTTATCAATAAGAAAAGTGTTTTTGATCAAAAAACCATTTCATTATTCTTGCGTGACATTGGAGTGGACGTTTTCTCTTGTGACTGCGAAAAGAGTACAATGTGTTCTAATGCTGCACATCTCACCGTATTTCGCAGTCAGTATATGCTTCATTTGTTGGCATAGTTGGGGAGAGGGGAGAGGAAGAGGAGACGAGAGGGGGACACGTTTCACCCACAATTTGCCCTTCTCTGTAAAATTAGCAGACGGTGGTAAGCTTGCTATCACCACAGCGTCATCCTCCTTTCCAGCCTTAACACGCGAAGTTGCAGGATACCGATTTACACCTTAAGATCAAACTATATCGGTAGCTTATTAATATGCCATTTATGTCATCAGTGAGTCATATGTTCTTTTCGTAAGTGTCAACTGAGGTAATCGGAACACTAACTTTCAGATGGTCGGGACAGTTCCCTTATTTCGAGGAGAACAAACTTTGATGGACTGATTAGCGGGGTTGTATACACAGATGATATCTACGATTCCTCACTAACATCGTTTCGTAAGCCACAACGCCTTGAGGCACTCACCTCGAGGCCAAGATACACTTAGTGCGAGTTTGTTGTGATTGCTGTAACGGCTTCCACCTCTCATCCTCAAGTTCTTTTCCTTGTGCGAATATGTTAAAGTAAGAAATAAATTTACAGTATCTGAAGCATCTTAACAGATAGTCCTTGAATCGTGAAAAACATTCGTTTAATAAAGACTAATATGAGAAAAATGAGTGGCCATGGGATCAACCGGGAGCGACACCCAGCGGTTGGTCAGAGCAGAAGAGCTCTAGAGGAGTTATGAAAATCACCCGAAAGAAAACCACAAAGTTATCAAGCTCGTGTTAGGTAGCCAGACAAGGCTGGACTGGAAATATGTCAAAGAAAGGACTAGAATAAATTGCAAGAGTATTTTCAAGGAGCACCTCGAAAAACACCGCGGTAGATGATATCTTCAGAAAGAAAGCGAAAGTATTTGACAGGTCACTCTACGCAGTGGGTTCTGACAGGGTACTGTGGGACCGAATAGTGTATGGTAGTGGTAAGGCCACTCAAAAGCGGCAGCGAAGCATGAAAATCCACCCTGCTACATGTGTGTAATAAGTGAGTTGGCAAATCTTTGATATTCTCTACTAGTCATCCGTTTCGAGACCATCTACAAATCACACCTTTCTCCATTTCTTACGCCACCTCTTTTGGTCCTCTTGCTTTCACCACTATAAAATTGAAGATAAGCGATTATTCACAGCGTCCACATGTCGTTCTTAGGTAAGCACTGTGTAGCACAACTCCCTCGCCGACTTATGTAACAGTTCGTTAGGTGGTCATCTCTGCCCAAGACTGGATCAGTGTTGGTCGTTTAACCATTCCGTTATCAATGCTGCGAATTCCGTCGGAGAAAGAAGAATTGCAATGTCTCCACTCAAAGAACAAGAGTGCATGGCATGAATGCCAGGAATTCGAAAAAGCCATCTTTTCTCCCTCAGTGTTGGTCGCAATCGAACGCTCAATAAATGCACCCACCTCCTAGCAAAGCCGACTGAGAAAAAGCACATAACCTCCAGATGTCATACTATGTGGGTAAAGAATTGCCAGCATACCCTCACGAATATTGCACATCAATTGTGGGCAGATCCACGAACGTGGAATCAAGATGGGACAGATTCATGTAAAGCGTTGGAAACTGCACAAAAACCTGGTGCGTTTACATACATCGTCGTTTTGCTACCGTTCAGTCAAAGAGAGTTCAAGAGAAGCTAAAAGGATATGGAATGTGGCAGACAATGATGCAAACGGAGAATCCTCCGCACTGCGAGTTGATTAGAGTGTGAAAAGGAAAGAGAGTGTTTTTTGCTAGGTGAAGCAAAGAGACCGTTGTAAAAGTTAATTCAGCTAAGCGATAGTTCTTTACTAGTCTTCCTGACGACATTATCGCAAGTTGTACTCCACTTCGAGCCATTTCATCCACACTTTAGCCACGATAACCTTAAATGTTCCATTGTGCCTAAGAATATGCCAGCATTCATTTCCGTTGTGTTCTCTAGCGCGGTATTGACAAATAATGGGAACAGTTAGCATATGCCTAAAGAACGAAGTTTGTATCTTACAGGGCACCATCCTAGAATGACGGATGGAAGGGACAAGGAGGAGAGGAAGGAAGGAGGAATAAAGCGCTTCCACATGTAAAGTTATGTGTTGTGTGTGGTCGAATAACGGTTGTCTTACCAAAGGAATCAATATTATTGTGCTGTTACTATTTGCAATAGGGAAAAACTCAAATAAATACTGCCACTTTAGTACAGCGGAATAATTCCACATGAAAAGTCACAGGCCTATAAAGTAGCATAAAAGTTAGCATAGGTGCGCGAAGCTGTCACAGGTGGGCATCATGCGTTCCTTCACCTTCAAGTAATTTCGTGCAGACTGTGCAGTTTGCTCATTCATTTACAGCACGCCGAGTGCGTGCGTTCCACTAAGCAGTTGCTACATCGCAGAGCAGCGAGCATCGTTGCATATCGATTGCTCTTTGTTCAGAGGCGTTCTTCTCCTGTCGAGAGCCCTGAAGGCAGTTCTTGAAACGCGTGCTTCAGATGCGTATGTGCGAGTTTATGTGTGATTAGTCGATGTGATGAGCGATGGTCGTTCGGTTGTGTCGATGCACTCCTAGCTGTTTCATATTTTTTCTTGCTTATTCCCTGTCGTTTTTCTTTTCGATTTACCTTCGACGTCATATCAGCTAGTTTGTTCTAAGGTGAAAAGTGCATGGATTCCATATAGGCGTCGCATTTAGGGAAGGGGGGAGGGGGAAAGGGAAGTGCGCAGCGAAAGAAGCAAGTGCTTCTAGCTTGAGTTACAAATACATTCCTAAATATTGAGAAGTTGAAATATGGAAGCTACTGTTCCCCATATATTAATCTCCTCTTATTTGTAATGTTTTTTTTCTAATTTTGATTATGCTGTTTTCTCCGTCTAATTCGCTGTTCTCTCTAATTTCACTCTTTCTCATATTCAAAAGTTTTCACTCTCTAATGCTGATCTTTCTTTCCTTATTTTTTTAACGTTTAAATAGTAATTCTTTTTACTACTGCGCTCTGAGACCGTTGACATTTGTGGCTAGAATGCTTAAAGGCTTCTATTGAAAAGCATTCTTCAAATTTGAGACAGCTTCGTAATGACTGCAAGAACTGTTCACTCTGGAAACTATTATTAGTCATTGATGCTTGTCGTACATTAACTGGGCCACTCTTTGAAATGAGCTAAATAATAAAGCTATGTGATCGACGGTTTTTTCAAGAAGATGTGCATCAGTAGCATTCACTGAAATCTGGGAGTGCAAAGTAACGTCAGAGATCATATCCAATACTGGAGTATTTTCTTATGTGCTACGTATATATATATATATATATATATATATATATATATATATATATATATGCATAAATTGGCGCTGTTTGGCAAACTTCTGAATAAATAAAAACGAAAGAACATAGTTTCATATTCTCATATTATATGTATATTAAACTTTTGGTTCATTCATTCTCTTCTATATCTTAATATCGTCCTTTCCACGTCACATCTTTCGTTGCTGGGTGTGAACTCATAGTGTCGAGGTTTGCGAAAAACTGCAGAAATAGAATTTAAGGATAATTGTATATCTTGAGAAACGCTCTGAAGACACTCTACGGTGATCAGCGTTTCAAGCGAAAGCTTGTTCAATCATGCAACTAGAAGGTAAAAAATGGTTGGTGTGAAAGGTGATCTACTTGTACTTGCTAGCCTTAACAATGGGAATATTCTCAAATTCTGGCTTGCTCGAGTTCTATGCCATTCTTCTTTCCCGAAATAAATCGGTGTTGAAATAAGTTGAAGCTTTAATCGCATCTCACCGTGTCTCAAATATTGCTCCCATTAATAGTGATGTTCCTTTTCTTGTGCTTTCTTTAATTTCATCAACAAGGTTCACTGTGATGTTTAGTTCTTTGTGTGTTTGTTGACAGTGTTTTTTGCGGGTACATAAAATACAAAGGCGTGAAATTTGCCTCATCCAAATCGTTGGTCCAAAAGACCACCATTCAAGCGCAGCTATCACTAACCATTCCTTGAGTGAAATCATTGATAATCTATAAGCCATTAATTCAGTACTTACTGGAGATATTCTTGATGGCAGTCTTTTTTAAACCTTATTGGATTAATATTGCTATCTGCTAGAATTGAAATAGTTTCATGACAAAAGTTTTCACGTCACAGACGTATGTTTTATGTTTATTAGTTGCCTAAGAAGAGCAGCTGCTTATATTTCCTCCATTGAAATTTCCAATCGAACTAAGAATTACGTTGCAATTATTCCATATATATAGCTCAGTAGTTTCTCATTTTTCGAAGGTAACGTCAAAAGCGTAAGGGTGTGAAAACGCATCTTTCTGATCCTCTTTCTTATCAGTTCGTCTCATTCTCGAACCATCAACCAGCATGAAGCCTGCTGACAGCTCGATCTTCGAACCTGCTTGCTATTGAAAAGAAGTAAGCGGGCAGCTCAAAATAAGCTCAGTTTCTATCTCTTCTAAATCGTTTCATGTCGTATGGCCAGTACATATAGGATTCGGCGATTTTTATTAGGCATTCATATAATAAGTTGCCTTTTAGAAATTTTAGGTGATGTTATGGATTTTCAACAAAAATTGCACATATTTAGAAAGTTCAATGAACTTTGAGCAAAAGTGACAAATGATCTGATTTTAAAAAAATGCTTTAGAAATCAGCTCACGAAATTGTTTTTAAATGTTTTTAGTATATCGTATAATTAAAATATTTTGGTGGTCTGCCTTGCGTCATCTGCAAAATGCTACCTTTTAGCTGATGATTGATGACGGCTCATTCCATTACTGTTGCTACAAATGATAACACCGATGGGATCTTTATAAACACGAATGGTAGTTAAAGAAAACCTTCACAATAGCTTAGTAGTAGGGTACCCGCTCGACAAGCGGTAGGCAGTTGGTTCATCCTCTCCTGCAGGGAAATTTTTTCATTGAATTATCGAGAACACTAATGATAGCATCATTACATTTTCACGATTCTTTCTGTGTTGTCATTCTTTCTGTCATTTTTTTTTCAAATTTCATTCAGTCAAGACAATCGATTGTAAACCGAGTTCAAATTTTCACCAATTTTTAACTCGAATTTCGTCGTGACCAATTATGTGTCAAACAATTACAGCGAGGTGACTCGTTTTTTAAAATGTCCTCTTATACGTTTGGTGTTGGTAAAGTATAGAGAATGAGGAAGAGGGCGTTTCTCTGAAGAGGGGAACGCGAAGTCGATGTAAAAAAAATTTAATTTAGGTTGGTGCAGCCGGCGAGTTACGAATGCGCCATTTATGAATACATCAAATGATACCAATAATATATAGACATACAGTGCGATGCAGAAAGCTTACTGAAAGTGCATCATATATTCAAATTTTTATCGCTTCTTTCTTTAAGAGCACAAAATTTTCGACTCTTTTATGCATCGCTCTTAGCCCCTTGAGATTTATGGAAGTCGATGATGCCCCCTTTGCACTTTTCCATTTTGATGCCGCTATCTTATCTAGGAGTTGCTAATATGCTCGCAACATTATATTAATTTGTTTCTTTATAATTTGATAATTCATATTATATTTTTAAAATATTTACAAAACATAAATATTTAAACTAGTCAATAAAATGAAAATAAAGCAAATTTTTATGAGTTTAAAAAATAAAATAAAAAAATAAATGGTCACAAAATTGTGTGCAAAACGTATATACAAGTTTCACGTGAAATAGGCCGAGTCGTGCACTTGATGCCCATATTATTTATAATCATTCCATCGGTATCAGCTATTCGTTGCAACTTCATCGCTTCTATTCGCCGTAAATAAAAACAATTGCATAATGAATTGAGACTGAGGTTGTTTAGCTTCCTTTTTGCGTCAAGGTTGTTTTCAACACTGTTCGTCTCGTCGAGGATCGACAGTATGTATCAGAGGACGTTTGTTAGGTAAGGTGGTCAGCTTATGGATGAGATGTGTAACCTAACAATGCTCGTACTTTTAGCTTGAAATGCCTAAGGCAGAAATTAAGCGTGAAGGAGTCTTTGATATTATCACAAGAGATTAATGGTCTTATCACGATAGCGAATATGACCACCATTCAATCATCTATCACGTCTTGCATTGCCATTACTTTTACTAATCATATATCTTCGAACCAAGACAATATTTATTTCTCGTGAAGCTAGTTAGAACGGTTTGAAACCTAGGAGGTGGCCAAAGTGAGAGGGAATGAGGCAGCGATCGTAAACGTCACATTGAGAAAATTGGAAGAGCATGTAAAGAAGAGAGAGTGGATACAGTTAAAGGAAGAAAAAGAAAATGCTTGCAAAATTTAGCAACAAGACACGTCACAGAGATCGGCATTGCGGGCAGGATAGGCGATATTCACAATAACCCATAATTCAAGTGGTTCGATTGCTTAGCGTTTTCTCACTGGTTTTTTTGAAAATAGTATGCGGTCACAACCCCTCTGCAGTTATCTGCCCTCTTGAAAAAAGTCCCTACTTATGACCCGTGGATGAAGTATGCACTGAGCTATTGCTGCTTAGTGACGTTAATGTCTACAGCATTCATGTGACATTGAAAGATTTTTACTACTAATGATTACGAACAAAGCTAGGATCCTCTCCCTTCTGCCATCTTTAATAGCTAAAAATCCTTGAGGCAGAGGTTGCCTCCCTTGCCTTGAAAGATATCCCACATCCGCTATGAATAGGGAGTAGGACAGCAAGGACGCAGGGGATGGAGGGTGGCTCCTTCCACTTAAGAACAATCCTTCATTCCCCTTTGGTTAAAGGATGTGAAGGTAAGGAAGGCATGAGATAGTGGATGTCTCTCTTTCTTTAAAATCCCACTTTTATCGCTCTATTATGTTGCTGCTGATCGAAAAAAATATCTTTTGTTTATCTGAACTAGTTTCGCACGATTCCCCTCGAAAAACCCTGCTGTTTAAATTCTTTGAATTTTTGCAGAAACATATTTCGTGTCATTTTCATACGCTACTGATATTTGTCTATATTCATACCTCTTAATTTATACTTGTAGAATGTAATAAAGATCTCTTATGATGCGAGGGACTACCGCGAACAATCCCATGTCTCTTATGGCATTTTAACCGTTTCATTGATTACTACCTGTACTATTGCTCGAAAACTGGTTTGATGCGGAAATGCTATGATATTTGGACACATTTCTCAATGCAAGGATGGAGATGCTCGTAGTGCCTGCGAAAACTTACAATGAAATGTCATGCTGGATCATGTTCCCGCAAATAATGCTGGTCTAGATCACCATGGAAGTAAAATTCTATCCACAAAAACTGAATTGAGCAAACGTTGACCTTCACGTCATCGCCATTTTTTGCTTGAATCCTTTCAAGTCCACCCAATATATATATAGAAGAGATGAGACCTGAGAAGAAATAATGCCACGGAAAAGGACGTGAATTCGTTTGATAGCTTAGGACTCACATGGCAAGAAGAAGCTGGTTTGTTTGCATCTGCCAGATGGGGGAAGTAATTTCTTCATTTGTCAACCAGTTGTGAATATTTGAGATTGTAGCAGGCTAAAACGTTGGATTCAACATGGAATGTTACCTCGTTGCTGCATTGATTTTTATTGGCGTCGTGCGCAAACCTTTATGTTTAGCGTTTCGATTAGTAAATACTCCATCTATTTGTTCATTCATTCATTCGGTATGTAACAATAACTCGTTTTACGAAAGAAACGATAATTTCAGCTTTTGCGATTGCTTTTTCTCTCCCTTAAACGAGCATGACTTCATTCACTGTGATGCTTTTTTCGTTACTTGTAAACTAGAACAATGCTAAGTCTTCGGGTATTTCAGATTGTCTTTGAGGACAACTTCTTAGGTGACAGCGAAAATCCACCTCCTGCGACTGCGCAAGCTCACCCCCCCCCCCCCCCCCCCCCCCCCCCCCCCCACCCCCCCCCCTCCCCTCACTCCCCAAATGACGGTCCCATATATGCTGCTGCTGTGTGCACCTAGAATAGACTCTCACTTAGGACCACGAAGGTGCTTACATAAAAATAGCTGCGTGTCCGGCAGGAGTATCGTGGAGGGTGCAGAGAGGAGTACGTGCGTGCAGCGCAGCGCTACGCTAATCAGACTCGTTGCACACGTGCAATGCATTTGGCTGGCAAATATCATTACAGCGAGTTCACCAACTTCGATGCTTCAGTAATCGTTATTCGCTTTAATTTGTCTTTCTCGTTCTTTTGCATATGTTGGTGCCAGTATGCACTAACCTAAACTCCTATTTATTGAACTTTCTAAAAACAAATTTCCTCAATTCCTTCAATGTTATTTCAAAATTTTGTTTTTCCTTTATTCTCGTTCGTTTAATCACGTGCGTCCGCGATTTGCCATCAGAAAGAAAGTCGAACATATAGTATGAGGATGGTGGTTAATGCGCATATTTCTGATCATCCCGCATAGTCTACGCTAAATTGATGTTGTGATCTTGTCTCTTGTGTTTCACTCAACGATGGTGAGCGTGTAAAGCAGATGCGTTTGTTTATAGAGATTGTTCATGTCACTTTTATACATGGACTATATGGATGTCGTTTCGCATAGTCTATGACTCCAGAGTTGTACATTAATCGGTGGTTTTGAGAGAAAAAATACTGAGATAGGAGTTATCTGATAGTGTAGAATAAAAGTTCATGAAGTTTCAGACATCTGAAAGTGAGTCATTTTTTCGAGTTCAGTGACGATCTTTTAAAAAGGAATTGGAGGTGGGGGGAGGGGGGTGGGTGGGATGGAATAGAGGGTTACAGAGTGCGAACAGGGCAGATTTGAAGCTCTATTGACTGCTTAGTTTTGACCTAGCTGAATTTACTGCTAGGGAATTAAATGCCTACATTGTTCTGTATGAATCATAGTTGCAGGTAATTTTGTGTTTGGTGTGCCTTATTCATGTGAATCTGCCAAGTTCGTCACTGTGCAAGAAGGCTTTTAGAGACGATGAACTCTCCATACAATGATCTTTTCGCTTCCAAGGAATACACCATCATATAAAACGCATGCATTTTTCGTCCTTCTAAGGTTAAACCTTTTTTCCTTCTATGTTTCGTTGTCATGCTTTCCGCTGATTGCTTGTGAATAGCAAAATGACCCCTTGTGAAATATGCTATTTGTTGTATTATTTATATCAATATCGATTACATAATCAAAGACTCGTCTCATCGCCATATTGCCCTATGTAGCAACGGCAAACTCCTTCCTTCCTTCCATAGAGAAAGCTGCTTTTCGGGCATGTTCCTGGCTTAGGTCCACTTTTAGTCAGAACACGTAGAAGCAGAGAAAGGCACCGATGCTGTAGTTCAACTGATGCACAGGTTTTGTAGTGTAGCAGAAGAGAACGGTGTCGAGTATTGCGTATCCTTAGGCTTAGGCTTAGCCTTAGACTTTGGCTTAGCTTTACCCTATCCCGAGCTTAATCCTAAGCCCAAGCATACGCCTAAGCCTGAACCTGAACCTGAGTTCTAAACCTAAGCCCTA